>PUFA01000462.1:0-365258 GCA_003508835.1 Eonycteris spelaea
TTATTATAAGTTTCTTTTTGTGGGATCTTTAGGGTTTTCTACAACTAGAATCCTATCATCTGCAAACAGATACTTTTATGTCTTCCGTTCAGACTTGGATGCCTTTTATTTCTTTTTCTTGCCTAAGTGCTCTGGCTAGGACTCCCAGTACTGTGTTGAATAGAAATGGCGATGTTGGGCATCTTTGCTTTGCTCCTGATCTCGAAGGAAAAGCTTTCGATCTCTCACCATTGGCAATGGTGTTTGTTACAAGATTTTCATATATGGCTTTTCTTATGTTGAGGTAGTTTCCATCTGTTCCTAGTTTGTAGAGTGTTTTTATCATGAAAGGGTGTTGGATTTAATCAAAAGGGTTTTCCTGTATCAACTGAGATGATCACAAGATTTTTGCCTTCATTCTGTTGATGTGCTGTATTACACTGATAGATTTTTATACGGTGAACCATCCTTGCATTCCAGGAATAAATTCCCCTTGGCCATGGTATTTAATACTTTTACTATCTTGTTGAATTCTGTTTGCCAGTATTTCATTGTGGATTTTTGTGTCAATGTTCATTAAGGATATTGGTCTGTAGTTTTCTTATCTTGCAATGTCTTTATCAGGCTTTGGTGTCAGCGCAATGCCAGCCTCATAGATGAGTTAAGGAGTCTTCCCTCTTCAACTGAAGTTTGGTGATTGAGATTGAAAAGTTTGAGAAGTATTAGTGTTAGGTCTTTAAATGTTTAGTAGAATTCAACAGTTAAGACATCGAGTCCAGAGCTTTTTAAATTATTATTATTTTTTGGTCAGGAGATTCTCAATTACTGACTCAACCTCCTTACCATTTATAGGTCCATTCAGAATTCCTATTTCTTCATGGTTTTGTCTTTGTAGTTTTTGTGTTTCTAAGAATTTGTCCATTTCATTTAGGTTTTTTGATTTGTTAGTGTACAATTGTTTATAGTGCTCTCTTATAATCCTTTTTTATTTGTGTAGAATTGGTAGTAAAGCTCTCACTTTCATTTCTGATTTTAGTAATTTGAGTCTTCTCTCTTTTTTCTTAGTCCATACAACTAAAGGTTTTTTAATATCATTGATCTTTTCAAAGAACCAACTTTTGGTTTCATGGATTTTCTTAATTGTCTTTCTATTGTATACTTTATTGATCTCTGCTCTAACCTTTATTATTTCCTCCTTTTAGTTTGTGGTTCTTTTTCTAGTTCCTTGAGTTGGGTTATTAACTTGATATGTTTCTTGTTTGTTTTTTAAGAAAATGTTTATAGCTGCAAATTTCCCCCTTAGCATTACTTTCGCTATATTCCAAAAGTTTGGGAATATTTTGTTTTCATTTTTAATAGTCTCTGAGTATTCTACTTTCTCCTATGGTCTCTTTTCAATCTATTGGTTGTTTAAGAGCGAGTTGTTTAATTTCCACAACTTCATGATTGTTATCACTTTTCTTTTGTTATTGACTTCTGGCGTTGTTCAGCTGTGATCAGTTTCTTTGTGTAGCATGTCCTTTTTAGGCTTATGGAGGGCCCCATGTTATCGCACCTCCCCCTTGTCACTGCAAGCCCCTCCTCTCTAACTGAGCTGACTCTGAGGGACTACAGGGTTGGCACCTATTTTGCTCATATATTTTCCTTTTTCTCCTTCGTGAGCCAGACATCAAAGACCAAATCATTCTAAAGCAACTACATACAATGCCCAATGAAAAGTGCAAGCTCAGCAAAGACCTGAGATGGCTTACATTTATACCTCAAGTTGGTCCTTGCAACACAGATGGCATACAAGAATAAAAAAAAAATCACAAAACATACAAAGAAACAGAGATATATGGCCCATTCAAAGGAAAAAACATAAACCAACAGAAACTGTCTCTGAAAAGACTTGGTGGTGGATCTACTAGACAAAGACTTTAACAAAACTAGCTCACGGAGGCTAAGCGAGCTAAAGGAAGGGGCATGGGACAGCCAAGGAAACAGTGTCTGAACAGATGGAAATGTCAGTAAAGGACAGAAAACCTAGATGGACTCAAAGAAATAATGGATCTGAAAAATATAATACCTATAATGAAAAAAATTGTTAGAGGAATTCAAACGCTGATTTGGACAGAAGAATCAGTGAAGTTGAAGATGATGTGTGCAATGTGTTGTGTGATATGTGGGGTGTGTGATGTGTGCTTGTGATGTGTGGGTGTGTGTAGGATGTATTTGATGTGTGTGATGTGGGGGGTGCATATGCGGTGTGGAGGGTGTGAGTACAGTGGGGGGTGTGGTGTGTGTAGTATGTATGTAGTGTGTGGTGTGGGGGGCTGTGTGTGGTGTATGATGTGTGTGCATGTGACATGTGGTATGTGCAGTAGGGAGTGTGGAGTGTGTATGCAGTGTGCGGTGTGTGTATGTGGAGTGTGTATGCGGTGTGGAGTGTGTGACCACAGTGGGGGCGTGGTGTGTGTATGCGGTGTGTGTGGTATGCGGTGTGTGTGTGTGTATGTGGAGTGTGTATGCGGTGTGGAGTGTGTGAGTACAGTGGGGCGTGGTGTGTGTATGCAGTGTGTGGTGTGTGTATGCAGTGTGTGGTGTGTGTATGTGGAGTGTGTATGCAGTGTGTGGGGGGGTGTGCGTGCACACACATAGAGAACAGTGCCAACCTGGGTGTAGTCTCTCTGGCTCCACGGTCCCCCCTCCCCTACCTGAGGCAGACGGGACAGGGTGCACCAAGGTGCGGTGGGGGGTCTGTCCACCGTGGGGCAGCAGGGTGAGGGGTAGTGGAGGATGGAGCCGTGCCCACCTCCCAGTGTTCAGCTCTGACTGGCCCCTGAATAAGTTCTCCTGGCAGCCGTCACCAACGGTTGATGGCTCTGACTGTCTTAGCCTGACTCCCTCGGGTTTCCCCGGCCTGTCTGCGTCTAGCCCTCACATTACACCCCCAGGTGGGCCTCCCTACCTGGTCAGCAGGGGTCAGTTGGACAGGGGCACCAGGTCCCAAGGCCCACCCTGCCCCAGCCTGGGTCTCTCTCCTTTCCCATCCCCCTCCTCCCAGTCGCCCCAGCCACGCCCTCTGTCCTGCCCCCAGACACCCCCTCCACAGTCCTCTGTCCTCCGTCTGGTCGCTGGCGGTTCCGGTCCTGAGGACACGTGTCCGCCTAGCGGACCCAGGCTCCAGGGCGGGACGGAGGTGACTGCGCTGACCACACCCAGAGCCCGGCCCCAAGCTCGCAGTCTCTGCGTCCGCTGAACGTTTGTGGCGCCCACCCGGGGTCCCTGAGCCCAGGTGCTGGCTGACCAGCTGTGTGTGCTGCCCCCACCATTGGGGGGGGGTGGTGCTCCGGGGACCCGGAGGGTCCGGTGAGGCTGCAGGGCGCAGTCTGCAGCGGCACGCCTCCCACTTTCAGCACACCAGGGCGCACGCGCGCTGCCGAGATGCCCCGAGGCCCCTGCTCCGCCCTCCTCCTCTGGGGGCTCCTGGGGGCGCTGCACGCCCAGCAGCAGGAGGTCATCGCCCCCGGCCCCTCGGAGAGAAACAGCAACTGCCCAGGTACCAGTGCAGGGGCGGGTGCGGAGAGCAGAGGGGCCCGGCAGGTCCCGTGTGCGGGCGAGGTCCGGACGGCTCACGCGCGCGCTCCGTCCCTGTCCCCAGAGAAGGCCGACTGCCCCGTCAACGTGTACTTCGTGCTGGACACGTCGGAGAGCGTCACCATGCAGTCGCCCACCGACAGCTGCTGTACCACATGCAGCAGTTCGTGCCGCAGTTCATCAGCCAGCTGCAGGACGAGCTGTACCTGGACCAGGTGGCCCTGAGCTGGCGCTACGGTGGCCTGCACTTCTCTGACCAGGTGGAGGTGTTCAGCCCACCGGCAGCGACCGGGCCTCCTTCACCAAGAGCCTGCAGGGCATCCGCTCCTTCCGCCGCGGCACCTTCACCGACTGCGCGCTGGCCAACATGACCAGGGAGGTGCGGCAGCACGGCGCCAAGGGCGCCGTCAACTTCGCGGTGGTCATCACGGACGGCCACGTCACCGGCAGCCCGTGCGGCGGCATCAAGCTGCAGGCCGAGCGGGCCCGCGAGGAGGGCATCCGGCTCTTCGCCGTGGCCCGAACCGGAACCTGAACGAGCAGGGCCTGCGCGACATCGCCAGCACGCCGCACGAGCTCTACCGCAGCAGCTACGCCACCATGCGGCCGGACTCCACCGAGATCGACCAGGACACCATCAACCGCATCATCAAGGTCATGGTGAGCGCGGCGCGCCGCTCGGCGGGGGCGGGCCGCGCCGGGACACGCCCCCTGGGACGGGAGCGAGGGGACGAAGCCCCGCCCCGTCCGCGCGTGTCCTGCGTACCCGCCGGACACGATCCCCAGGTCAGGGCCAACCAGCATTTCTCTGTGTCTTTTCCGCAGAAACACGAGGCCTATGGAGAGGTGAGAGGCACCTCCGTGCTTGCCAGCCCCGCCCGGGTCCCCTCGAGCCTGCGAGGCGCTGGCCCAGCAGAGACCACGCACCCCGCCCCGCCAGGCCCTGGCCCGCTCCCCGGTGGAAGGACAGAGACCCCTCTGCTCCATGCAGGGCCTGAGGCTCGAGTTTGGACTCCTGACCCCAACCAGGCTGTTTAAACCCGGGAGGCCAGCGTTGGGGTCAGCGTTAGGGTCACCCACTGGCACACACCAAGTGGATGCGGGTGGCCCTCCAGACTGACAGCTCTGTCCACCTGCGCCAGGCCAGGAGGAGGAGATGGGCGGCCGGGGGTGCCTGGCGTGGAGTCTGCCTCCCGGGTCCCTGACGGCCCACATCCCTGGGCGTTCCTGGCTCAGCCAGGCTCCTGCAAGCACCCAGAGCAGGCGCGACAGTGCCCAGCCCACCGCGGGTCACCCTTGTGGCTGTCATGCTCAACCCAGCTTGGGTCTCCAGATCTTGACTAGAACTTGCATAGACCCAGCCCTGGCTCCGGTGGGCACCTCCTGAGCCTCATCCTTCACCCAGCCCTGCACGCCGGCCACCCACTGCCCAGGCGGCCGGGGCCTGGCCAGTGACCTCCCGCTCCCGCTGGGACTCGCGTGGCCTCACGCTGCCACTTGCTTCTTGTTTCAGTGCTACAAGGTGAGCTGTCTGGAGATCCCAGGGCCCGCCGGCCCCAAGGGCTACCGTGGACAGAAGGTGAGATGCCCAGGCACCCTGGGGTCCACACTGCCGGGAAGCCCCCCACCCCCAAACCTGCGGCCTCAGGACCACGCACACCGTAGGCAGGCCCCACATTCCTGACCCTGGAGGAACCAAACTCAGTGTTTATCTCCTTCCTTCTAAATGGCACTGCGAGATAAGTAGGGACACTTTCTTGGTAAGATTTGCTATTAAATACTTGCGTAAAGTAAACGCAGGTCAAGTATGTGAGCAGGACGCAGACCAGGCCGCCGTTAGTGCTGTAACTGCTAACATCTGTCACCCGTCAAATAAGTGAGTTTTAGGGTCAGGTCGGCCCTGCGTTGTCCTCAGAACAGAGGCACATAAAATGAAACCATTCCGAAGTTTGCCACTGGGCACCAAAAACGCCAGCAATGCGTGTCCAGCGTGAGGAAAGGCAGAGGATGGGACAGCTCTCTGCGATGACTTGGGATGGTCTGAAATGCTGTCACAGAGAACGTTGTCTCCTTTCTGACTCAGAAGAGAGCTGTCGACCCACAGGGTGGCCAGCCTGTGCTCCGGGTGCTCCAACCGCCCTGCCCTCGGTGTCCTGGGTCAGGGCCATCGCCCAGGCCGAGCCGGCAGTCATAGCTCAGGGCAATGGGGTCAAAACAGGCCCTGGTCTGACGGAGGCGGCTGACCCGACTCTGGCATGTCCCAGTGTGGCATTGCCATCGTCACCTGGGCAGGACCAGCAGCTCTGGACACGCTGACCCTGAGATTCTCACTCTTCCACCTCCCAGGAGCCAGACAGCGTCCCTGGTGGCCCACCCCTCCCTGCCTCAGTTTACCCTTTTTCTGTTGTCTGCTTTCAGGGCGCCAAGGGCAACATGGGGGAGCCTGGAGAGCCGGGACAGAAGGGTCGGCAGGTGAGTGTCCACCCCCCACGGGGTCAGCCCCCTCTCCCAAGGCTGGGATCACACCCATGGCTCGCTGTTCTTCCACAGGGCGACCCAGGCATCGAAGGCCCCATCGGATTCCCAGGACCCAAGGCAAGTCGCCCCCAGCCCTGCCCGGTCGCTGGGGACATGGGGATAAGCCAAAGGCTGCCTGGCTCCGGGTGGATGTCTCCGGCCCAGCCCACCCTTCTTGTCCCCGGCCCAGGAAGCGAAGCACCTCCATATTTTGAATGTCATCCCCGAACCGAGCATCTAGCCTGAGCCCCAGTCACACCCCCCCCCAAGGCTGGTGACTCCTGCCTCCTCTGGTGGCCTGGGGGGAACCATGCACATGCCCCCCCTAATCTGCCTTTTCCTTCTCATCTCAGGGTGTTCCAGGTTTCAAAGGCGAGAAGGTGAGACTCCAGCTCTGAGCCACGAGACCTCATGTGCCCCCAACCCCCACAGCGTTCTCAGAGGGCCTGCGGTCCCTGCCGGGGGCACCTCGTGGCTTCATGCCGGTGGTGACCTTGTCGTAGGGTCTTTCTGGCCTCGTGTGTGGCTGAGGGCAGACTTGGGCCCCTAAGGGGTGGGTCTGGGACGCTGGAGACCCAAGCTAATGGCCTCACTCTCATCCTGCACAGGGCGAGTTTGGAGCCGACGGGAGGAAGGTAAGCCGGGTGGTGGGCCGGGCGGGCCGGGAACCCCACCTTCATTTCCAGCTGCTCCAAGGGGGTGGCGGTCGGGGCTGACGGACCCCTCCTCCTCCTCCCTCCAGGGCTCCACTGGCCTGGCCGGCAAGAACGGGACCGATGGACAGAAGGTAGAGGATCCCTTGGGCTGCATCCCGGGCTGGGCAGGTGGGCCCTGCGGCTGCACCAGTCCTGTGGGAACGAGCAGAACCCCTCGCTGTCCGGTCCTTCTCTGGGGCCTGGCCTCCAGGCCCACCAGCCACTGCCCACAGTTGTGGCTTGGGCAGCCCCAGTTTGCACCTGTCCGGGGGATGCAGGACCAACAAGAACATTGCAGGGGTAGGAATGGACGCTTGCTTCTGAAAGCCAAGGCCCAGCTTTTCAGGAACTTCCAACCTGTCCAGGAGATCCCCAGACCCAGCCGACTGGCCGTTCACAGACACACACACACACACAAACACCGCAACGCTCACATGTACACACACATCACATGTGCACACCCATCACACAGGCACACACATCACATGTGTGCACATCACACACACACACCCCACATGCTCACACATCCCACATGAATACCATCACACATGTACACTGATCACACGTGCACACACCACACACACCCATCACACATCTGCTCATCACATGTGCACACATCACATGTTCACACACATCATAAGTCACACACATGCACACATCATGTGCTCACCCATCACAAGTGCACATGTCACATGTACATACCCATCACGCACGTGCACACATCACACACGTGCACACGTTACACATGCACACACATCACACGTGCACATGTTACGCGTGCACACGTGGCGGGCACACCCTGGGCACTCCTGCTCCCGGCTGCAGCCAGGGACTCTGTCACGCCCGCGGAGATGCCACCACGATGGTGAAGCCACGAAAACAGGCCCGTGGACCGGCGCTGGCCGAGCGGCTGGGACTGCACCTGCCCCTTGCACCTGTCACTGGCGCACACCACCCCGAATGCCACCCGACTCACGCTCTGCTCCCCATTCTCCTTCAGGGCAAGCTGGGGCGCATTGGACCTCCTGGCTGCAAGGGGGACCCGGGAGTCGGGTAAGCACGGTCCCCACTTCTCCTTGCCTCGAACCCGGTGCTGCCGGGCGCGCCAGGCGGGGGTGGGAACAGGGAGTCACTGAGCATGGACCCTTCCTGCCCTGCCTGTGTCTGACTCGCGACCAGGGATCAGCTGGGGCTGGACCAAGTGGCTGGGGGGGCACCCAGGCCGGTCAGGACAACTGCTTCCTAGGGTCATGACAGCTGGGCACTGACCTGCCTGTCGTCCCACTCAGGCCCGGGGTGCCCTGGCAGCAGGGAACAGCGTGAGCTGTCCAGTCCAGACGATGGAGCTGGTCGCTCTTCCCGTGCCAGCTAGCCCTGGGTGCACGGGGGGCCCTGAGCGCAGCTCTCCAGGGAGCCCTAGTCATCCCCTTCCCTGTCCCTCACAGGGCCCGGACGGCTACGTGGGAGATGCAGGCAGCCCCGGGGAGCCCGGAGACCAAGGTGCCAAGGTAGGCAGCCAGAGCAGGGTCACCACCCCCGCGGGCCTGCCCCCCGCTGCACGTGGGCCTCTGGAGGGGGCTGTCCGGCTGAGGACAGCAGGGGAGATGCCCTTGAAAACCAGCCCTGCAGAGCAGGGGGCCTAGGACTGTCCACCCAGGGTTCCCCACTTACGTGATTCAGGACCGTGTGTCCCGAGCCCCTCCTCCCAGGCCTCCAGGGGCCCCCTTAGAAGGCTTTTAGGTGCCTATGGGGTCCCGCCTCTTAAGCCACCTGAGGCGTCACTTGGTCTGCCTGCGTCCACTCCCCTGGCCACCCAGGACACTGGGAGAGCAGGAAAGCAGCCTTTCCCTCGAGGAGCCAGCATCGGACAGGGACCGTGTCTGACGAAGTTGCCTGCTGGGCTGCACAGGGGCCCTGCCCCCCAAGAGTGGGCTCCCAGATGCCAGAGGGGACGCACGTGCCCTGGCCTCTCCAGGGTCCTGCCTGTGGCTGGTGTCATGAGGCTGATTTCTCCACACTCTCCCAGGGGGATGCTGGCCGCCCAGGACGCAGAGGGCCACCAGGAGATGACGGGGCCAAGGGAAGCAAGGCAAGTGTTGCAGGGGTCCCTGCCCTCTTGCCCCAGCCACACTGCAGGTGCCTGCTGGCCTGCGGATGGTGGGGGGCAGGAGGGACAGCAGGCACCCTCCCCATCCCATGCCCTGAGCCAGCACCAGTCTGTCACACTGCCACCTGATGGGGGCCTCCTCCCTGAGGCAAACACCGTCCCACCTGACCAAGCAGGGCTGCCCGTGGGTTCACGTGGTGGGATCATGCCCTAGTCCTGCCCCTGGCTGAGCTGCCCGCTCTCCACAGGGTTACCAAGGCAACAACGGAGCCCCAGGAAGTGCCGGTGTCAAAGGGGCCAAAGGCGGGCCTGGGCCCCGAGGCCCGAAGGGCGAGCCCGTGAGTTCACCCGCGGCCGCCGCATCCCCCACTCTGAGCCCCAGCGTCCCCACTGTGCCTCCACGACCCCACTGCAGCTGAGGAAGGCCCGCCGTGCCCCTGCTGGACATGAAGTGGCCCCGCCTCCCCACCTTGCGCTCCTGGCGGGACCGGGGCACACACTTCGCGGTGAAAAGGGAGTCACACAGTGTCCCCACCCTAGCCAGCCAGTCCGGGGATGTCCCGCCTCCAAGCGGGAAGGGCCCAGGCCCAGGGCCGATCCTTCCAGGGGTCGCATCCCGAGGCCTGGCCTGGCCCGGAAGTGAGCTCGGTGACCGCGCTGATAGCCGGTCCAGCCAGGTCCCCAGCACGGTGACTAAACTGTGCCCGGATGGACAGCTGGGCAGGAGCCCGCCCAGCGTCTCCTAAATCCTTGGCTCGTGCCACACAGAACCGCCAGCATCCTCGTGGGGAGAGCAGAGTGTGGGGTCCCTGTGTGGCCCTGCCTTCGAGGCCCCCACCCACACACCCACTCTCCGCAGGGGCGCAGGGGAGACCCCGGAACCAAGGGCGGCCCAGGCAGCGAGGGCCCCAAAGGCGAGAAGGTGAGTCCGCGGGGAAAAACGGGGAGCCGGGGCCACGTCTGCTTCTGCACCGGGCCCTCGCCGTGGTCGATGGTCCCCAGTGCCAAGGAAGACCAAGCGCCCCAGGGCCTCCCGCAGGCCTGGGAGGGGCCGGGCGGTCCCCGTGGGCATGCGCGGCTCCGGCTCCGCAGCTGCGCCCAGCTCCGCCCGCCCGCAGCGCTGCTCCCAGAGCTGGGTGCCTGTCTCTGTCGAGGGTTGGGGCTCCCTGGGACGTGTGTGAACTGCTTGAAGGAGTCCCCTCCCCTGAGGATGGGTGGGGTCCCCCATCCACTCCCACATGTCCCAGACTAACTGCGTCTCTCCTCTCACAGGGGGACCCTGGCCCAGAGGGGCCCCGGGGCCTGGCAGGGGAGGTCGGCGGCAAAGGAGCCAAGGTCAGTGGTGGCGGCAGCACCAGCTCGCTGGCTGGGGGCGCTGCGCCTGGGACCCCCTCCCCCTGCTGGCCCTGAGGCCTCAGTGCTGAGGACGAGGTGGGGCAGCAGGGCCCCCTACCGGCCACATTCAGTGCTGACCACAGGGTCTCTGAGGTGCCCTTGACCCCTTTCTCTCCAGGGAGACCGAGGCCTGCCTGGACCCAGAGGTCCCCAGGGGGCTCTTGGGGAGCCCGGGAAGCAGGTCAGTAGCAGGACACCTGGGAGGGCCCCATGGCTCTGGGGCTCAGGCCCTGTCTGCCCGTTGACCTCACTGTCTCTGTCTTGTGCCCTGTAGTGCTTCTGGGTCCTCCTGTCCTTGGCAGGACACTGTCCCCAGGGCAAACTCAGGCAGTGGGACAGGGGCAAGGGTCCCGTGCACCTCATACCCTCGTTCTGCCTGACAGGTCCAGCTTTATGGGGGGTGGGGAGGGTGGGGGGAAAGGGAGCCCGGGGGCACACGTGGAAGAGGAGCAGAGCAGTCTCCCTGGTGGTCAGTGTCCATCTGTGCCAACTCCCATCTTTCTCTGACCTCAGGGGTCTAGGGGCGACCCTGGTGATGCTGGGCCACGTGGAGACTCCGGACAGCCTGGCCCCAAGGTAAGCCCCACCCCACCCAGCCAGGGGCCTGAGCCTGTCCTCAGCTCTAGTGTGAGGCCTCCCCAGGGTGTGGGGGTTGCGGGATGGGGGGCACCGCTCCTGCTTCCACCCTCCCAAGGGGGTCCCCCAGACCTGCCTCCCAGCCCGCCCTCAGTCCCTGCTGGCCACTATTTCCCGCTGGGCCTTCCCTGACTGCCCCCTCCTCCAGGGAGACCCCGGCAGGCCTGGATTCAGCTACCCAGGACCCCGAGGAGCACCGGTGAGTCCCAGTGTGGGGTGGGGACTCCGGGAGGGGCGGGCGCTGTCCTGGGGGACTGGGCGAGGGCAGGGAGGGGACACAAGGATCGCAGATCTGTGCAGATGCAGGTCCCCCGAACTGTCCTGGCTGCAGCGCAGGCAGCGTGGCCCGCAGACCATGGCTACGGACGCAGTTGGGGGGGGCGGTGCTGCAGAGAGTTCCAGCCCCCACTAGTCCCAGGTCAGTGTCTCTGTCTTCGGGGCTTGTACCCAGTGACCCTGTGCTTGCTTTGCAGGGAGAGAAAGGCGAGCCAGGCCCACAGGGCCCCGAGGTACGTGTGTGGGGCCTCCGCACTGCCTGCCCCACCGGCCCTGCGCCCCCCTGGGACCCCCCCACCCCCGTCCCGCTCAGCCACCCAGCTGAGGTGGTGCTGGTCTCTAACCCAGCCGGCCCCCTGAACCGCCCGAGCTGTTGCCATCCAAGCAGCCAGACGCAGGGCAGCCGACAAAACTGTCCCTGACCCCAACTCATGGGGCTTTCAAAAGGCTGGAAGGGGGCAGGCAGAGCTCTCCTGAATGTCACCTCCGTGGGGCTAACCCATGTGTCCTGTGTCCCAGGGAGGCAGAGGCGATTTCGGGGTGAAAGGAGCACCCGGGCTGAAAGGAGAAAAGGGCGAGCCTGTGAGTGCTCCCCTCCCTCCCCCTCCTCCCCTCATTCCTCCCCTCTCCCATCCTCTCCCCTCCCCACCCTCCCCTTCCCTTGCACCCTCCCCCTTCCCCCTCCCTCCTGCTCCTCCCTCCTTGTCCCCAAAGCCCAAGGCTGTGTGCAGGGACCACTGGGGTATTTGCTGAGACCAATGCCCTTTTTCCTTTCAGGCGGATCCTGGTCCCCCTGGTGAGCCAGGCCCTCGGGGGCCAAAAGGAGACCAAGGACCAAAGGTATGTCAATCACTGGTCCCTCAGCCCTCGGGGTAGTCCCTGAGCCAGCCAAGCCAACAGCACCTCAAACCATAGGGCTCTGCCCATGGGGAAGCACGGGGTCCATGTGTGGGGAGGGGGGTTGGGGACCCTGGGGACTGTGCCCAGCCCCAGCCATGACAGTAGTCACCTGTCACCCTTCCTCCTCCAGGGAGAACCGGGCCCCCCTGGAGACCCAGGCCTCACGGTAGGTGTCAGCTGAGGGTGAAATCAGTGTCCTCCCTTCGAAAATCAAAGAGCAAGGTCAGAAGGGGCGGTCAGAGGGCGGGGTCACACACTAGGGCGCAAGGCGAGGTCAGAGACGCCCTGGGCTCCCTGCCTGTCCTGCTGACCGCTGTGTTGCAGGAGTGTGACGTCATGACCTACGTGCGGGAGACGTGCGGGTGCTGCGGTGAGTCCCAGTCCCTGCTCGGCCCAGGAGCTGGGCGGCCAGGCAGGGACACTGCGTCCTGGGGCCTCTTGTCTAAGGGTCAGGTCGTCGTGTGAGTCCCGCCCTGCCCCTTGCATCTCTGCTTCCCACCGCGCCCTGGGGCCTGGAGAGCAGGCGGGGGCGGGGCCGGGGCGGGGCCGGGACCCCGGGCGGGGCCGGCGGGTCTGTGCTCGCAGCCATCAGCCCTCCCTCGCCCGCAGACTGCGAGAAGCGGTGTGGTGCCCTGGACGTGGTGTTCGTCATCGATAGCTCCGAGAGCATCGGCTACACCAACTTCACGCTGGAGAAGAACTTCGTCATCAACGTGGTCAACAGGCTGGGGGCCATCGCCAAGGATCCCAAGTCCGAGACGGGTCAGCTACGCCTGCGGGGGTGGGGCGGGAGGCCAGCGGCGGGAGCCCGAAGTCCGGTTCTGGGAGTTGGGCGGTTCTGGGAGTTGGGCGGGCGGACACAGGACGAAGGCGGGCGTTACCTTGGCCGAGGGTCCCGGGGCCCCGCCCGGAGCGGCGACGGGCGTGGGGCGGCCCCTCACCCCCCGCGCCTGGCCACCGCAGGGACCCGTGTGGGCGTCGTGCAGTACAGCCACGAGGGCACCTTCGAGGCCATCCAGCTGGACGATGAGCGCATCGACTCGCTGTCCAGCTTCAAGGAGGCCGTGAAGAACCTCGAGTGGATCGCAGGCGGCACCTGGACGCCCTCGGCCCTCAAGTTCGCCTACAACCAGCTCATCAAGGAGAGCCGGCGCCAGAAGACCCGCGTGTTCGCGGTGGTCATCACCGACGGCCGCCACGACCCCGGGACGACGACCTGAACCTGCGGGCGCTGTGCAACCACGACGTCACGGTGACCGCCATCGGCATCGGCGACATGTTCCACGAGAAGCACGAGAGCGAGAACCTGTACTCCATCGCCTGCGACAAGCCGCAGCAGGTGCGGAACATGACGCTCTTCTCCGACCTGGTGGCCGAGAAGTTCATCGACGACATGGAGGACGTCCTGTGCCCCGGTGAGGAGGGGGCGGGGCCTGCACCCCGCGGGGCGGAAGGGGCTGGGTGCGGGGGCAGCAGAAAGTGACGGCGGCCTCCTTCCCTGTCTCCTAGACCCCCAGATCGTGTGCCCGGACCTTCCCTGTCAAACAGGTAATAGGGGCGCCTGGAGCCCCGCCTCAGTCAGCCGGGGCCCAGGGCCTGGGCTTCCGGGGAGTGCGCTGGGGGCCCTTCCCCAGCGAGAAACCCTCAGACCCCGGGGCTTCTCAGCCACCTGGGCCTGGGCACCTGAGGGGGCCTGGGGGGCCAGGGTCCAGCCTTCCGCCATACCCGCCCACCTGGCACGTGTGCTCAGGCCTTGCGGCCCCACCCCTAAGGACGGCAGACGCCATGGCCGCTCTGGCCCCTGCAGGCGGAAGCCCTGGACCCAGTAAATGAATGGCTGGGGCAGAACTGTCTGTGAGGCAAAGGCGTGACCGACCCCTGCGGCCCACATGCCCCTTTGACCCCGAGCCACTGTCCTGTCACGCGCTGTCACCCGTCCATCTTCCCTGGGAGCGACTCCAGCGTGCCTCCAGGGGGGCACATGCCTGCCGGCGTGGTCTGTTGTGTGCGTGGCTGGAAGGCTGGGGTGCACAGAGGCTGTCCCCGAGGGGCCCCACAGGGGCCCGGGAAGGGCAGGACGTCCTCACTCCTGGGCATTGTGCTGCCACCTCCGTGCTGCACAGTGACCGGTGGCATGGAGCCCATGTAGATGGCCTGGGCGGTAGGAACGAGCCCGTCCGTGAGCCCTGCCCACAGGCCTGGGTCCTGGAGCCACTGCTGGGCCCTCCCGCTGGGACATGGGTGCTGGACCGGGCCCTTCCGGGGGCGGTACGGTGGGCCCCTGCCCCCGACTCTGGAAGGTAGGGCTGCCGTAGAGGTGGTGGGGCTGTTGGTGGGTCAGCAGAGGGGACAGGTGGAACCGTGTGAAGCCAGCCCGCCTGGTGCACTGAGGCCATGCCCCTGCTCCGGCACGCAATGCCCCGGTGGCGGCCCCCGGGTGTGGAGACCAGACCCCAGCCCCGGTGACCGGGCCCTGCCCCAGCGGGAGATCTCCGCATGTCCCGCCACTCCATGTCCACTGAGGTTCTCCGGCCACAGGGAGGCCCTGTCCCTCATCACCAGGAGTCCTGGCCATGGGAGTGGGGCTTTGTCAGAGGCCTCGTCTGCATCTGTCAGTGTGACAGTGGCCCCCTTCAGCCTGCTGAGGTGATGGGTGGCAGTGATTTGGGAGTATTGGCCCTGCCTTGCAGACCAGAGTGAGTCCCACTTGGTCGGGGAGCATAGAGTTTTCACACATGTTCCGACCTGATTCGCTGATATTTTGTTGACTTCTGTGTCTCTGCTCACGGGAAGCCTCGGGCTGTCGTCCCCTTTCCCGTGGCATCTGGTTTCAGTTAGTGACACTGTTCCCCAGCACCGTGCTCGCCCTTCCCCCTGGCTTCCGGGACCTGACAGAGAAAGGGCCGGTGTCCCTTGGAGACCCCTCCCCGCCCTCTGCCGACTCGACTCCCGCCGCCGAACTGGCAGGCTCTCCGCCTGGAAAGTGATGCGGACCTTGTGCCAGGGAGGGGGGAAGCAGGCGACACTGTGGAACTCGCTGTGACACGCAGGGACCCCAGCCTGCCGGGCGGGCCTCCTTCTTGGCATTTCAGGGCTATAAGTGGAGCACTGGGGGGGTCACCCCAGGGCATGGCCTCCAGGCCTCGCGGGCAGCCCTGCTAGTGTCCGGCCCAGGCTCAGTGTGGCCCTTGGAGCTGGCAGCCTTGCAGTCCTCGGGTCTCTGAGGCCCAGGCGTCCCTGCTTCCTTCCCTGGGCCACATGCTCTGCTGTCGCCCCGAGGCCCACGTGTCCTGCCCCCCGGGGCCATGCCGAGCGTGGGGCGGCAGCCTCCCGTCACCTCGTCGACCCCTCGGAGCCTGTCCCATGGCTGCTTCGGTCCCTGCTCATCTGGAGGAGAGAGGCCGAGGAGGGCGGCTGGAGGCCGGCTCACGCCGCCGCGTCCCTAAGGCCTTCTCTGGGTGCTCCGCAGATGGGCCGCGGCCTGGCGACGAGCCCCTGGTCAGCTTCCTCCCCAGGGAGCTGGGCCCGGGCGCCTCCTTCCCCACCACCATCCCCTGATCCAGCAGCTGCTCAACACCACGGAGCTCACGCAGGACCCCGCCGCCTACTCCAGGCTGGTGGCCGTGCTGGTCTACACCGCCGAGCGGGCCAAGTTCGCCACGGGAGGCGAGCGGCAGGACTGGATGGAGCTGTTCATTGACACCTTTAAGCAGGTGCACGGACATCGTGGGCGACCCTGAGACCGTGTTGGCGCTCTGCTGACATCCCCGGCCACCCGCGCTCCCACTCAGAGAAGCAGCGCCGAGCCTGCCTGGGCCGTGAGTGCCCTGGGTCGCCCGCCTGGCATGGGCTTAGGACACCAGGAATCCCTCAGTCTGGGCCAGATGCCAACATCAAGGTGTCCAGGGAGAGTCATTCCTGCCTCTCCCATTGTTAGCTACCTGCATGGTCACCGGCACCCCCTCCACAGCCTGACCCCCTCTGTCTCCCTGACAAGGACACAGGTGGCATTTGGGGCCTGCAGATCACCCGGGACAGTCTCCCGTCTCAAAGTCTGTAATTTGGTCCTGTCTGCAAAGGCCACATTCACAGGCTCCAGGATCCGGCGTGGGCATCTTGTGGGGATGGTGCCCCGCCGACCGCACCACTCCAGTTGCTGAGCTGTCTCTCATGTTGGAGGGCGTAAGAGTCACCCATCAAGCCAGAGCCGCCTGCCGGAGCTGCCAGCCCAGACTCGGGGAGCCCCACCCCAAACCTGCCCAGGGCCTGCTCCCCTGGAGGCCGAATTCAGATGAGCCCCGTCCCTGGTTTGGGCCATGGCCACGGCTCTGGTCGCGCCCCTCCCGGCCCCAGGGGGACGGGGGAGGCAGGGTCTCATCCCCACTGCAGGTGGGGTCAGCCGAGAGAAAGAAGGGGAACCTCCTTCTAAACACACCATCTCTCCCAGCTGAGGCTCTGGCCTCAGGGCCTGGTCACCGTTGCTTGGACGCCCCCAAAACCAGTCCCCCACCCCGCACATCTGCTTGAAGTCAGGGCAGCTGGAGGACTTGCCGATGTCAGGGCCCGGCCGTGCCCACCTACTGCAGCGGCCGCTCTGCATGTGCCCGGCCCCCAAAATAAGCTACGTCGTCAATACGCTTTCTAAAGAGCAGCCCGCCCGCCCGTGCCCTGCTGCGCGGTGACGCCGGGGACACGCCGCCCGGCACCGCGTGGTGACAACCCCGGGGTGCCTCTCGGGCTGGAGTGTGTCTCAACGATCTATAAACGCTGAAAACAACACGCGTGCCTTGCTGTGGTCGAGTGACGGGCTGGGTGACGGCTGGGTGACCTGCTGCCAGCAGGGGGCTGGCCCGCAGCGGTCGCCTGCGAGGTGGGCGCCACCCAGGACGGGTCCTGGACGGAGGCCCTTGTCGTTGGTCCCGCAGGTCAGGATCCTTCCCAGCGGGCCCCGCGCTCCTGGCCCCTGGGGTGGGCAAACCTGGACTGCAAACGGCCCTCTCTGTCCCACGTCCAGGAGGGGTCCCCGTGGGGCTGAGGAGCTAGACACAAGCAGGGGCCAGCCCGTCCCTGCCCAGCCCCGGGGCGGTTAGGGCTGAGGGCTCCGGGCAGGCCGTGGCGGAGGGGCCTGGCTCTGTGTCTGTGGTGAGTGGACCACGTCCCAGCCCGTGGTCCCACGTGTGTGTGCGGACTGGGTTTTCAGACTGCGCGTGGCGCCCATGTCCCCCAGAGGCCCAGCCTCGTCCCCAGGCCGTCCACCGTGTCCAGAGCTGCTCACTGCCCAGACGGCGTCAAAGGTCTCCTCAGGTAGCAGTGAGTCGCCTGGGCTGTGGTAGGGGTCTGGCCACCCCTGTGCCCACCGTCCAGTCAGAGGAGACACAGGCCCTTCCTCTTCCCTGTACCCCAAGGCCCAGAGGAGTGGGTGCCGGCAGCTCTGGGGCGGGGGTGAGCAGGCCAGGGCCGCAGGTGGGTCCTCGAGCCCAGCGGTCTTCCTCAGGTCTGACACTCTTACGGATCCGCCCCTCTCTCCCGCCCCCCCTCCCGTGGGCCGCGGCCCTCCAGGGGGCACCCAATTCTTGGGCCAAGTGAAGGGGCACTAGGTGGGACTGGAGGAGGCACGTGGCAGAGATGGCGCCCCAGGTCTGGGGGCCCTTCCTGGTGCGAGCACAACCGCGAGGGTGTTTTCAGGGGCGGGGCGGGGACTCTGAGCAGAACGGGGTGTGGCCTGGGTGGGCGGGCGCAGCCCGGGGCGTGGCCGGGGCGCACCGGTCAGCCCTGCCCACCACGCCTGTCTCCCCCAGAGCTGTACGTGGCCCAGTGCACGCAGCGGCCGGTGGACATCGTCTTCCTGCTGGACGGCTCGGAGCGGCTGGGCGAGCAGAACTTCCACAAGGCCCGGCGCTTCGTGGAGGAGGTGTCCCGGCGGCTGACGCTGGCGCGCAGGCACGACGACCCCCTCAACGCGCGCCTGGCGCTGCTGCAGTTCGGGGCCCGCGCGAGCAGCAGGTGGCCTTCCCGCTGACCTTCAACCTGACGGTCATCCACGAGGCACTGGAGCGCGCGACCTACCTCAACTCCTTGTCGCACGTGAGCGCGGGCGTGGTGCAGGCCATCAACCAGGTGGTGCTGGGCGCGCGGGCCGGCGCGCGCCGCCACGCCGAGCTGGCCTTCGTGTTCCTCACGGACGGCGTCGCGGGCAACGACAGCCTGGACGAGGCGGTGCACTCCATGCGCAAGCAGAACGTGGTGCCCTCCGTGGTGGCCGTGGGCGACGACGTGGACATGGACGTGCTCTCCAGGATCAGCCTGGGCGACACGGCCGCCATCTTCCGCGAGAAGGACTACGACAGCCTGGTGCAGCCCAGCTTCTTCGACAGGTTCATCCGCTGGATCTGCTGAGCGCCCCCCCGGCCCTGCCCGCGACCCCGGACCCTCAGGGACTGGCCCCTCGTCCCCCCGCCCGCGTCTGCCTTCCAGCGCCCTCCGAAGGCCCTGTGCCGGCCCCACGGCCCTCCCGGCCCTGCTCCCGTGTGTCCACCTCGCCTCGGGGGTCACCTGCCCCCGCCAGACAGAGCTGTGACAGCAGGCCCCGCATGTCCCCGAACGCACACGCTCCAGTCCAATAAAGGCTTTGAACCTCCTCCCGCCCCCCGCCTCCACGTGTCTGCCCGACAGGGCCCCTCCAGAGGCCAAGTGAACTGTCAGCGCGTTCTCACGCCCACCGGGACGTGTCCACCCAACCCCACCCCCACTTGCTCTGTGGAGACCGCACCTGCCCTGACCTCCGCCCTAGGAACAGGTGCTACCGCGGGCTCTGGCTGCCCACCCGTCCCAAGTGCATAGACTGGGCAGCTTTGCCAACCTTAAAAAGCGTTATTTTACCAGCAAAAATGGGTTTATTAGGGAATAACAGCGGAATTGCAATTTGAGACACACAAACGCGAAGGAACTGCAGGCCAGTCCAGAGAAGGGGAGCAGAGTTCTGCAGAGAACGACGGAGGGGTTGGGAGGGGCGGGTGGAGACCAAGCTCGCAAGGTGGTGGTGGCTCCTCGTGGGCTGGGCTGTTGCTGGGCAGGAGAAAACCTCGCCTCCTCCTGCCTGAGTGGTGAAGCAGGCTTCCTGTCGCGGAGTGCCAGGTAGCTTCTCCCCGCTGGAGGCTGTGTGCGTGGTCCGAGTGCGGGGCGCCCCGCCAGCTTTTCAGGAGGTTTCTGGGAGGTTTCCTTAATCATCTGCACAGCCTCAGCCATGGACTCCACACCTGTCTAGTCAGCTTTGGGCTGAAAACAATACTTCTCGGTCAATGAAATCTCTCTCTAGCCCCAAACCAGGGCCCAAGTGCTTTAAGAGTGTCTCTGCCTGAAGATATTTTGTGGATATTTAAACTGATTCTTTTCTTCTTTTCCGGCACCTCAGCGACTTTGCGCTCACACTCCCAGGTCTTTTGAGCTGACCGTCAGGGACGCGCGGTGAAACCCCCCCCCCGCCTCGCACAGGCGCCCTGCTGGCCCACGCACGGGTTTCGGGGGCCCCAGCAGCAGACGCTGACCCCTCGCGTCTGAGGCTCTGTCTGAGGCTCTCTCGAGGGCCCGGGAGGTCCGCTCCCGGCTCGCTCCTGCCCCTGGTGGCCCAGTGACTTGCTGGCATCGCCCTTGGCCACGCGGCCTCTCCCCGAGCGTGTGTCCACATCCTCCCTTCCTGCGAGGGCTCCAGTCACCACAGTCGAGGGCACATCCTACTCCGGGGTCACCGTCACCTCTTCCCACCCTAACTGTAACGACTCTGCTTCCAAGTAAGGCCAAATTCTGAGGTTCTGGGGCTAGAAGTTCAACATGTGAATTTGGGGCGACACTTCAGTCCAGAAACACGGTGACACCTTGTCTGTCTCCGCACGGGGTGCTGATTTTGAGGTTCTGCCACCTCTCGCGCCTCTGTCTACATGGCAGCTGGAGGCTTCAGACCAAGCATTTTCTCCTCCTCTGCACCCCTCCTCCTTCGTCCAGCACGAGAAGCAGCAGAGGCCCCGCGACCGCCCAGTGGCCACGGAGCACAGCGGGCGCCTGCGAGCCTCCAGGGGGCGGGAGTGACCCGAGGAGAGGCCCCTCCCGCCACCTTTCCAGGGTTCTGTTGCTGGACCCTACCGGGGTCCCCTCTGCAGGGGAGTGGATATCCCTCTCAGGGGTCTGCAGAGGCCCCTGTGTGCTCAGCCTCTGACCCTCGCGGGGGGGGGGGGGCGGAGAAACTCTCCTCACGACACCCATGAGTGGGCAGGTGGGGCCCCTTGAGGCTACAGGCCCCCAGAGTGCTCCGCTGGGAACCCCACCTGCCCCAGGGGGCCACCTCCCTCTCTGAGCCCCATGTCCCAAATCCCCAGGTCACCTAGACTCTGGGGCCCAGACCTGCTTCAGTGGGCTCTCTGCTCCCGGGTCTGCAGCCCTGAGCTGGGGTGGCCCCACATAGGAAAGTCCAGGGCGGAGGAAGGTGGACAGAGCTGAGGGGGCGACTATCCTCGGGCACCAGGGCCGCATCACCTGGCAGGGCTCCAGCGGGGACGTGGGGAGTAGCCCTCCGCCGGGCCAGGGGTGCGTCCTAGGAAACAACCAGCCCAGCGAGGTTTGGGGTCTCCCACACGGCCTGGCCCCCGCCCCCCCTTCCCTGGGGCTTATCTCCCATCAGCCTCCTTTCCTCACAGCTACGAAGTCGCCAGGTCTTCAGCCATGGACGAGGGGCAGGGGCGTGGCCGAGCCCAGCTGCTCAGCCATAGTGGGTCCCAGTTCTGGCAGCCACCTGCCTCCCAGAGGTCCCCAGCCTCAGGGGCCAGAAAGCTACAGCTCCTCCCTGCCCCGCAGAGCCCACCGGCCAGCAGGGCAATGTCAGTGTCCCTGGGCCTCCTGCGGCCTCGGCAGGGGACATTATTGTCAGCAGTGACACCTGCCTGATCCCAAGGCCAGTGAGTGACAGCGGAAAGGAGGCCAACACTGGGCCAGCCTCTGTTGCAGGGAGGGGAACTGGCCCGCTCATGGCAGCCTAGGACCAGCGTGGGTCCCAAGAGGATGCGGTGGGGACGCCCGCTGGACGCCTCCATGGGCCGCTGGGCAGAGCTGTAGAGCAGCCGGGGTCCAGGAAGCCTGGGCAGGGGCTCTGCGGCCATGTGACCCGTCGCCCCCTCCTCCACGCCTCCGACCAGACCACAGCACCGGGGAGAGGCAGCCCCGTTCGACGCCCGTGCGTGGAAAGCCGACAGGACCCACAGCCCCACAGGGAGGGGCTGGCAAGTCTCACTCTTCGGACCTTCAGGGCAAAGCTCCGTGGGACGGGGCCTCGGGCAGCATCGCGCTCCAGAGAGCTGTTTGCAAGGATGACGGGCGAGCAGACACGTGCCTGCAGGACTGAGCGCTCGAGCCGTGGTTTAGAACCAGCGTCACCGGGCTGTGCCTTCTGCACCACAGGGCTGCGCTCCTATGGCTGTCCCCGTCCCCGTCCCCCTCCTCATGCTGACCCCTCGCCTCAGGCTCTGTGCAGCGGGGGGCGCGGGGGGGGGGGCTGCTGGCCCCTCTAGGGGCCGCGCCCAGGCCGCAGCCCTTCCCGCTCAGGGCTCGGTCCGGCTCCTGTCCGCAAGCAGCAGGGCGCCTCCTGCGGCCGCACAGTGACCAAGGCGCGCTGCATGCCCTCAAAGAGCCAAAGGGAAAGGCAGACGAGTGAACAGAAGATTTTAATAAAGTGTGACAAGTGCCACGCCATGTGGGCGGCCGGCGGGGCCGTGGGCGCCTCGGGCGCGCCCGGCGGGGCCGTGGCAGGCGCCAGCTCGGCCCTGCGCCCGCCTGCGGCCCTGGGCGCTCCCTCGGGGACGCGGCCCTTCCCCGGCCCAGGGGGCGCGCAGGAGGCACGGCGGCCCCCAGGTTTGGAGCAAACACGTTTATTGCGGCAAAGGCTGGGGCGCGGCTCACCAGGCGAAGAGCGGCTTGCCGTCCTCCTTGGAGAGCTCGCACAGGCAGCTGAGCAGCAGCAGGGAGTCGCCCAGGAACTTGGGGGGCACCACCTCGATGGCCAGCTTGCGCAGTGCGGCCGGGCTGCCGTGCAGGGCGCCGGCACGCAGGTCCGGCCGCTTCTGCAGGATGCCGTAGGTGTTGACGAGGAACTCGCTGAAGGCGGGGTGCACCTCGCGGCTGTAGCCCAGCTTCTCCAGGCGGGCCATCAGCGCCAGGTAGCGCTGCGTCAGCTCCCGCAGCTTCTTCTCGTCCACGGAGCCGTCCAGCGACTTGATGGACGTCTGTGGACACAGCACACCAAGCGGGTGGGGACGGGCCGCGGCCCCGCCTGGGGGGCCGGGGGTGGGGGGCAGCGACCGGGTCCCACGTGAAGCCGCGTGAACGGGGAAACAGGCCCTGGCCCCACCCCAGTGGGGCGGCTGAAGTGCCCGTGGCCCCAGGAGCCCCCTGAGCTGCCCCAGGCCACAGAGCAGACCTCGCGAGCACAGGGGCTCGCGGCACCAGCTCAGCACACCCCGAGGCGTGCGCTCCGCAGACACCCCCAGCCGCCCAGGCCTGCAGCCGTGTGGGTGCCATGGCGACGTGGCAGTGAGGGGACCCAGCACAGAGAGGGGCCCGGGTGGGGAGGGGCCCGGGACAGACGGCTGGGCGGGGTCACCTGCTTGATCTTCTCGGGGATGTTGGACACGGTGAAGCCGTAGAGCCGGGTCACCCCGGGGAAGACGTGGGCCAGGATGCGCCGGTCCAGCTGGAAGGCGATCTCGCCCACGACACGCCCGTCCTTCTCGGGGCTGGCGAAGCTCTGGACCTCTGTGGGGTGGCCGACAGAGACACGGGCCGGGGCCCTGACACACGGTCCCCAGCCGTGCTCCGGGACCCATCTGAGGGGCTGACCTAACTGCTGCAGCCGGCGTGGGGGCCAAGCCCCTGGGGCTGTGGGCAGGGACCCCCCAAGGGACCCGGCCTTGACCCAGTGCAGGGCGCCCCCTCCAGCCCCACTGTGGCGGCCCACACAGCTGGTAAAGGAAACGCGCTTCCTGTCTCAGACCGAAAGGGTCTTTTCCTCTCCTGTCTTTTCTTGGTGAGTCCCCCGGGAACCCAGGGATGTTAAGTCCTTCTCTGTCCCTTCGAGACAGACGAAAACACTTATGGGCCTGCTTTACAGCCCAGGATCGTTTTCCTTGTCCACGCCCGCCCCCAACACCTAGGTCGGGGAGACCCTCCTTGTGGCGCAGGTCCCACCCCACGAGCAGGCGCACTCGGGTGGCGGCCAGTGGCCAGCCTGAGGACCGGCCGGGAGCAGCCTGCGGGACCGGCAAGGGCCAGGCCTGCTCCTGAGCCCCTGCCGCGCCCCGGCCCCCGTCCCCCCCCCATCTGCCAAGCGCCACTGGGCCGGCAGGGGGATTCACGATGCCCCGATGCCCCGAGGTTACCGAGCGCACTGAGCACCCTCCCCTCCCCCGTCTCCGGGCCCAGCAGTGGCCCGATGTCACTAGCCACTGGCCACACCGCCGTGACGGTGTCCACAGCCTTGAGAACCACCGTGCCCTTCGAAAACACACTGCCAGTGACGGCTGCCACAGCCTCAGACGGAGCGCACAGGAGGGACGGGCGGGCGCGGCCATGGGCGGGCGCCGGCTCCCCGCAGGCGACGCGCCCCACACGCCTGTTTCTGAAGCCGCCCCGAAGCCCCGGGCCCTCCCTGCCCGGAGGCCAGCTGCATGGCCCGGTCCAGGCACCAGGACCGGCTCTGCCCCTGACACAGGGCACTGGTTCACTCTCGCCCAGCCCCACCCCGTGTCCACAGACGCGCTCAGCCCAGAACCCGGCCTGGTTGCTCCCACACAGGCTTGTGACCGCTGTCAGCACCTCCCCTCTGCTGCCAGGCTGCTGACCGATGGGCATGGCCGGGCGGGGGGCACAGGACCCCGCATGCCTGTCCTTCCACCCAGGTCCAGGGACCAGCCCACAGGCCTCAGGGGACAGGGGGAGGGAGCGGCCGGCTCAGGCAGAGGGTCCCGCCCGAGCCACATGACCCAGAGCCCAGGCATGCCGGTTCAGGGGCAGGGTGAGGGGGGAGCTGTGGGGGCAGAGGGCTGGGGCCAGGGGAGGGTGTGCAGTGGCCCTGCGGCCACTTCCAGCACAGCCTTCCGCCCTCCGAGCCAGAGCGGGAGGGGGGCCCGGTGGGCTTCCACCCCCACACGCCCCTTCCGTGACTCATTCGCCCCCACAGCAACCCTCTGTGGGGCCGCAGACCCCACTCACACCCTGCCCAGCCACTCGGGATGGCGCAGAATTCTGTCTGGAATGAGACAGAATTCACACTGTAAAATTCTCTCTTCTAAGGTCTGCGCCTCGGTGGAGTCCACGCTGTCCTCAGGGCTGTGCGACCATCACCACCACCTGTTTCATCACCAAGACACCCCGAATCCCACACCTGTGAGCAGTCACACGGTCGCCACACACCCCCGCACCCCCCGACCTGCTCCCGAGGGGCCGACCCGCTAAGGCATCTCGTGTGAACGAGGCCCCGCGGCCCGAGGCCTTCGGCGCCCAGCACCCAGAGTGCTGTGTCCTCGAGTCCCACCCTGTTCGGTGCCTGTCAGAACTTCGCTCCTGGGACGGCTGATGAATGTTCCGTCGCTCGGACACGCCTCCTCTCGATCAGCCCGTCACCCCGTGACAGGTGTTTGGGCTGTTCCCACTTTTTGACGATTAGGAATGATGCTGCTATGAACAGACAAAAATTTCAGACAAAACTTTTCGTGTGGACAAATGTTTTCAATTCCTTTGGGTCTGCACCTCGGAGCAGAATTTCCGGGACACGTGGCGATTCTATGTTTGACTTTGAGGACTTGGAGGCGAGGTCGAAGGTCGCGCTTCTCCACATCCTCCCCGACCGCCGTCTCTGTCCGCCCCCTTCACCTGGGCCTCCTGGCGGGTGGGACGTGGTGTCTCCCTCTGGCTGGTGGGAGCGAGTGCATTTTCACATGCTTCTTGGCCATGTGTATGTCGTCTTCGGGGAACAGCTGTTACAGTTCTTACCCCATTTTTGATTGGATGGTTCGTCCTTTCACTGTTGCGTTGCAAACGTTCTTAGGCGTCCTGGATACTACACCCTGATCAGATACATGGTTTACAAATACGTCCTCCCATTCTGCGGGCTGACTTTTCACTTTATCAAAAAGGATCCCTTTGAAACGTAAAGGTTCTGTTTTTGATAATGCCTAACGCATCATTTTTTCTCTTGTTCATGCTTTTGGTGTCACGTCTAAGAATTTATTGCCAAATTGATGGTCATAAGATTCATCTCTGTCTCTTCTAAGAGGTTTTTGGTTTTCACGCCTTTAGGTCTTCCACCATTTTGATCCATTTTGCGTGAATTCCCACATGTGTCGCGAGGTCCAGCTTCACTCTCCTACATGTGAACGCCCACTTGTCCCTGTGCCCCTTACTGAAAGGACCGTCCCCTCCCCATGGGATCGCCTCGGCGCCCTCGCCGAACGCCAGACCTGCGCACGCGCGGGCTCCTCCTGGGCCCCCAGCATTGCCCTGGGTGTCTGTCTCCATCTGCCTCGCCGTCTTGATTAGTATCGCGTTGTAGTAAGTTTTGAACTTGGGAAGTGTGGATCCTCAAATTTTGTCCTCCTTTACAAAGATTGTTTTGCCTATTTGGGGTCCCTTTCATTTCCATCTGAACTTTAGGACAAGCCCGTCAATTTCTGCTAAGAAGCAAGTGGGATGTCAATAGGGATCACATCGATTTTTGTGGATCAATCTGGGGAGCTTTGCCATCTTGATCATATTGTCTTATGACCTATGAGCACAAGATATTTTCCCATTTAATTCATTCTTCTTTAGTTTCTCTCAACAACGCTTTGTAATTGTCAGTGTATTCCTCCCCTAATCATGCTGCAAATCTGTAGAAGTTACTCAGGATTTAAAGCTGAGAAGCAAACACGCTGTTCAGAAGTGTGTCAGCATGGACAAGGGGCACGGAGGAGTGGCGTGCACCCCCCCCAACAGTCACGTGTTTCTCTCATGGGGAATCAGTTTCTCCCCCGGCCTCCCTCCCTCGCTGCAGCGTAAATCAGATGGAAGAAATGAGCTACCCCTAGGATGTTCTAGAAACCATGTGTAGGCCAACCTGGGCCCTCTAAGATCTAGCCAAAAACCTATTCTTCAAAGAAAAAAGTCAGTAAAATTGATAAAGCTCTTTTACTACAGAAAAGGAGAAATGAGGCCAAAAAAAATACCACTATCAGAATTTAGAGATGGCATTACTACAGATCCTACAGACATTAGAAGGATAATGACAGATTATGAGGAAAACTCCATGCCAATAAATTTGACAACTTCAACAAAATGGACCAATTCCTTAAAAGGCACAAGAGCTCACTTTTGTGACTGGGCTGTCGCAGCTCACTTAAGAAGAAATGGGCAATTTGAATAGCCTTATATCAATGAACAAAACTGAACATGTGGAGGGGAAATGTTCCTACGAAGAAAATTCAAGACTCAGTGATAAATTTTACCAAACACCTAAGGAATAAATAATTCCAATCTTATAGAAACTCTTCTAGATAAGTAAAGATGCTAGAACACCTTCCACCTCATTCACTGAGTTAAACATTAACCTGATACCAAAACCAGAAAATGGCATTACAAGAAAACTATAGACCACTGTCCCTCACAGACAGCAAAATTCTTAACAAAAATTTAGCACATTGAATCCAACAACACAGAAAAGTGTAATACATCATGACCGAGTGGGATTTATCTCAGGAATGCAAGGGTGGTTTTAAAATACAAAAATCAATCAATGTAATTTGCCATATTAACACACTACAAATGAAAACCAAATGCTCATCTCAATAAATGTACAAAAAGCATTCAAGTCCAACATCCATTCACGATAACTCCAAGCAAGCTAGAAATTAAAGAGTAATCTTCACCGTGGTCAGGCGCCTACAGACATCACACTTCACGGTGACAGACTGAGTGCTCTCCCCCGAACCAGAAAGGACACCAGTGTCCGCTCTCACCATTCCAATTTGGCATTGTTCCAGAGGATCCAGCCAATGCAGTAAGACAAGAAGAAGAACCAAAAGGCATACAGACTAGAAACAAAAAAATAACTTTGTCTTTGTTCACAACAGACATGACCATCCTCCCTAAGGAATCTTTTTTTTTTAAAGCTGCTAAAACGGACAACTGAGTCCAGAAAATCTGCAGGAATCGAGGCGACATTTGTTAGGATTCTCCAAAGAAACAAAAACAAACCAATGGTGTTGTGTGTATGCACGAGTGTGTGTGTGTGTGTGTGTGTG
Organism: Eonycteris spelaea; assembly: GCA_003508835.1. NCBI lineage: Eukaryota > Metazoa > Chordata > Mammalia > Chiroptera > Pteropodidae > Eonycteris > Eonycteris spelaea. Next base: position 27,399 of record PUFA01000462.1, read on the forward strand.
TGAGAGAGAGAGAGAGAGAGAGGAAACTGGCACACGTGATTATGGAGACTGACAAGTCCCGAGGGGTGCGAGGTGTGCCGGGGCGAGCCGGGGGCCCAGGAGGGCCGATGCTGTCGTTCCAGTCTGAGTCCAGCGGCCGAGAACTAAGAGGGCTGACGGTGTGGCTCCTGTCCAGAGGCAGCTGGCAGGACAAACTCTCTTCCTCCAGAGAGGGTCGGCCCTTTCGCCCTCTTTGGGCCTTCAACTGATTGGACAAGGCCCACCCACATTAAGGAGAGTAATCTGCTTTACTCAATCTGTGGACTTAAATATTGCACTCCTCCGAAAACACCCTCAGAGGAATACTCAGCTGACCCAGGGTGATGTCTGACCAAGCGCCTGCCCAACCAAGGACGTGGAAGGATATACAACGGCACAGCGCTCTCGAGCCTGGAGACCCAACACCGTCAAAGTGTCATTCACAGGGCACCGGCTGGGCCTGCAGAGCCAGGACGACCCCAACCGGACCCAGCAGCTTCCCCAGCGTATGCTGGCTGTAAAGTCACGGGAAGACGCAAAGGACCAGGACAGCCGAACGAAGCTGAAACGTCAGCAGAGCGGAAGAACTGGACACCCTGATTCAGGGTGTCAGTGCGCAGCTGCGGCCACCCAGCCCGTGTGCACACGACACACACAGGCAGCACGGAGTGCCCAGAAACACGGTGCACACGCGGGCAGCTGGCTGTGGACAGACATGTCCAGTCAGCCCATCAGGAAGACACTGGGGCTGCCAGACCTGGACACTAATGCAGACCTCGGGCCACGTGGAGAGGTCAGCCTGAGGCCGGCCGGGGACCCAGACGTAAAGCCTGACACTATAAATCGTCTAGCAGAATACAGCAGAGATCATCTTTGTGACTTCGACTTTGGCAAAAACTTCTTAAATAGGACACAAAAAGCGTGACGTGTATAAGAGAAAAGAAGTCAACAAACCAGACTTTGTCCAAGTAAATAGTGTTGCTCTTCAAAACCCAGTTACGAAAACGGAAAAGACACCAGCTGGAGGCTGCGCCTGCACAGCGTGTCCCCCAAGGGGACTTGTACCCAGCTGTGCGCGAACCCTCCTGCTCGAGAAGAGGAGCAACTCGATTTTCTTTCAATGGGCAAAAGGTGTGAACAGGCGCAGCCCCAGGCCCCGCCGCCAGGCCCACCGTCCCCACCTCCCGGAGCCACTCAGGCCCCGCCGCCCAGGCCCACCGTCCCGGGAGGAGCCGTGGCCGCAGGCCTCAGACGCCCACCCGGGCCGCCCGCCTACCGTTAAGGTAGTAGCTCCTCCGGGTCCTGTCGCCCGAGGTCAGGCTGCCCTCCGAGAAGCACACCTTCTTGGGCCGGGCCATCTCCCTGGGCTCCAGCAGGGTCTTGTCCACCAGCGGGTCCTGCAGGGGGCTCAGGAGCTTCCTGTCAGCGCTCCGGGGCGCGTGCAGCTCCGGGGGGCCGAGGAAAGCCTTGAAGGGCACGTGCGAGGAGGACGCACAGCTGGGGACCGCGTCGTCCTCGCGGGAGAGCGGGGCGTGTGGGCACAGCAGGTCCTCCAGGGACGCCGTGGGCAGCTGGGAGGGCGCATCGGGGACGCTGGTGAACCTTCCAAAATCTGGAACTGGGGCAGGAGGAAGGGAGGAGGGTCAGCTCGGTTCCCCAGACACCCCCAGGGTGCAGAGCACACGCACACACGCGCAGCACCGCCGCCCGCCCCAAGCGCTGGCACCAGCTCACAGCCCCAGAGCCGCCCCTACCCCTCCGGAGAAGGCGCCCGAGGCGGGCAAGGCCAGCAGCCTCGGGCGTGTGGGGCGGCGGGGGCCTGTCCCACACCCCCGCTTCCGCCAGGAGGCGCACCCACACCTAACAGCGCCCGATCTGCCCGCCACACGCCTTCCGCTGCAGCAGTGCCTTTCTGGGACTTCTCCACAGAGTCCCCGGGCGGCCACCTGGGTCCCTGAACCGTGTCCCGGCGCACACCCAGGCACAGTGAGCTGTGCCCAGCACCCTCTCGATGCCCGGGGGCTGGTCCGGGGTCCTCGCGAAAGCAAAGAGGCCGTCACTGTCTCTCCACGTGCCTCCTGCTCAGGCGAGGACCTTGGGCCGTGGCGCCTGGGCTCAGGCACGCGCATGGCGGGTTCCACGTGTACGCAGCGTGTGCGTGGCATGTGCGTGGCGGGTTCTGCATGTGCACAGCAGGTTCTGCGTGTGCATGGAGGGTTCTGCATGTGCGTGGCGGGTTCTGCGTATGTGTGGCGTGTGTGTGGCGGGTTCTGCATGTGCGTGGCGTGTGTGCGGCGGGTTCTGCGTGTGTGCGGCGGGTTCTGCGTGTGTGCGGCGGGTTCTGTGTGTGTGGCGTGTGCGTGGCGGGTTCTGCGTGTGCGTGGCGTGTGTGTGGCAGGTTCTGCGTGTGCGCGGCGGGTTCTGCGTGTGTGCGGCGGGTTCTGCGTGTGCGTGGCGGGTTCTGCGTGTGTGTGGCGGGTTCTGCGTGTGCGTGGCGTGTTGGCGGGTTCTGCGTGTGCGTGGCGTGTGTGCGGCGGGTTCTGCGTGTGTGCGGCGGGTTCTGCGTGTGCGTGGCGGGTTCTGCGTGTGCGTGGCGTGTGTGCGGCGGGTTCTGCGTGTGCGGTGGCCATCTGCGTGCTCCGGACGCCACGTGCTCGTCGCTCCTGCGTGTGCCCACACTGGCCACGTGGCTCCCCCCTAAGGGCCCTGCCGCCGGCGCCTTCTCCGGAGCTCATGGGCTTGTCGCACCCCACGCGGTGCGTTCTCTATGCCGCCCCTTCGGTCAGCCTTTTCTTGGTTGGTGGTCAGTTAAAATGGTCTGTATCTCTTCTGTATTTTGAAAACGCGCTGCGAATGCCTTGGTTATATTTTAACCCTTTTCATGGTGACTCTTGTCAAGTAGAATTCTGCAAATTTTAACGTGTCAAATTTAACTTATCAGTTCTACTGTGATTCATGAAATCCTTTTCTACCCGTATCATAAAGTTATGTTCCTAGTAATAAAACAAATACCTATTTGAAATGACAGGTTTTTAAGACCCGTATTTAAAAATTATATCTGGCAATGTGCCGACTCAGGAACCGATGTCCTCAGCGATCTTTCCCCAAAAACAAGTTCTAAAGAGAGAAGGTCATCAGTGTGAGTCCTGCCTCCAGTCCACCCACAGGACCAGTCCACACTGGCGCCGGCCCACGGCCTGTGGCCCGCGGAGCCCCCGGGGGAGGGGCTGGACCGCGGCCTCACCGGAGTCGTCCGCGCCTCACAGGGTCTTGGCTGCAGCCGGGTGGGCTTGGGCCTGCTTTGCCTTCCTCTTAGTGAATCGTAATGCCCTTTGTTCTTCCCAAGATTTCAATAAGTCGTGTTAAACATTAAAAAAATTTTTTAACACTAGTCAAGTCCAAAATGTAGGCATATTTTCAAGACACATTATAATAAAACTATAAAAAAATAACAAAAGTCAACCAAAAACTCCATCTCCTCAAAATTAAAGGATATTTACCTGAATAACAATCAGATCAAAAAAATAAAAACGGGAAAACATGATCATTGAGAAAGGAGAATTAGAGCACTATATGAAGATATCAGTACATTTAAATTGCATTTAGGTTTGTGGCCATGCCACCCTGGACAAGTCTGATCCTGTCTGATCTCGGAAGCTAAGCAGGGTTGGGCCTGGTTAGTACTTGGATGGGAGACCACCCAGGAAGACCAGGTGCTGTAGGTGTAAAAAATAAATTAAAAAAAATAAGAGATTGTAAGCTGACGAGATTCTTGCAATCTGTGAGGTCAACCAAGGGTTGCCTTGCCTAAAAAAACTAAAATAAAAATAATAAAACTGTATTTAGTGTGAAATTAGTAATATAAGTGCTTTATTTACTTTTTTATCCCTCCCTCCCCACCAAATTAAACATTCAAGTCAAGATATGGGAGGAACTCTTAAGGAAAGCAAAAGTTAAAACACAATAAAAACAATAAAAATAAGCCGGAAACAGCTCTATAGGAAGTCCAAGATAGCAAAACTGTAGAAAGCTACTTTAGAGAGAGAAAATACACGAGAATAAACTGGAAATGAGGAAAGCGATAAAAGAATGACTAGGGAGGTTGTTTAAATTATAAAAAACCACTGTATACAGTTGTATAGTAATTGAAATTTCAATAAAAGGGAGATTATTTTTAAATGGCTCAAAGCGAAGTGGAAAGCCTACAGACCAATGAGGAAAGAAGAATCTAGACGTCGTGAAACAATCGGAGGGCTGGGCGGTGGTGAGCTCTCCCCGTTCCCGCGTGATTCGCAGTCAGTCACATGAGCGGGGCTGGACACTGGAGGGACGGAGGGGTGCGCGACTGAGGTCACGCCGTGTCACAACCCACGGGGAGAAAGGGCCACCCCGGCCGCGGACGACTCCGAAGAGCCCAGCACCCCGGGTCTCCCAAGGGAGCTGCGAAAGGAGAACCCGCAGACCGGCGTGGGGAGCCCTGAGGGCACCCCCAGTGCCGGGACGAGGTCACCAACATTAAACAACATGAGCCACTTCTCCACGTCTTGTTTTTTAGAAACAAGGACTGGAAAGGCCCTTCCCCGGCACTGAGCCTGCGTGTGCCCACCCCGGGGCTGTCAGCGCCCGCCCCGCCCGAGGACGGGACGCGCCGCCGGAGCCAGGGTTCTGAGGGCCCGAGGAGGACGACGAAGCAGTGACGCCCGTGCGCGGCCGCGGGCACCGAAACGCGGGAACGGATGGGAAACCACAGGCCGTCGGCCTGTGAAGCGGCTGGAGGTAGGGTGGGCACTGACGAACCAACTGCTTCACAAGGTACGTCGCGTGCGACGGCTCCGAGGCCACTGCAGAAAGGGAGCCGCTCCGAGCGGTCCGCGAAGGTCTGGTGGCTGCTGGACGGGGAGGTGGGAGGCCCCACAGCCAGCCCGCGGGGCGTCTGCGCCCGCTGGAGCAGGCGTGGCCGTCCGTGTGGGACCGTGTGGGAGGCCCCATCCTCTGCTGCCCTCTGCTGGCCGTGCGGGGCCGGGGCTGCCTGGAGACATCTGTCCGCTGTCTCCTTTCAAGTGCACGTGGCCTTTGACCCGTGATTTCCGGGCAGCACCTGGCGCGGGTCGGGGGCCCAGGTGACACCAAAGGTGGCCACAGCGTCATGGGGTCGGGCTGGGGGAGCGTGACCCCTCACGGGGCCGCCTGGTCTCCCGTGTTGGGCACCAGAGACCAACCGGGAGGCCGCAAGACGCAGGGTCGCAGTGAGATTGTGTGAAAGCCGACAGGCGCCCAGGGGCCCCCGCGAAGACCCAGCAGCACCCAGAGAACGGCCGAGCCAGCGTGGACAGGGCAGTGCGGCCCGTGCCACGCGGGGCTGGGGCGTCCCGGCCTGGCAGCAGAGGCCGGGGGCTGCGGGCGACCCGCAGCCCCGAAGGTCCCTCTGGGACAAACTGCGGCTGGCCCTCCAGGCGCGAGTCCCCGCGGCCGGGCCACACCAGTGGGAGCCGAGGGGTGGGCCAGCCGGACCCAGCAGCCCCGCACCCCAGTGTGGAGGGGCGCACACTGCGGAGCCAAGGCCTCTGTGGGAGCTCGGTGGCCTCAGCTGGCCGGTGGCTGGGGCTTCTCCTAAGGCTGGTGTCCAGCGAGACCTGGGCTTGCCCACGGGAGACTCGGCTGTGACGTAGGTGCTGACAGGGCCCCTCCAGGAAGAGCTGGCTTGAGCGAGGGTCGGCTCCCGGCCAGAGACCACCTTCTGCCCGGCAGGTTGTCACATGTGGCACACGGCACTGAGTCCAGGCCCCCTGCAGTGCGTGTCTGGGGACACACGTGTGCCACGGCCACGGTCACGGTGGGAGCAGAGGACACAGGGCTGCAGTGGCCCCTCCGGCGCCTTGCTCTCCGCCCCCCACCCTCCCATGGGAACCCCACGCTTGTCCCGGCTCTAACCTCAAGGTCCCCTAGAAGCTCAGAGTGTCCAGATGCCATCGAGGACCGTCCCCGACGACGCTGAGGCCACGCGCTCCCCGCGGCCACCGCGGCTGGGAGGCCCTGCCTCCCACGAGGCTGCTTGCTCGGGGTGGTGGCAGTTCTGGTGAACTCTGCAGACAGGGCCCAGGGGCCTCCCACGGCGTGTCCCACGGGGGTGGTGGCAGCAGCGTTGTGAACAGCCTCGGTGGGGACACCACGTCCCCCAGCTCCCCGTGACGGCAGGGCCACAGGCGCCGAGCCGTCCTCTGCGCGCCCTGGCCAGGCGGCCTCGGAGCGTCCCCCCCGGGCGCTTGTCACAGGGCTCGTGCGCTGCCCACGTCCAGACCCAGACGGCCGTGGCCCCTGCCCCCGCCCGGCCTCGCCCACGCTCCGAGGGTGAGGCCCGTTCACAAGACTGTTTCGGCAGAGGCGAGGGCCCCGTGGTGACGCCTTGGGGGGCTCCCGGGCGCGTTGGCAGGCCACGGCCGGCGCCCGAGGCCGGCGCGGAGGGCTGGCGGGGCACACGGGGGCAGCTGGCGTGCACGGCGCCGACAGGTCCGCCCCGGCTCAGGCACCGAGTGGGCCGGCCGGCCTCCGGGGGGACGCCAGGCTCGGCGAGGAGGGGCCTCACCTGCCGCGCCCGGGAGCCGTCCTCGGGGTAGGCGGGCGCGCGGGGCAGCAGGAGCTCACGGGTGCCGCGGCCGCGCTCTGGGCAGCTCTCGCTCAGCAGGCGCTTCAGCATCTGGTTCTCCTTGAGCAGCCGCACCTGCCGCTTCAGGTCGGCGTTCTCGCTCACCAGCCGGCTCATCAGCTCGCCGCCCTCGGCCATGGCGCCCGCTCGCCGGGGGGCCCCGCAGCCCGTGGAGGTGGCAGTCCGGCCGGAGCCCCGTGCCACCCGCCTTCCGCGGCCTTGTGATGTCGCCTTAAAGAGGCGGCGCCCTGCACCCGCCCGGGGGGGGGGGCCATCACGAAGGCGGGGGATGGCCCCGTCCAGCCGCGCCCGTGGGAGGGCAGCTCCCCGGGGACATGCGGGGCGGGCCCAGCACCTGGACCTTCTCCGAACAGCTCGGACGTTGGGCCAAGGCCGCCCCATGCCTGGGCAGGAGCCGCGGTGGCTCGCCACGGGCCTCCGTGGGGCCCGGGCAGCTGTCTGCACGTGGGTGGGTACCGGGGTGCCCTGCAGTGGACGGGGCACTGAGGGCACAGGGAGCGGGCTCCGGGCCCCGCGACGGCCTCCGGCCTCACGGAGCTCGGGCGGCCCCGGGGCTGGAGGTGGAGGTTGCCTGTGACCCCGCTGCTCTGGCGGGGAGGGTCAGGCGCACCCCGGCATCCCCACGGGCAGTGCTGCGTGTCTGGACGCTGACCGTCGTTGGACCGAACTGAAGACCCCACCGCCACCGCCACGGGCACAGGACCGTGTGGACCAGCGCAGGCTGGGCTGTGGCCCCCGAGGCGGGCACCTCTGCTCCGCCCCCAGCGCCCACCCACCCACACTCGGGCCGGCCGCCGAGCTCCAGCAGCCCTGGCTTCAAGGGTCTCGGTCCTGCTTCTCCGAAGCCACAAGGCAGGATGCATCCCCACTGATCCTCGTGGCCAGAGATGTAGCCCGTAAAAGGAACCAGTGTGTTCCCCCCTCAGCCCGAGTGCTGGGCCCCCCACTTGCCACCGAGGCACTCGAGGTGCAGGCAGCGGGTGTGGGACCCCAAGAGGAGCACACGACTCGGCCTTTGTGGGAGAGGACGCGGGACGTGTGGCCTGCAGATGGCCCTACCCGACCCAGACAGAGCAGCGTCTGCACCCGCAGGCCCCCAGGTCAGAGGGCACTGCCAGGCGCCCAGGCAAGAGGGGCCTCTCCGCCCTTGCTCCCCATGGCATTCGAGCCCCCTTTCCAGGCCCATGGAAACCCTGACGCCACAGCCACTCCGGCCCGGGCCTGCGACATTCCGCCAGTGCTGATCGTAACGCACACATCCCTGGCACGCAGGCTGGCCCAACGCGCTGCCGTCTGGTTAAGTGTGTGTCTGTGAGGGGCGCTGGCCTGTGTCTCCTTCCCTCGTAATGTCTTGGTCTGATTTTGCGATCGAGCTCACACAGACCTCATAAAACAAGTTGCAAAGTGCTCCCTCCTGTTTTCTGGGTATTGTGTTAGTTTCTTTCTTAAATGTTTGATCAAATTCACCAGTGAAGCCGTCTGGGCCTAGAGTTTTCGTCTGGGAAAGCTTTTAATTTCCAATGCGATTTCTTACATGCACATCCTCCTCACGGCCACGCGGCCGGCGGCGGTGTCTGGCGAGGCCTGTGTGAGCATCTGCGTGGTGGAGCGCAGGCGTGAAGTGCTCACGGCACCCCTCACGGTCCGCACTGTGGCCTGCCACCCCGCACGGGAGGACGCGCTGGCAGGCGTCTGCAGCAGCAGCACCCGAGGCGGGTGGCGCAGGTAGACAGGGCACGCGCGAGGGGGCCGGGCCCGGAAGGCTCTCTGGGGAGGTGCCGTCTTCACGCCCGACCTGGTGGCTTCCCTGTCAGCCCACACGGCGCGCCAGCCTCTCTGAGGCTGGTCCGTAGCGTTTGGGCCCCACCCTCCCGTCCACCCTTTCCTCCTGGCACTTCGGGGTTGAGGCTTCCGGGTGGACGCCCGTCAGGGGGCTGAATCGTGTCTCTGGCACTAACGCAGGAGCCGATGCCACGTTTCTGTCTTCGGCCGGACACATCTGCTTTTCCTCGTGCTTTCATTTTTGCCTTTAGGTGATTTCAAAGCATACTGTCTAATTTCTAAACACCTGGGATTTTCCACATCTTTTTGTTACCAAGTTCTAATTCCATCGAGGTCAGAGGACAGAGTCGTATGGGTCCAGCCTCAACTCATCTCACGACACAGCACGCGGCCAATCTTAGCAAAAGGCCAACAGCAGGGTCCCCAACCCCCCGGCCGCAGGCCGGTACCGGTCCACGGTCCATCAGGACCCGGGCCACACAGCAGGTGAGCGGCCGGCGGGCGAGCGAAGCTCTGCCCATGTTTACCGCTGCCCCCAGCACCAGAAAGGTTGGGGACCGCGGGTAACGCGGACTCAATGGCGGGGGGCTCTGCCCCCGCCGGGCCCGCTGCACGCGCCTGGCCCTCGCTCAGTCCCAGCCTCTCGCTTCACGATCCTGACGCCAGTATCAGGCGCACACATTTAGGATCGTCGTATCTTCTCGATGAGCTTGACACCTTTATCATCACTAAATGTCTATTTCCGGTACTATTTCCCAAAATCGACTTTATATTTACACCGCACAGTTGTTGCTTTATTAATGTTTTCATGTTACATGTTTCCCTCAACTTTATTTTTATCCTGTATCTTTTACTTAAAATTTCTTATGCACAATTCAGATGGGTCGTGCCTCTCCACCCAGTGCGACAACCCCCGCTTGCTACTGGGGTACACTGGGGTGCGTGGCACCTCGAATGCAGCTGTCCCCGCGGCGGGCACATTGGTCCTCCGGGGCCGGCTGGGGGCTCACACGGTGGCAGCCCGACTTCCCAGTTCCGGAAGCGCCGAGAACCGCGAGGCTCAGGCCACGCCAGGTGCAGGGCTGGCTGCTCCGAGGCCTCCCGCGGACGGGCACGGGGCCATCGTGCGCCCCGCACGAGCCGCTGGGCGGGCCCCCTCCCTCACGCCACCCCCAGTCCTGCCGCGTGAGGGCCCCGAAGTCGGTCACCGTGTGAATCTGGGGAACCCATGGTCCTGGGAGCTGGGCTCAAGCCTCGTCTTCCTGGTTCTAATCTGCCTGCCTGTCCTTCGCTCGTCCGCACCTTCCTTCAGACGGCTTCACGTCCTCCTTCAGGTTTTTTTCCTTTTACTTCTACCTCTACCTACCTCATCACCTTGCACGTGAGGTTAAGAACCCCATGTCTGTCCTCCTCCAACACCCTGCCTGAGGGGGGGACTTTTACTTCTATGTGAAAAACACATTTTTGCTTTTAAACACAAGTTCTATTTTAAATAAATTTGTGTAAACAGCGGGGGAAACCCTTCTTTTACATTTACCAGACTCGCTGTTTCTGGTGCCTCCCCACTCCTTGGCAAGCCCGAGTGTCCGTCTGGGGTCACTTCCCCTCAGCCTAAGTGACTGAGCACCCCTTGCAGGCGGGGCTGGAGACCCCTCTGATCTGGCTTGCTTCCTCTGAGTGTGGCTACAAGCTGCCTGGGTTTTTCTGCCATGCTTTAGAGCACTCCGTCCTGGCTTGCATCGTTCCTGAAAAGTTGGCCGCCATCCTTACCTCTATTCGCCTGTAAGTGAAGGGTCTGCTTTTTTGTTTCTTCTTGAGGCTTTTATTCGCCGTGGTTTTCATCGGCTGGGTCACGGTGTGCTTTCATGCAACTGCCCTACGTGCCCACTGAGCTTCATCCACCTCTGACATCGTACATTTCCTCACATTGGGCAGAATTTCTGCCATGATTACGTCCCAAGTTCTTCGGCCTCCCTCCCTCCGTGTTTCCTGGGATTCTGATTATACACGTTAGACCAATCGCTACCGCCCACCAGGTCACCGAGGCTGGACGCTGCTCTCTAAGCCTTCGGGCCCCCACGGGCTCTCCAGAGCCTCCCCCCGGCCCTGCTCCTCTCTGCCCCGGAACCAGAGGGGTGACAGGGGACACGGGGCCTTGGGCTCACTGCTTCGCACGCCCAGACCGGGCAGGCCCTGAGGTAGGTGTCGGAGGCTGCCCAAAGCCATGCTGTCCCTCCACTGTGTCCAGCACAGGTCTCAGATGCACCCTGGGGCACCGTGGTCCCCCGAGAGCAGGAAGTCACCTGCTATCACTATTGCTGACAGTCACCATATGGAAACTGATGGCTGAATCACCTTCACTAAGAAAACAAGTAGCTGAAGCTGCCCACGTCAGCCTCACCCTGCCGCGGGAGGGAGGGGACCTCAGGACGGAGCCAGAGGCTCTCAGAGCACGTGCCAGGGACCCAGCTCCAGACCCCTCCCTCCTGGCGCTGCCCGTGAAGGCCGGCCCGCGGCCTCTGCCCCGTGAACACTGTACGTGGGGCCTGTGACCATAGCCCTGTGCTGAGGCGCCGTGTCGCGCTGGCCACCCCCTCCGGCACCCCCTGCACCCCGAGAACGCTGAGCACTGCGGCTGGAGCCCAGCAGCGGTGGCGTGATCAGACCCTCCTGCCCTCGGCCCCCGTCCCTGCGTGTTCCCAGCCTCGGTTCCTTGGGAAACACAGTGAGTCATGATGAAGACCCCACACTGCGGGAGGCGTGAGTGTGGGGCCGGCTTGTCACCCCAATTCCCTCCCATGCAGCCGCCGCGATGAGGCGGGAGACAGCAGACGCGTCGCTCTGAGACGTCTCTGTTGCCGGAATGAAGCCTAAGTGTCCAGCAGCGGCGGTCCTGCTCAGCGAGGCGGTCCTGCTCAGCGAGGCGCGGTCCTGCTCAGCGAGGCCCGGTCCTGCTCAGCGAGGCGCGGTCCTGCTCAGCGAGGCCCGGTCCTGCTCAGCGAGGCGCGGTCACTTTCAGCTACAGGATTCCCAAGACGAGGCTGTGACTCTTCCACCGTGCGGAACACAGAGCTACAATGGCTCCAAAGAAAACTCCCTGCATAACTTTCAGTGATTTACCCAGGACAGAGAACCTGACTTTTCATCGGGTTGAGGCAAACATCCCCCCGGCCCAGCTGAAGATGCAGCTCTGCTCATTTCGAGCAGCTGCTCTTGTTCCCTGAGACCGCGGTGGTCCAGTGTCACATGGTACTTGAGTGACAGGCTCAGAAAACCCCAGATGCACAATTGTTCCCAGGACAAGACACGACGCCAGCTCGACAGGCAGCCGGCCCCGCGAGAGCGTTCCGGTGAGGTTTTCAGTATAAAAGCATGTTGTCGCTTCTTTTCTGGAAAACTTATACTTTGTCCAGTGACCTGGTCACAGCTGGTGCCTTCCATGGACAGTGGCCACTGTGCAGTGTAGGCTGCCCAGCTGCTGCCCCAGCTGGAGGACACGGGCCAGAAATGAAGTGCAAGGGCCGCGAACGCCACCAGGACTCAGTGCAGTCACGACACCGGGCCACTCTCCCAGGCCCGGAACGATCCGCCCTAACGTCTGCATGGAACCTCAAAGGCCCCAAACAGCCACCGCAGTCTTGGGAAAGAACAAAGTGGGAAGTGTCACACTGCCTGATCTCAAACTGCACTACAAGGCCACAGTGACCAACACACACACAGATCGATGCAACAGAACAGGAAGCCCAGAAAGAATCTCACACCTTTACGGTCACTTGATCTACGACAAAGGAGACTAAACATGTAATGGGATAAAGACAGTCTGTTCAATAAATGATGTTGGGGAAACTGGACATACACATAAAAAAAAAAAAAGAAACTGGATCTTCTTATACCATATAGAAGAATAAACTCGAAATGGATTAAAGACTAAAATGTAAAACCCGAAACCATAAAAATCCTAGAAGAAAACACAACACGCTTTGATGCCACTCTTAGCAGTATTTTTTTGGATATGTCTCCTCCGGCAAGGGGCACAAAAGGAAAAACAAATGGGAGTATATCAAACTAAAACGTTTTTTCACAGCAAAGGAAATCATTAACAAAATGAACAGACAACCTACCTAGAAGATGTTCACCAGTGATACATCTGATTGGGGCTTAATATCCAAAATTTATACAGAACTCATACAACTCAATGCCCCAAAAAATGCAATTGAGAAATGAGCAAAGGACCTGAACAGGTGTTTCTCCAAGGCGGACATAGAGATGACCAATAGATGACCAACAGAAAAGATGCTCGACATCACTAATCTTCAGAGAAATACAAATTAAACCCACGATACGATAGCGCTCACGCCTGTCGGAAAGGCCGTCACCAGTACATCAGCACGTGCTGGCAAGGACGTGGGGAAAAGGGAGCCCTCACGCACTGGGGCTGTGAATCGGTGCAGCCACCATGGACAGCAGTGTGGACGTTCCTCAAAAGATTAATGCTGGGACCCCCACACGGCCCAGCAGTTCCCCTTCTGGGTGTTTACCCACAGAAACCCAAGACACTGGAGTGAAATGCACCGTGTTCGCTGCAGCATCACTCACGAAAACCAAGACGTGGGAGCAACCGAAGTGCCCATCGATGGCTGACCGGACAATGGAGAATCACTCAGCCACAGAAAGGATGAAATCTTACCATTTGTAATAACCTAGGTGCACCCAGAAGGTATCATCCTGAGTGCAATAACTCAGATAAAGACAAATTCCGTGATTTCACTTACATAAGGAATCTAACGAACAAAATAAAGCAGCTGCCAAAGCAGAAACAGGCTCACAGAGGACAAACTGACGGTTCTAAGTTGCGGGGCTCTGGCGGCTGGCTGAGAACCGCGACGGGACTAAGAAGCACGGACTGGCAGCCACAGAATCGTCACAGGGAGGGGCGCACGGCACAGGGAACGCAGTCAGCAGCACTGCACTGACTACGCACGGAGCCAGGCAGGTGTGAGACACGCCGCGGTGATCACTTAGTTAATACGTACACGGTTAACCACTAACACCATACTGAACGTCACCTGTAATTGGAATGAAAGTATTCTAAATTTAATTTCTTAAAAAAGCGTCTAAGGCCTCAAAGGGCTCCAACGTGGCTCCCGCACCGAATGAAACCCAGCAAAACGTCTGGGCGAAGTGTCGACATGCGGCAGGCACCCAGACACCCGCTCCGTGCCTCCGCCTGGAAGCCGGAGGGCCAGCCCTGGGGGCTCAGGGCAGGAGAGGTCAGGGGGCAGGGCCCGGCATCGGGGATGGTGCCCAGGGGCCAGGGGAGCTGTGGGAGGAGGCACAGTGCGGAACCTTAGCAAGGGCCCTCCCGGGCCCTGGGCAGGGGCAGCTGGTCCTCTGCCTGAGGGAGGACGGTCAGCGTGCGGGCACAGCGGGGGGCCGCTGCCAGCCCCGGGGTGAGCAGAGGAATAGCTGATGGAGGTGGCACTGGGGCGGGAACTCCTGGGGCAATGCCAGGCCTGGGTTTTCTTCTCATCGGAGCTCTCGGTGACCCCTCACAGCAAGTCCCGGGAGGCCCACTGCAAACCCAGGACCCGACTTCCCACTCCAGGCCCCAGGCCCTCGCGCACCCAGTGGCTCACTGGTGGGAGGCATCACCCCGGAAACCTGGCCCAGGGCACAAGGTTCTCAGCAGCCACTAGAGCACCTGGGCATCACACCTGCCTGCCTGGCTGCAGTGGGTGGTGGTGACAGGCTGGGGCACTAACGAGCCACCAGCCTTGGCTCCCTGAGCATTTCTGTCATTATGAGGCTATTCACCTGGAGGTGGTGATGCCAGTGCCCATGAGTGCTGCCTGTGACCTTGAGGTCAGGGCCAGCGTGCCCCGGCTGTCCCTGGTCCTCGCCGAGCCCTGTGTGGCCATGGTGACTAGGAAACCCCTGCCTCTCCCCACCAGCTGCTCGTGGAAGTGCCAGGTCCCTCAGCCCAATGGGCAGGAGAGGTGTGAGCGGCTGGGCCTGGGCGGGAGGCAGACGAGACACACTGCCCCTCCTGAGGAGTGTCACTGGGGAGAGGCACCCGTCCAGGGGCCTCCACGCACCTCCCTCCCTCCTCAGGGCCAGACCCACGTTGAAGGGCAAATCTGAGCCGCCAGGTCGCCTGGTCCCAGGACCCCTCGGCCAGTGGAGCAGGGGGCCGGCTGCGGGGGCTGTGTGTGCCGGTGACACGCAGGGGCCCAGCGGCAACGCTGGGCACTATGCACAGCGCCCAGCGAGGGCGCGCTCGGGGTGCAGACGGGCGAAGCGGCCGAGGGCCCAGATGGGGAACACGTTCCGGTAGCTCGTGTAGCTGATGGCACAGGACTTGTTGAAGACCCCGGCGATGTTCTCCTGCAAGGACACCAGCACTCCCCGGCTCCACTGGGGGCGGGGGCTCCCCAAACCAAGACCAGGGCGGGGGCTGGCAGGGAGTCAGCATGGGAGCATGCCGCTCAGGGGTCACCCACCGAGGCCCAGACCTGGGGCCCTCGCCCTGCAGCGACCCCTCCGGCTTGGTCGCCAGCCTGGTGCGGGCTCGCCCTGGGGGTGCGGTTAGTCTCGCAGGCACGTGTGGCCCTAGCCTGCAGGCGGTGGGGGCAGCCAGGCCCCCAGGCACAACCGGCTTCACCCCAACCAGTGCTCCCTTTGCGGGCCCTCGACCCCCTGTCGCAGCTCTGCCTTCAACACAGGCCACTCTGCGGACGTTTCCAAACCTCAGGGCCCTAACGCCACACTCCGCCTGTGAGCAGCCCACAGACACGGCCCCGGGAGGGGCCGCGGACGGGGTCAGCTCTGGGTGGCCCCCCCCCGCCACTGCGCACCTGGGGCCAGTCGCCGTTGGGGAGCTGCTTTCTGAGCAGACAGCGGATGCCTCGCTCCAGGGCCTCCACGTCGGGGTGCCTGCGGAAGGGGGCGACAAGCACACCGGACATTCCCCATGGCGAGCCGCCTCTGGCTGCAGCCAGACCCCATGCCCGCCCTGTGGCCGGCACAGGGCAAAGACGTGAAGTGCTGTGTGACACGGACCCCTAACCCGTGGGAGGTGTCAGCCCCCGCAAGGGACACCCAGAACACTGCAAGGTGCCTACGAGGAGCAAGCGTGACGCGGGCAGGCAGTGGGGAGCCCGTGAAGGGGGCGGGGCGCGGCCCTGCGCGCCCGGCGGGGTGGCCGGGCTTGCACCCTCCACCATCCGCGGGCCCGGCTCCTGCCCTCACTCGTCCCGTCCAGGGGCGAGTTCAGGACCACATTCGATTGTGGGCGGCAGACAGGGGCCGGTCTGTGAGCCCCGGGTCCCCTGCCACCTCAGGCCCTCGCTCGCACGGGCCTGGTCTAGCGCTGGGCATCTACGAAGGTCCCAAACGGCCCCAAAGCCACACAGGCCGTGACGCCACACGTCCCCGTCACGCACCTGCTGCGTGCTGTGTGCTGCCTCCGCGTGTGCCCAGGCCTGCACGTCGGGGCGCCTGGGCACGCACGTGGACAGGCGGGCCCCGCAAACGCTGTGCGCCTGGGCCTGGGCGCCTGGGCCCTCCCGGGTCCCCTGGCAGCGCCGTGGGCTGGGCGCCCCTGCAGGAGCCCGCCGGTCTGGAAGGACCTACGACCCTGCCTGGGGAGCCCTGCTGCAGCCCCGGGGCCTCAGCCGCCCGCCTCCCCAGCCAGGGCGCACGGTCGCCCCTGCCCCCACCTGACGGCCATCAGCCCCATCAGGGCCCAGCACGTGCTGTGGATCTGGGACGTGGCGCTCTGCACGTAACGCCGCTGCTCGCAAGACTCGAAGTCCTCGCCCCAGCCACCGTCCTCCATCTGCCGTGACAGGAGGAAGGTGCAGGCTCGGGAGACTCCCGCGCAGGCCGCCCTGCAGACAGAGACCAGACCCGGCACCGCCGGGCGGGAAGGGCCGGCTCAGCGCTGCGGGGCTGCCCCCAGGCTGCCCCCCCAGCTGCGAAGGGGCACAGACAGAAGCACTCTGCAGCTGGACACCGCGCGGACCAAGACCGCTCCCCTCCTCTGACCCAACCTGGAAAGTGTCCTGGACTGTCCGTTCCCCTGCAGTGGGGGTGGGGCCCGGCAGGCAGACAGCCAGACCGAGTACCTTCCACGCGGACGCTGCTGGCCCTCGAGCCGGGACGGTGGCCTCACGTCGCTGTGACAACGCCCACCAGGCCCCGAAGCAAGGGGCCCTGCAGCCCACACGCACTCACCCGTTGCGGTAGGTCTGCCCCATGCAGGCAAAGGCCTCCAGCCCGAACCAGGTGCCGTAGGTGAAACAGACGGCCCAGGAGCTGCGGGGACAGAGGGAGCAGCCTCGGCTGCCAGTCCGCTCGCGGCAGGCCGGGGGGGGGCCTTCACAAACCACAGCGACCACACAGCTCTGCGGCCGAGCCACGGACCTGCCCCTCTTGGCCCTTGGGGGCGGCTCCCTCTGCGGGAAGCACGGAGCGAGGTCGGAAGCAACCCACAGCCAGGGGGACACCTGTGACCAGCACCCACGCTCAAGGCAGCAAGCCTGCAGGCACCCTTGACACTCAGCAAACCCCGCCAGGGCGGGGCCAGGCGTTCGCAGGGACAAGGTCCCCTGGCACCCCGGGGCTGGCGGCTTCCTGCCAGGACCTTGGGCGTAGCGCCCGCCCGGGACAGAGCCCCGTGAGCACCGGGGTCACTCACCCCTCCCAGGAGCCGTCCGCCTTCTGCTCCCGCCGGCAGTACTCCAGGCCCCGCTCCAGGGTCTCCCTGCAGCACAGGACAGTGGCCCGGTGAGCACCCCAGCAACATACCACCTGCCACGTGTGCCCACGCCATGGGCTAAGAGTGCCCTGTCTTCAAACGTGTGACGATACACTCACAGCTCAGAGTTCAGAGGGGACACGGGTCAAGGCAGAGTGAGCACAGGGGACAGAGAACACTGGGGCCTGCAAACGTGGGGAGGGGCCGGCGTCGGCAGCAGCCTCCGACAGGGCCGAAATCGCTGCAAACAATGGCAGGGACACAGGCCGCAGAAAGCCACGCAAGGTGAAATTCCATGAAGAAAAAAATTAGAAAACAGAAGATTCTGAGCACAGAAGAGACGCGCCGAAGCTTTCTGAGGACGGCCGAGCGAAGGTATGATGCAGCCGAGGAGCCCGGAACCCTCGTCCCCCGGGCTCACCCCTTGGCATCCGCCCCCAGTGTGGGTGGCACCAAGGCTTGTTTCTAGCCGCCAGCCTGCTGCAGAGTGGACGGGGGCCCTCCTGTGCCTGTACCCCATGACGGCCCGGCTCCCTCTGGCCAGCAGTCCCCCTGCCCCTTGCCAGCAGAGGTGCAGGCCAGAAACGGTCAGCAGGCGACGGGCCCGGAGGCTGGCAGCGCAGAGGGGCCAGAAACGGTCAGCAGGCGACGGGCCCGGAGGCTGGCAGCGCAGAGGGGGCCAGAAACGGTCAGCAGGCGACGGGCCCGGAGGCTGGCAGCGCAGAGGGGGCCAGAAACGGTCAGCAGGAGACGGGCCCGGAGGCTGGCAGCGCAGAGGGGGCCAGAAACGGTCAGCAGGAGACGGGCCCGGAGGCTGGCAGCGCAGAGGGGGCCAGAAACGGTCAGCAGGAGACGGGCCCGGAGGCTGGCAGCGCAGAGGAGGCGCAGACCCGCCAGCAGCGCCGGGCGCAGGCGAGGGGACCCAGCACGGCCTGAGCCCCGACCCCCGGGACGTGCTGTTCTGAGCCATCGCACTGGCAGCAACACTGCTCCCGGCACAGGTGACGGCACAGGTGACGGCACAGGTGACGGGACGTGCGACCTTGGCAGTGAGAAGGGCGGGAATCGGGACGTTCACACAGAACTTCAAGCAACACATTTCAAAGCCTCGACGGGATGTATGGTTCCCTAGGAAACTGGCGCGTTACACAGCCCGAGGACAACACGGGGCCTGACGGCCCCAGAACCACCGACGGCAGAGCCCGGAGGTCCGGCTTCTCCCGGGGACAACGCCGGCCTGGCGCTGCGGGGGTCTCGCCCGCGGGCTGCGGACGGCACCCTCGTCGCACACGCTCGGCCTGGACCAGAGCCTTCCGGAGCCAGCAGGGAAGGCGGGCGGCGTGCCCTCGCGGCTGCTCGGTGACAGATGCAGATGCAAATTCTAAACCGAACGTCGGAACACCGCACGCGGCACGGAGGTCCCAGAAACGCACGGGCGTTTTCACGTTAGAAAACCTACAGGGAGCGTCTGACCAAATTCTCGGATAAAAGATAAACCTACACTCATCCCACAGACACAGAAAAACTGTTCGCGAAAACACAACACCCGTTCACCGTGGAGAAAACAACTCAGCGAAGTAGTGAAAACAACTTGTCAGCCCAAAAGGGAGCGACTCCCCCAAACCTACCGAAACGTCGTTCCCAGGGGAAGCGTCGGCAGCGCTCCCCTCTCACGCTGGGGACTGTGTCAGGGCGCCAGGACCGCTACTTTCCTAAGAAAACCCCAGGCCCAGACCGGTTCTCCGGACACGTAAGGCGGAGACAGCAGCGACCTCCTCACAAACTCCGCTGGAGGACGGAAGAGGACAGTGCACGGCCCAGCCCCACTCAGCATCCGGCAGCCCCCCAGGACAGCAGACCGGCCTCTCACCAGCACGGCTGTGACTTCCTCAACGAAACACTTCTCACCCTGAGTCCCACAGGACACGACAAGCGGGAAGGGCAGACAGGCCAGGGCTGGCTGCACGAGGCACAGAGCAGGGGCTCGTCCCAGAAGCAAGGCGTCTCTACAAAACCGCAGGTCTCTCCCGAGGACGCATCCTCTGTGCCCCAAAACACAAGGACAGGTGCTCGCAGCAGGGTGACACGTGGGGGCTAAGCAACATGGGACCTGCACCCAGCAGACGGCCCCAGCCTGGCCTCCAAGCATGAGGCCACGGAACCAGGAGGCGCATTGTGCTGACGAGTGTGCCCACGCCACGACGGGTCACCCAGCGAGACACGCAGGGTGTGGGCTTCAACGGGAAAACACCTCCAGAGACCACCGCGTGCTTGGACACACGAGTCTCTGATTCTTCCTGGAAAGACGTGGAAACCCCGTTTGCTGTGGCGAGACCACGGCTGGAGCCCCAGGGGGCGTGGGACCGCGGTCCTGGGTGTCAGAGCCCTCACGGGAGGCCAGCTCCCCACGGCGAGGCTGGCGGCGTCGGGGCCCTCGGCCCTGGGCTGGCGGCGCCGGGCTGAGTGTCCGAGGCGGCCCTCACCTGATCTCCGCGGGCCTGTGCTCCGGGAACTGTGTGTGGAAGACGGTCAGCGCCTGCATCACGGCCGAGGTGCACTCCACGTACGTGTAGTCAATCATGATGTCCCCTGGCAGCACCGAGGGGGATGCCGAGTGAGCGTCACTGCGGCCGCCCACTGTGGCAATTCAGGCCAAATTGTGACGGATAAAGCACCATGACACAGGGAACCTGACCATCCGCCAGAGGAAGCGACTGCGCCACCAGGAACCAGCCCAGGCCACACGGCCGCCGGTGGCAGGCGGCACCTCCGCAAGGGACCTGGAGGCCCCTCTGCGCTGTGGGACAGCCAGGCCAAAGACGGTGGGGGGTCACGCAGCAGAGAGCGGCCCTGCAGCCCGAAAACCCTCCCCTGGACCATGTGCACGATGACAGCGGGGTCCAGTGATCCTGGGGTCAGAACACCAGGGCGCAGCACACACAGAACAGGCCACACAGGCCAGAACTGAGACGTGCAGGGGACGTGGGGCGGGAGGGTCCCCACAGACACTCCCACAAGGAACACTGAGAACAGGGCCAGGCCAGGCCTGAGCACAGACCCTGCGCTGACCCCCCGCACAGCGCAGACACCACGGCTGCTGTGGAGGCCCAGGCGTCTTGGGGGTGCTGTCACCTGCGCAGCTCTGGGGCACAGCCCACAGCCAGGGGAAGACTTTGGGGCTCTGGCCCGCACACCGGCCCCCACCACTCACCGAACACCTCGGAGCAGTTGAGCAGCTCCAGCAGACGGTTCCCCCGGCTTGGTCTCGTAGGTGGCAAACCCCCCATCGGAGTTTCTCATGCTCAGCAGCTGCAACCAGAGGCGGCAGGCCCTGAGCCGCGCACACGAACCCAGAGGCTGTGGGCCCCCAGCTTCGCGGCCGCACTGACGGCCACGGGCCGGGGCAGGCAGCGCGGTGTGAGTGACCACGACGGGTCATGGCCCCTGGTGCCTGATGGGGCTGCAGCTTCCATCAGCCACGTATGCCGGAGTGACCGTGAGGGATGCCCGGACACGCACGCGCCCCGCCGGTAACCGTGGGGGACGCCCCGAGGCCGCAGGCGCACTGCGGGGCGGCCCTGCTCTCAGGCAGCCTGTGGAGACTGCCGGCCCCCCGCAGGGCAGGAGTGGCCAGGCCCCCAGAGCCAGGGAGAAAAGAGGGTTGCAGCCACCAGCCTGATGCCCACTGCACCCCGCGGTCAGGCCAGGGACACCGACACCACACCCGGCAGGCGCCCCCACGGGTGTGCCCTGGAGCTCGGGGTCTCGCCCGAGGGCTGGCACGCGCCGCCGAGGGCCCCTCCCAGCAGTCACGGGCCCGGGGCTTCTGCGTGCACAGTGACCACAGCCCCGTGCCCGGCAGACTCACCACAGCCACAGCGTCGAAGAGCTGCTGCTTCGAGGTGTGTGTGGTGACAAAAGGACACGTCCCCTGCACGAGGAGGATGGACTTCAGGGCCTCAGCGGTGCAGTCGGCGACGATCCAGCCACAGTCCAGCGTGCTGAAGGGGAAGGCACCCTGCGGAGCACGCGCCTGAGATGGGGGTGGGGCACTGCCCGGGCCACAGCCCCAGCCACACAGGTGTGGCCGGCCTCGCCTTCCAGCATGACGATCTACACAGGCCACCGCCCCCCACCGCCACCCTCAGGGGGGCCCCCCTACAGGACAGGCAGTCCATGCTCGCTACCCTCTCCACCGCCTCCTCCCCCGTCACTGCTCAGCTGACATGCGTGCGGCTGTCGGGAGACGGGACGCTTGTGCCCAGCGTGGGGACGAGCCCGAGGCTCCACCCCCCGCGCACCACTGCACTAGGGGCTGTCTGGGGAGCACCAGGCACCCTGCATGTGGTCCGTCAGGGCGACGCACGTGGGGGCCCAGAGAGCGCGCTCCCCGAAGGCAAGACCCGCGTGTGGCAGGCAGCCTCCCGGGCTGCACGGCTGGGTACCTTGCACATCTGGCGGTAGTACTTCTGGTAGTCGGGGGGATTATCTGGGACCTGGGGGCACAGGAGGGAACAGTCACTGCCACGGGCAGACCCCAGGGCAGAGGGGCTCTGGTGCGGCAGGACAAGGGGGTCCAGGGCTGTGGCCTCTAGACTACTGGTGTCTGAGGAAGCCCACCACTGGGGAACACAACTGGGCACCCCTGGAGCTGAAGAGGGCAGGGTGGGGGTGACGGGAGGACCCCAGACCCCCAGTGCTCACCTGTGACATCCGCAGAAACTCATGTGCCTTTTGCAAGCAGGACGCAAACTCAGGCCTGTGTTGTGCGTCTGCCTGGAAAAGAAAAAAGTGTGTGTCAGCCACCAGGCCCTGTGCAGGTGGCCCGTCCCAGCCAGTCCTGGCGACGTCTTGTTGCCCCTGGGACCGGAGACAAGCCGACCCAGGGTCTCAAGCGTCTATGACAAGTCAGAAAAAGACAACAGTGAAAGGAACAGAGAAGGCCACTGTGGGGTGGCCCACACTGCACGGCCCACCTGTGCCCTCAGGGCCCACGCCCAGGGCTCTGTGGCTTTGCCCCAGCAGGACAAAAGCACACCGTGCTTCTGGGACACAGGCCCGGCCCTCTGTTAGGGTCTGCCAGGAGCAGCCCCACCGGCCGGTGGCCCAGGACACCCCCAAACCTCCCTTCTGCCGTCTCTCTGGCCCACTGCCCACAGCTGCCGGGCAAGACCCCACCTCCGCCAGACTGTTGCCAGATGCCTCACGGCCCAGGAGCCAAGAGTGAGGTGAGCAGTGCGTGTCTCTGCCAAGTTCAGGGGCGCACAGCCACGTACCTCCAGCATTGCCTGGATGGCGAACGCAGTGTCCCAGACCTGTGAGCCGTTGGTGCCCTGCGTGCAGAGGGCAGTCTGTTAGCAGCAGCCGGGGCAGGGTCCTCCCGCAGCCTTCACTCCCCGGAAACCGAGAGCTCCCACAGAGAGGTGAGGACCAGGATGACTCCTGACCCAGGCCCTGAGCTCTGTGCAGCCCTCGCACTCACGGGGGTCTGACCAGGGCCAGCCCTGCAGGCAGCGCCCCATCTACACCCAGCTACCAGCAAGAGCGGGACTGTCAGGGCACCTTAGGACGGCCACCACCCAGGGCCTCTGCTGCCCACCCCAACGGCCTTTGGCCCAGGCAGTGATGACCAGTGGCCGAGAACCCTGCTGGAAGCTCTGCGTTTCCACACAAGCCAGGCAGGCGGCAACAGATGAAACCTCCCGGGAGCCTAATGGCTCCCGAGCTCACTGTCCCCACGGTCTCTGCAGCTGAGACAGGACGAGGCCCTGTGACGTGGCACCCCACCCACAGGGCCGCACACGAACACGCCGGGGGACGGAGGGGACAGTGCTGGCGCCAGACCCCCTACAACATCCACGTGCGGCGGTGGGCCGCACAGCACCCCGGCCCGCGTGCAGAGGCCCAGACGCCGCACGCCCTGGAGCGCAGGGCTCCCTCCCAAGGCCGCACCTCGCAGTCAGGCGGCCCGAGGGCTCTGGGTCACGCTGCCCCTCCCCTGCAGCTCTGGGACACTTGGGCTCCTGTGGCACCAGCCCCTGGGCTCTCCTGCTGTGGCCGGCAGGACGGGACCCCCAGCCCTCCCCACACCACCGGGGCACGTGAGGAGCGACTGCTGGGCACTGCAGCCCACGGCGACTGCCCTGCGCCTCACCTGCATCTTCATGCCATCGAGGCCCAGCCTGGGAAGGAAAAGGGCCTGGTCAGGGAGCAAGGGCAGAGCCAGGGCCAGGCAGCACCCGTGGCTGTGCCCGGCGACAGCCGCTGGCTCGCTGCCCAGGGACGCCAAGGAAGCACCCTCCAGGACGAGGAGCACCCCGGGCCCCAGGGCACAGTTCACGACGGTCCTGCTGCCCTCACCCCCAAGGCCTCCTCGATGGTCCCCGATGGCCCCTGAAGCGGCCCTGCCTTCCGGAGTGCCCACAGTCTGCACCGTGTGGGGGCTCCTTCCACTGAGACGGCCCTCCCAAGCCCCCGCCAGACTCACGACACACAGCCCCACGCACGTCCGCACCAGGCTCGAGGCCACACCCGCCAGGCCCTCACCAGAGGTAGTCGGGAATTCTGGAGACATGCTCCTGGAACGTGCTGGAGGCCGGCCCGTCCACGTGCCAGCGCACGAGCATGTTGATGGTCTTTGAGATCTGAGGGGACAGGCCTGTCAGCACCGTGTGGCACAGCAGGAGGGCGCGGCGCGCAGGCCCGCGGGCTGCTAAGCCTTCTGCTCAGATCCTCCTTTCTCAAGCCAGACCGGCCATAGTCATGCCCTAGGAAGCCGGGTCTCCGAAAAAGGCCAAAAGGGGCTCAAGGCGTGCACACGAGACAGAGAGCGACCCGCCAGAGGCACCGTGAGCCCAGCCAGTGGCGAGTAGGCAGAACCACCCTGCGAGGACCAGAGCAGGTGTGTGGGGCTGAGGTGCACAGGGCCCAGACCTGTGTGGCAGGGACCGCAGCTCAGAGCCTCGTGATCTAGAGACCCAGACCTCCCTGTGGGCTCCGCGAGGCGGAGACCCAACTAGAAGGCCTGTGTACCCCGTCAGACGTGTGCGCTCTACACGGCTGGGCAGCCGTCACCGAAGGCCCACTGGGTCCCTGCGGCCCAGGGAAGACCTGGGAGCAGGGTTGGGAGTGGTGCTCGGTGACGCTGCACGCACTGGGTGGGCCCAGACAACCCACGGCCATAGCCCCCAGGAGCTCACGGCCACTCTGCCTCCTGCAGCCGCTCCCCTGCTCTGCACTACAAGTGGCCAGAGCCCCGCACACCTGGCCGCACCTGGCTTCTGTCCGCCCCACAACCTGAGACAGAGTCAGGTCAGGAGCCCGGAGGCTCAGGGCAGTGGCAGTTGTCACCGGGGACCCCGAGAACGGACCCCGAGCAGTCCGGATGCACCAAACCCACCAGAGAAGGGCAGACGGGAGCATGGGGCATGGCTGGCCAGAGATACTGCGGGGAGCCTCAGGAGCAGCGCTCAGGCATGCCAGCTGGTGGGGTGGAGATGGGGCCATGCGCACAGGTCGGGCAGAATGAAGGCCTGTGGGCTGAGACGGCTGCCTGCAGGGAGACTGGACTCCCAGCTCCGCGGACTGGCCACTGGGCCGGCATCTACCCTGGGCTGTAGCCAGACGCCCATTCCAGGCTGACACCCAGCCAGTGGGGACACTGACCGGGCCGATGCTCAGGCACTTGGAGAAGCGGTCGTCAGCGGCGATGTGCTCACACAGCTGCTGGACCGCCCGCTGCCGCAGGCTGGTGCTATGGTGCCGCTCGTACAGGTTGAGGATGGCTGGGGGGACGAGGGTGTCAGCAGGCATGGGGCAGGGAGGGGAGCTCCCGGCCTCAGCCCAGACCAGGCAGAGCTCCCCGGCAGCCTGCCCTGCCCTGCCGCCTCTCTGTCCTCCTGGCCCCCCTGCACCTCACTCCATACAAGGTCCGCCCCCCACACCTGGAGGCCGCCCACCTCACAGCCGTGAGCGGGGTCCTCAGCACCCAGGCGCACCCAGTAGGCGTAAGGAGCACGACCGTGCCACCCGCAGGGAGATGGGGCCTAGGGTCCCTGCCTGCTCTCCCCCAGCGAAGGGATGGCGCTGAAGGCCCTCAGCTGGAACCGGGCGAGGACAGGGCAGGCCTGCTGCAATGGAGGCACACCACTAGCCCCGTCACCACATGACCCAAATGACAGGAGGGGACACTGGTCATCACCTCAGGGGCCAGCTGAGCTGGGGGATACCCACCGTATGCTGTGCGGAGCAGCCAGCTGTGCGGCGTGTACAGATCGCCGGGGGCCACGTTGTTCCTCTGCGCCGGCCAGTCTATGCTGGCATAGTCCTCCACGTAGAGCTCCTGGGGGTGCAGCCTCAGCACAGGGCTGCTGGGCACCACCCTCCACCCCACACGCCTCGTCCTGCTTCCCAGACTGGGGGCCTGGGGGCCTGGGCCGGCACCTGTCCCACCTGGCACTAGCCTCGCTGGGCAGTCATGCAAAAAAAGGAAGGGTGGCCCACCCCAACCCCAGGGGCCTGGGGAGGGCACGTGAAGCGGCAGGCCTCGAGGGTGCCCCGGGCGGCCCTCACCTGGCGCAGGCTCTGGATCAGGGGGTCCTCCTCGGCGCTCAGCCGAGTGGCGTAGCAGTAGCTCATGGGCAGGTAGACCATCCGGCAGTGGCACCAAATTGCGGACGGATGTACAGGGACCCAGGAAGGCAGCAGCCTGGGGGGACAGCGTGTCAGCAAGGGCCCTGGGCGTCCCGAGCACAGACACTCACAGTGGACGGCTGTCCAGGCCCAAGTCGGCACAGCCAGTGCTCACAGCCAGCAAGGGTCCCAAAGGTTCCCGGAGTCTCATCTCCTGAAGGGAACACTGGGACACTTCTACGCACAGGAATTTTTCTGAGGAATGTCACAGCTTTCGTTAGATGTCATAAACTGTCACAAGACGATGGTCGTGTCAGACGGGAAAGGCCCCGTGTGGTCTCTGCTGTCTAAACAGCGCTGTACTTCTGCTATCAAGAAAAGTCTTGTGTTTGAAAGAAACACTGAACCGTTCACGGGTGAACGCGATGCCTGGGACTAACTCTGCCGTCCACCAGCAAGAGAGACACGGGGACAGACAAAACAGCACGCGCACCCCAACGCCAGCGAGGGGCGCCAGGCTTTCACGTTCTCTCTGCAGATGCTCGAGAACAAGACGCACCCGTGGCCGCGCAGCCAGAGGGGCCCCCTTCCACCCAGGGGTCCTACAGGGCTCCCCGCCTGCCCGGCCCACGGCACCTCCCTCCCTTCTCTCGTCGCCCACGGGACTCAGCCCGCAGGGCTGCCAGCAGCCTGACTGCACCCACTCCACAGAAGGGACCCTCTGCCGTCTGGGTACCAGGCGGGAAGGAACGAGGGCCGCATCGTTCCCCTCCGCATGGCGGCGGGGCCCCACCGAGCCCCGCAGAGCAAACGCACCACATCTCCGGGAACAGGGTGTTGAGGCCTTCCCAGCTGTAGACGTTTAGGACGGCCAGCCAGAACTTCCCCCAGGACGGGATGGCCACAGCTCCGCCTGCAGAGGGAACAGGCCTGCATCACCATCCCTGGGGGGACCCTTGGGGCCCGTGCGCCCTTCTCGCAGGGCTGAGGCGGCCCATGAAGGAGCTGAGCCCCATGAGCAGGCCCAGCTCCACCGCCTCGGGCGGGCCCTGAGGCTGCCCCAGGGTGAGTGTCCAGCCCCAGGAGAAGTGTTCACAGCTTCACCTGCAGGAAGCAGCACACGTGGGCAGCTACCCGGAAAGGTGAGGGCCCAGATGCCCAAGGCAGCCGTGCCACAGGGGCCTAGGGAAGGCGACCAGAGCAGCGTGCACACACTCGGCCTCCTCTTAGGGCCACTCCTAGCCGCCCTGGCCTGTGTCCCTGCTCTGCAGGCAGGCTGGGGCTCCAGCATGGTGTCGGTGACACTCTGGCCCAAGATGGAGCCTGCCAAGCAGTACAGGCCCCAGACATGGAAACACTGCCCAGACCTGGGGAGGGGACGTGGCCACCAGGTGCCTGAACACAGCGGGGACCAGAGGCTGGGGGGACTGGTTCTGAGCAGGAGCAGGTGTGAGGTGGCGGGTCCCAGCAGGATACACACAGGAGGCCTGACTTGGCCTGCAGGTCGGGAGGACACCCAGAGAGGGGGCGTCTAAGGTGCCGGGTCCCGGCTGGGAGCTGCCGTGGCAGCGGACAGGGCAGGATGGAAGGCAGGTCCCAGGAGGCGAGAGAGCAGCCTGAGCCCAAGGTGGGAAGGGGCTTCAGGAGCGGCGGGAGCTGTGACTCTCCCGCATGGCCCACACAGGGAGAGTGTCCCCGTGAGTGTGGGGATGCGGTGCAGCCCCCGGCTCCTGCTCCTTTGGTCGAAAGGTCACAGACTGCTCCCACCAGCAACGTGTGAGCCTGCTGTCTGTCTCTGCCAGTTCACAAAATGACCAGAATTACGTGGTCACCCCACCTCGCTTTTTAAAGATCACTGGCCAGGTGGGACGGTCTCCACTCCAGCTCTGACGAGCCCATGCTCACGGGTCTGGCCCATGTTTCAGCTGACAGTGCCTCTACTTCTACTTGCAAAGGCCTGTTAAGCCGAGGTGACAGGGAGCCCACCCAGGGAGCACTGTGCAGGGCGTACCTTTCTCGTGGAGAACATTCCGGGCTCGTACCAGGTCTGGGTCATCGGGCCCAACGCCCAGGATTCTGAGGGACACATAGTTGAGCGCAGTCCCAAACACCGTGGACTTGTCTTCAATGTGCCTGCACAAGCAGGAGACAGGGTGAGAATACATCTTTTATGGCTTTTAAGAAATTAAGCAATGCTTTCTAGAAAATTCCCCAGAAAATCAGGAAGACTAGAATACCTGACACTGACTTGACAATATGAGAAACCCAGAAGAACCACCTGCAATGACAACTCTACAGTTCTAAAACCGCTCCTGCAGGCCCCGCCGACCTCTGCCCCTTCCCACGCCTCAATCGGCAAGTCCCAATCAGGCCCAGTCAGCACTAAGCCACAGAGAACACATGACAGGGTGACACGTCGGGGCAGGCTAAGAGACTGAGGTGTCATAAGCACCACTCAGGCCTTGACACCTGTCATGACAAGCTGGGACCCGCAGGCCAAAGAGCCGGGCCTTCAAGCTCGAGGCCCACAGCTCTAGCTGAGCCGTCCCCCTCGGGTCTGTAATGCGGACCAGTGGTGTGGACCTGGCCCGCCAGAGCCCACGACACAGCGGGCAGGCAGCCAACTGCCTTGGGGGAGGGCGCGGATCCCAAAGCCAGCCCCGCCACACAAAGGCAGGCCAGGATGGGGCGCTGGCCAGCCCGGCTCTGCCCCGAGTCAGAACACCCCTTTTGCCTTAGTGATGACAGCCAGCTGGCTTTCACTGTGCCAGGAGGGTCGTGAGTCTATCGGTCACGAAAACAATTTACAGCACAAGCTGTGACACGGCGCTCCCCTCCAACCAGCCCAGGTCCACAGCTCATTACTCCACCCCTCGCGGGCGTGTGCGCAACGTGAGGCTGTGTGTGCACATGCACGCACTCACAGGCCCCAGCCGCCGTCCGGGAGCTGCACCGACCGCAGGTAGCGCAAGATCTCTTCTCTGTACCCCGCCGGCAGAGGGATGCGTGCTATGTGGCAGGTGATCAGGAGGCCTGTGTGGCAGAAAGAATGTTCTTTGCTGGGGGTAGGCACTCAGCTGGGAGTAGGCACTCTCCCGAGGCCCCTGCCAAGGGGGAGCTGTCCCCAAAGACCTCCTTCCCAAACACGCCTGCCAAGGCTTCCCCTCCTGCCACCATCAGGGACTATGGGGCAGGCCCTGGCACAGCAGCCACACGCGTGCCAGTCCCACACAGGCACGGGGAGCCCACCCGGCCACTCCAGGGCCCCACCAGCTGGGACACCCCTTCATGGGGTAACAATCGCTAGCTCTGCTGCTGTTCTGCAAAGTGTTCACTAGCATATGGCGCTTTGCACGTGGGGGCCTTGGACAGCAATCTCTGCACACAGAGAACCGACCCTTCCCTGCCTGGCCCTCCTGAGCCTGGTGCTCACAGGTCCCCCAACCCCAGCCCCTGGCTCCACCAGCCAGATGCCTGGGGCACCACACGGATGTGCCGTGAGCAGTGCCTTACCGGCTCAGACACGTCGCAGCCCAGGTAGCCACAATGGCCACAGGCACGTCCCACAGGACACACCCTGGAAGAAGGGCAACGAGGTGCTGAGATGCCACAGAGGCTCACAGAAAACAAGCCTCCTGGCTCCGCCAAGACAGGCAGCACGTGGGCAGGAAGCAGCACCAGCGTCCGCCCCTTCTTACAGGTGAAGAAGCTGGGGCATGAGCCCTACGTGGTGGGGCTGGAGCCCAGAACCAGCGCTCGCCAGTGACGCACGTACGGAGGCACATGTCCACAACCGATTCTCATCGTCCCCATGTCACAGGTACAGCGGCCAAGGCACCTGAGGTCCTAATGCCTTGCCCAGGGTCAGAGCGAACCCTGGGAAGGGCCTCAACATGCTCCAGGTGGAGCCAAGGGAAGAACGAGCCCAACCTGCCCCCAAGGACAGGCCCGCGCCCAGGCGACGGCCAGGCTTGAAGGCAAAGACAGGAGCTCCACGGAGAAAGGTCTGTGCGGCTCCCGGGGAAAAGGTTCTGCCTGCAGATGGTCTGAGGGGACTCCGCACATCAAAGACTGAGTACTCTTCAGAAACACATTCCCAGGATGTAATGGTCTTGCCTGGCCACACTAATCCCAAGCCTGGGGGGGCCCGGATGCAATACCTCAGCACTCCCCAACCCAAGCTGTAGCTCACTGGCTGAGAACTTGAGATCCCCACCTACCCCTGTGCCCGCCTCCAGCAGCGTTGCACAAGCTCAACCCTTCACCTGCAGAGCCCCTGCCGCTCTGCACCAGGACTGCCCCATCAATACGCTGGGCGGAGCAGGCCACGCCTTCCCACCTGCCAGCACCAGCAGCAGGGCAACCAGGGCACAGGGAAACCCTCCATGAGCCTCCACGCGAACTCCTGGGTGTGCACCTGCTTGCTTGTTCAGCACAGCGGCCACCAGGGACGTGAACCAGGTCAGGCCAGGACCCCAGACCCCAAAAATACCCCGCGGTGGCCTTGGCCACAGGCTGACGCAGCACCCTCCTACCTGGCAGGAGGAAGAGCGGGCCGCCGTAATCACCCGCCCAGTGCCCGTCCTCGGCCTGCAGCCCCATGTAGAACGTCATCCCATTCAGAGCCCCCTCACGGGCTGTGTGGGCTTTGGGCAAGGCTCTAAAGTAACTCCCCTGCAAAGGAGAGAAGAGAGGAGGGCTGAGGGGTCTGCGGTCAGGCCAAAGGGGCCCTCGTCACTACCCACTGAAGTGGAAATAATGAGAAGTTTCAGCTGTTTCCAGCAAAAGCCTGAAATGCTCTGATGATGGTGTTAGCATCGCAGCAAAGTCAAAGACAGTTCCACATTCTCACAGTTTTGCTTTCCAGCCACACACGTTTGCAAACTTCTTCACAACCTCACCAAGACACCTTAACTATAAACCAGGTGCCCAAGACCGTGAGGTAGGGAACTGATTGATGCCCTCTCAGACCCGGGTCTCTCACAGGAAGGGGCCGACAGATCACACAGCAACTGAAGGCCAGGGCTTGGCAGGGAAGACCCCGTGTAAACTGATACTTTTTTACGAGCTGCATTTCTCATAAAAAATTCATTGGAAGATACATATTTTTCTGCAGATAAAAACAAAATTAGAGCAGTTTCTTAACCGTGACAGCAACGGAGAAATTGAAGCAAAGGGGTGCATTCAATTCTCGCTCTGTGAGCCGACCGACTCCCACAGGGACCAGCTTCAGTGGCTCGTGGCCCAGGCCCCACATCAGACACCTTTCTTCACAAGGATAAAAACACCTTCGCAGGCAATTTTTTAAAGCTCCCTGTTGGTTCTTGGTGCACCTGGCTAAGGAAATGGATGTGGGTGGGTTTCTGCTGGTGTCGCGGACATTGTGAGTGACCAGCACGCCCCAACACCTACAGTGTCCAGTCCCAAGGAGTGAGCTTCCAGCGCAGTCTGCTCCCGGCCAGGGTTTTCCTCTTCTGGAAAATACGTCCACACCTGCCTCCCCCTCTCATTGCTGAGTCGCCAGCGGCTGAGGTCGGTGGCTGGCTCTGTCTTATAGGGCCCCCCTCTTCTACGCAGACACCTGAAAATGATCGTGCGCAAGTGAGCGGCCATCCCGCCTATCCTCGACAAGGTCAGAGCCCAAAGGGCTCACTTCCAACAACCTACAAGCAGGCCATTATTCGTCACCCTGCAAAATAAAACTCTCGGAGCTGCTTCTGCCTGTAAGTACTGCCCCATTATTTGTCGTGGGGACTGGAGACGCCGGCCACCCGGACCTCTGCCTAGGACCCCCGCCCCACCGGACTCTCCTCAGCCCCGCCCCCGCCAGGTGGCCTCCAGCACACGCAGGGCCTCTGCTGGAAGACCCCTCCGCGGCGACCCTCCTCAGCTCCACGACCACACCTCCCTTCTGCCTCTTCTCTGACGGGGTCCGGGTCGCGAGGACTCACGTGCCCTCCGTCATGACAGCCGCCAGAACCTCTCGCAGCCGATGCCAGAACTTCCGCAGCGATGCCCAGACAACCAGCTAAATATCTCCGCGGGTGCCCGCAAAACCTTCCCGCCCCCATGCACTGCGCAGGCGCGCATCTCGGACGACACAGAAGCGCCGTGAGCAGATGCTCGAGCAGCCAATCAGAACACCGCGAGGATACGCTCAGGGCGCGTACGGCTATCGCAGTGGTGGAGCACGCGACGCCCCATAGCGGCGGGGCGGGGCCTGGGCTGAGTGGGCGTGTCAAATGTCGGTGGTGGGCGGGGCGTGCACAGCGGGGCGGGGCATGGGCGAGTGGGCGTGCCCCGTGCTGGGCCGAGTGGGCGGGGCGTGCGCGGGCCGCCAGTGGCCCCTGGATCCCGCGCCGGCCGGCGTGCGCCGTGCGGGCTAAGGCTCGACGGTGCGGGGGTGCGGAGGGGGTGGGACGGTGCGGAGGGGGTGGGGCGGCGCTGAGGCGGGGCGGCCCGGCGTCGAGGCAGGAGGGCCCTCCCGCAGAGGCCAGGGAGCCGGGCCAGTGGGGAGCGAGGGTCAGGCGGAGGGAGCACGGGGGCCGGGACGCAAGCTGCGCGGTTGCGTCCTTGAGGACGAGCGGAGGTGGGCGCCGGAGGGAGCGCGCTGGGGGAACGGCGGCGGCCGCAGGCCGGGCCGCGACGAGGTGGCGGGCCTCCGGAGGGCGGGACGCGGGGAGCGTGGTGGGCCCCGCCGAGGCCGCGGCGGGCGGGCTTCGCCCCTCGCGGGCCTGTGGGGGCGACGTGGCAGGACGATGAACAGGCCTCTCAGCCACCCGCCCCGCCGCAGAGGCAAAGCTGGTTCCGAGCATGGCTGAGATCCGAGATCCAGAGGGCTGTCACACCAACGCCGCCCAGCTTCTGGCTCTGCTGGACAACAGCGGCCTCTGGGCCGCGGAGCTGCCCCACCGAGTGCCAATGAGAAGACACCTCAGCCTGCAGAGGCCAGAAACTACCCAGAGGAGCCAGAGCACACCTGGCCCTGTCTGCCCTCCTGGATTCACCAAGTCACACTTGCCCAGAGGTGGAAACCGGGCTGGCGGTTCTCTCTGGAGACGCCCCCCAGCGTGGAAACTGGAACAAGGGCTCCCACGCACGTGGACATTGAACTGAATCTGGCAAGCTAAGGGAGAAAGGTTTCAGCTGGAACAGTTTGAGTTTTGAAATCCTACTGGATAAATAAAGTAATCCTCTTTAATATCTAAGGAAGAAAGGAAAAAGCTAAAATCTATTTGAGAATTCACAGATAAGTTTCTAGGGACAGTAAAAAAGTATGCACCTCTCTGTGTGCACCTACCAATTCCAGTTTGTGTGATAAACTGGATACAGAAGACTCCGACATTTTTGGCAGGGGCAAACTGGGCATGTGGTGATGTCACTTTCTAAAGGAAAGAAGGTCTGGAGGAGGCTTTCAACTTAGCTTGGGGGACGTGTTTAGATAGATTCCCATTAGACATTCAAGTGGTTATGTTGAGTAGGCTGGCTTTCTAGAGAGGGGTCAAGGTTAGAGAGAGGAATTTGTGAGTCACCTGTTTTCAGGGGATATTTGAAAACATAAGACTGGATGAGATCAACTGGGGAGCATTCCAAAGAGAATACTTTCGAAGAAGGATAAGCTCTGGGGCACCAATCATCTGTTGTCTAGAAGAGAAAAACCAGAGAAGCCAAGTGAAGACATGGTGATCTGCGCAGAAATTTTGGAGGGATTGTACAGTGACATCTGAGAACTGATTAGATGTGGCAAAACAATTTACTGTTGACTTAATGAGCAGTCTGAGATGTGAGAAAAGCCCCATGGCAGAGTTTTAAACAAAAAGAGAGGAGGGAGGATCTACAGTTAAACATGCCATATTGAGCACAGGCATTGACTCCCAATTCCCACCCAAACCCCACTTACACAGAGTAATAGAGCTAAAAACTCACGGGGAAAGTGGGAGAGGAGATAGCGGTAAATAAATGAGATCAACAAAGTTATAGAGGCTAAGAACATCACTAGTGATAACTCACTTAGCAAGCCAGAGAAAGCAGAAAGCAATGTACGGGGTGAAGCCATCAAGAAGACACCACTCCTATCGAGGAACCTCAGGGAGGCACAGAAGGGGGAGGACTGGTAGAAGGTTCGAACAGGAGCAGCGTGACGATAGACCCTTTCCCCTACCTGGGTGGAAGCCTGCAGCAGTTGAGTTGGCACAGATGAGAACTCAGGCACAAGGCATAGTGAGGGCCGCTGAAAGGGGGTTGAGTGGGAGCCCAGCCCCACTGATCCCTCTCAGCCATATAGCTTTCAGGCAGTAGTGGGAGAATTTCTCTGGAGGTAATGGCTCCCAGAGGGCCTGCAAACAAGGGCAGCTGGGACCCAGTGGAAAAGCAGAGAAGCCTGTCAGCTGGCAGGCTTTATCTGTTGACACAGCTTCCAACAAACTCAGAGCCCCGTCGTCAACGTGAGCTAAACCTTTGAGGTAAACCTCTACCACGAAATATAGCACCAGAAAACAAAGTTTGAGAATGGAGATGACGCAAGGTGTGGAAGATGAGCTTGACAAAAACATGCCCTTGCAGAGACAGGATGTTGTACCCGTGAAACGAAAGCCATCTGACACACTCCTTCCCTTTCTGCCTCATTTTTCTCCTTGCCTATCACCAATTAGCATACCAAATGGTTTGCATATTTACCTTGTTTATTGCCTCTCTTCCCACTAAAATATAAGCCTCCTGAGTGCTGAAATTTTTGTTTGCTGCTATATCCCCAGTACCTGAACTAATGCCTTGCATGTAGAAAATACATCAGAGGTATATACTGAATAAGTGAGTAAACAGGATTCTCTAAATGAAAAACACTAAGAAAAGACTCTTAGAAATATGGCTGCATATTTTAAAAGTCACAAGAACAGAAAGATAAAATGGAGAAACTTTTGGATCGTAGGAAAAAAAGATAAGGATGTGAAAAATAGGAGAAAGAAAATTAGATCAACCCAGGTGGTCAAACATCTGAACACGAGGAGTTCCAAAGAGAAAGTGTAGAGGGGAAGAGCATATTAAATAATTTCAAAAAGTTTCCAGAATGTGTGGATAGTATTTTCCAGGTTGAAAAGTATGGCAGATTATTTTTTTATATTAAAATGTGTTTTCTTTCAATTAGTTGGCATTGAATACTAATTAGTTTCAGATGTACAGCATAGTGGTTAGACATTTGGATAATTTACAAAGTGATCCCCCCACTAAGTCTAGCACCCACCTGGCACCTTAGTTATTGTAATGTTAGTGACTATACTCCGAATGCTGTACTTTGCATCCCCGTAACTATTCCGTAACTACCAATTATACTTCTTAATCCCTTCACCTTTTTCACCCAGCTCCCACCCTCCTCCCATGTGACAACTATCAGTTTGTTCTGTATCTTTGAGTGTTTTGTTTGTTCATTTATTTTGTTTAGGTTCCACACGTAAGTGAAATCATACACTTTCTCTGTCTCACTTATTTCACTCAGCATAATACCCTCTAGGTCCACCCAGGTTGTCACAAACAGTAAGATCTTATTCTTTTTATAGCCAAGTAAGAAGTCCAACCACCCTGAGGCCACCGTACTTGAGGAAGCCGAGCCACATGGTGAGGTCGCAGGTAGCCACGAGGGTTAAAAACTGCAGCTGAGCCCTCAGCCAACCACATAGCATCAGCTGCAGCCACGTGAGTGAGCGGTCTGGGACATCCATGGAGTCGAGCTTTCAGACCGCAGCCCCAACCAGCACCTGCTTGCCACCACAGGAGAGCCCGAGAGAAAGCTGCCCAGCCGAATCCTTCCCAAATTTACTACTGTGTTTGGGTGGTTTGTGACACAAAAATAACTACTGGGGAAAAAATAAACAACACTACTAAGTGCCCAGCACAATAAACTGGACTGAGAATGGGGGGGGAGCCCAACACATCAAGCATGTTGGTGAGAAATCTGAGAACACTACGGATAGATAGGACCCTAAACGTCTAGCAACCAACAAACCAGAGTGATTTCCAATTTAAAATCCAATTTCCATTTAAATGATGAATCAAACTTAAGGGTAGAAATAAAGATATTTTAGATAAGCAAGCTCAGAGGCTACTAGAAAATGGGCTCCATAAAGTGAGAAAGCCAACCAAAGAGAAGGGAGACGTGACTCAGGATCTAGCAAATGTCCAAGCGGCAACTGAAAGATGGGGGTTTCCCGGGGGTTCCCAGGGGGTCGCTTCCACAAGGAAGTGGAGCTAGCACAGTTCCTGATGCACATGACCGTGCAGGGAGGAGCTTTGCATTTAGGGTGGACGGTTTCGGCTGAAGCCCTGATAGGAACACACAAAACCAAACGAACGAAAAAACAAGACAGTTGACTCCAGGAAAAACAAAGTAGTACTGGAAGGGAACGTAATCATAAAACCTGGCTTGACCACAAACAGTATTGATAGTCACACTAAACTCTGAATACAGATTTCAGCTGTCATAGGAAACTTTTGGGAGACAAGTAGGAGAGGAAATGCAGCCATAGTGTATGGGGGATCCATGTTGCAGAGAGAGTAGTGCAGGAGAGCTCACTCCTTTTCCCTCATAGGGAATCAACAGATAACGTCGAAAATCGAGTTAAGAAATAGCATTGTTTACGTCTTTATTGATAAACATGAAGTTGATCACTGAAGAATGCCCTAAAAGAGTTGACCAGCGTCTGCTCCGGGGGAGCGGGGACTGGCTGGTGGATTTGGCAGTGGTGGTGGGATGAGGAAGCTCTGTTCTTTGCTTCTGTTTTCTCAGTAAAATAAGCAAGGTCTATATGTGTCTAAGGACGTTGGAAGTTTGAAGAGAATGAGAAGATACGAAATAGTCTTCTCAGTGAGTCTAGAGGATATTGGATAACAATAGGGGGATGCTGAATGCCAGTTTCACGTTGTTCATCGCCAGGTCTGTTAATACCTCTTTCTGTCTACAGCTCAGATGTTTCCCTTCTGGCCACACCAACTGCCAACAGACTCGGGATCATGCCCTTCCTCCCTCACCTGGATGGCTGCAGCACCGCCCCCTTTAAGATTCCTACCTTGTGTTGCTGACCTTCCCCATATGCCACTTTTAAAAGAAAATATGACAAGTCACTTCTCTGCCTAATATCCAACAATGGCTGGTCCCCAGTGTTCAGGATGAGGCGGCAAGGGCCCCTCACTCAGCAGCGCTTCCAAACTGGCGCCTCCAGGTTTGCATCATGTGCCCTCAGAAGCCCTTCACCAGAGACACCCCTGCGTTCCACTCCCGAAATGCTGCTCCCACCTCCCGAGCCCCACGTCTCCCCACTGCCAGGCCAGACATAGGTGCCACACACATCTGCAGACAGCTGTGCGCACACACTGCCGGCTTCGTCAGGGTGGGCCTCGTCAGCAGGGTCCCTGTGCCTTATTCGTCCCTGCACTCCTGAGGGCTGGCGCGCCTGGGGCTGCAACTCTGCTGAGACAATGACTGACTTGCGACACACAGAAATGCAAGCTGCAGACTCCCTCAGGGCGGTCGGTGGGTGGCAATCTGAGACCACGAAAACAGATAATGTCAAAGATGTCACACAGGAGAAAACAGCCTTTTGTTTTGGAAACTGGGAGAGACCTCATTAGACAGTCAAATGAGTTACTTGCATGATTAATAATCTCATTTCCAACAGTGCATCAAGCATCTGAGGAAAACATTACTTTGAATAAAAGCAGAAAATCTTCTGGAGTCTGAGACCCTCCCCCTTTCAAGTCTGCAGCTCAAATGTCCACCATGTCCAGCAGTGCAGACAGATGGAGCTCAGAGGCAACCTCTTCTTCCCTCGAACTCCGGATCAAACTCTCCAGGTGCTTCAGCCGTTCTGTCAGAGACGTGCCTGTGGCTTGCGGCACCTGCAGTGGCTCCCTGGCCCTTCCATGCTGTGTGAACAAGGAAACTACAGATAGCTCTGGGATGCACGTAAACCCAGATCAATCTCGTCTGGAGCGTGCTGGGGTTCAACAAACCCTGCTCTTGGCATCCATCACGTACCCTTCCAGCATCTTCCGGCACACACACAGCGAGCATCATCTGAGCATGTTTTTCTCCTGACTCTGTCATAACCACCTTCCGGGATCAGTTTATAAAATATCACTGTCAGAAGCTACACACCATTCCATCATAAGTACTATACTTGCCTAACCAGACTCCTATCTTTGGACATGCAGTTTCTACTTCTATGCAGTATAATTAATGCTACAGTGAATAAAAACACATTAACTTTTGTCATATATGATCATTTCTCTAGGGCAGCATTGTTAAATCAAAGAGTACAAATATTTTTAAGGTATCTGCCAAACTGATAAATGGAAACAGTATGTCACCTTAAATTGCTTTTCTCCCCTATTGAAGGGCTTCCTAAAGCCAGTCCAGCATGAAATATCTACGATTAAACTGTTTTTGCTTCTTTTATCATTGAAGGTAGTAGAAAGACCTTGAGCTTTAGAGCTGGTCAGGTCCACCACTGACCAAGTGAACACACTTGGGTGAGGCCCTTGACTTCCAGCAGCCTACCCTCCTCGGGAAATGTCACCCCAGAAAGGGAGGTCTGGGTGATGCCCTGACTTGGACAGTATGTGCACCAGACAGGAGGCTCAGTGCTCACCTCTAGGATTCTCCTCCAGCCCTCACTGCATGTCTTAAGCATGTTTCAATTCCATTCTTCATTCATTTCACAAGCAGAAACTCAGAATTAGTTGGTCTTCTACAACACCGACCGTTTCAGAGGAGATCTAACATAAGCTAATGGTTTACTGGTCATCGTACCGTCATAAATGAATGCCCCAGCCATTCTGCCTTTAATTCTAATATAAATGCCAAATGTCCTCTCATCTCACCTGCGGGCTGGGAGTTGCACGTGTTTTCACCACACATCCAACAGTAGGAGGCAGAGACACCAGGGTCTGAGGAAGGTAGAGGGGAAGGGAAGCTGAATCTGCAAACGCCCCTGAGTCTTCACACAACCACTGCTGAAGCTGATCTTCAAACCTGAAACATTTGAGCATCAGGAAACAGAAACTTAACTTTCATTTGCTTTTCCTCGTTACACACTTTCAATTGTTAAAGCTCTGGTTTTTCCTAAAGACAGAACATAAACTGAGAAACAGAAATGTAACCTACAACGAGTTTAATAAACCTAATTTATAAACCCTATTTATACTTACTGAGAAAGGTGGCATGTTTCCAAAAACAATTGCTTTTACATGTTACTTAACATTACTCGTAATTCTCTGATTTGCTTTACTTTCTCTGGCTTACGTTGGGTTTTTGTGCTTATAATTACTTCTTATCTCTTGACAGCGTATCCAAATGTATGGATTGCGGCTTATAGTTTAAAATGAACTCAGTGCCCTAGAGCTGTCCATCCCGTAGAGTGGGAAACCGATCCGAACCGCTGCCACGGCGGACCTGGGAAAACTGCTTTCGGAATCGGTCGCCCAGCAGACTCGCCAAGGCCTACTGGGTGCTCGGCAGCACCCTAAGCACCAGAGTCACAGCACTGAGACAGGACAGACGGGGCCCGGGCCTGCGCAGCTTATGCTTCAGTGAGGGGAGAGAGACAGCGGACACATGATGAGAGCAACGTGGTCGGAAGATGAGAAAGACAAAGCAGAGTCAGGGAGGGTTGGAGGGAAGGGCAAGGAGGGCCTCGCTGAGTAGACATCTGTGCAGAGAACGGAACTGAATGCAAGGTGAGCCCAGGGGATACCTGAGGATGGCTGGGGAGTCCGGGCCAAAGGATCAGCAAATGCGAGGGCCTGGCCCCACAGCCTGGTGTGTCGGAGGAAGGAGCAGAGGTCAGAAAGGAAGTGGGGGCAGATCACAGAGGGCCTTGGCCACCTCGCGAGGATTCTGCTTTTGATTCCAGGTGAGAGAGCAAGCCACTGGAAGGCTGTGAGCAAGGGAGGAACGCGACGCCTGCCTCACACGGGTCTGCAGACCAGACTGTGGCCCACTGCAGAAACGATCCAGTTCTGAATGCATGCTGAATAGGACCAACAGGTTTGCGGCTGGACTGGATGTGCAGGGGTGATGCCAGGCCATCAGGCCTGGGCGGCTAGAAGATGGAGCACCTTCACTTGAGAAGACCACCGTGGGGGGCCGGGGGGTGTCGGGACTTGGCTTTGGGGTGTTAGCTTTGAGATGGCTATCAAGGGAGCAGTAGGGTATTCAAATTTGAGATGTCTACCTGGAGCTGTCAGAATAGTGATGTTAAAGTCCATGAAACTGGATGAGGTCACTGGGGAATGGGCACAGAAGTCACAAAGGGGGTGGAAGAAAAAGAAACAGCAGGGCGGCCCAGGGGGAGTGCAGTAGGGCAAGAGCAGACTAAGGGCTTCTGGGAGCCAGGAGGGAGGGAGCAAAGGTCTGGAACGCTGCTGAGGACTGGGCGCGCACACGGTCGGTCGGCCATGTGCAGGCTGCAGCGACCCTAACCAAGGCAGACATGCGGGCAGGGGGGTGGCAGGTCAGACTGGGACAGTGACCACCACGGGCGTACAGGGAGCAGAAACGGAGGTGGCCAGGGAGAAAGGGGGCCAGGGCCTGGAGAAGGCCTTCCCTGTGGGGCAGTGGACGGGCCAGGGCGGGGCCTCACCGCTTGCTCTCCTCCTTCTCCAGCAGCAGCCTGCTGGACAGACACTGGGCCAGCAGCTCCTGTGCGGAGGCGCGCTGCGTCAGCTCCTCCGTGCGGGGACGCGCCCCTCCAGGCCTCGCTCCGCAGGCCTCTTCCCTCTGCGGTGCCCGCCAAGTGACCCAGGGGCGAGCTGGGTTGCAGGATGAGGACGCTTCATCCCCAAACTGCAAGCACGTCTTGAAATGCTTAAGGTCAGGAAAGAGGGAGAAAGGGTTTGCAGCCCTCCGGCAAAGGTGGGTGCAGCAGAGCCTCAGACCCGCCCCCTGCGGGTCCCTCGGGTGGGGGGGGGGCTCTGCCTGGGGGTAGCTCCGCTCTGCCTACAGGTTCTCTCCTGGCCCCACGACTAGCAAGCTTCCTGTCTTTACACTCAGCTGTTGAGTCGGTGTGAAACGAGTGTTCACAAACAGCGATGAATGTTTTTTCCAACAATTACAACTTCACTCTGATGCTGTGACATTAGGCT
Source organism: Eonycteris spelaea (assembly GCA_003508835.1). Taxonomy (NCBI): domain Eukaryota; kingdom Metazoa; phylum Chordata; class Mammalia; order Chiroptera; family Pteropodidae; genus Eonycteris; species Eonycteris spelaea. The sequence goes on from PUFA01000462.1 coordinate 68,384, forward strand.
GAGCAGCCCTTCCTCGTTACCCTTATTCAAAAGGTTCTCAGCAATCATGATGAATTTTATTTTTATTTTATTTTTCATTATTTATGCCTACAGCACCTGGTCTTCCTAGGTGGTCTGCCATCCAAGTACTAACCAGGCCCAACCCTTCTTAGCTTCCGAGATCAGACATGGGGCTTGTTCAGGGTGGCGTGGCCGTAGACCATGGACCATGGCTCCACCGGGGCGCGAACCCAGGACCTTCTGCGTGTAAAGCAGACGTGCCAACCGCTATTCTGTGGAACCACGTCCGATGAATTTTAGAATTTACTTGTCAAGACCAAAGAGAAAAATCGCTTTGGGTTAATTATAAATGGCCTGACTTTACAGTTTGAGAACCGACATCTTTACTCATTGCATCTCCCATCAAGGGTAGCCAGCCCCTCATTTATTCAGGTTTTCCTTGTACCTTCTGCCTTCCAGGCCCCCTCGATCGGGGTTTAGCGCCTTTCCTGGGCAGTTTGTGTGTTCATGTGTTACTACTCTGCTGGGTGCAGGGACGACAAACACACACTGAACACAGATCTCACCGCTCCGGACCCAGCTGGAGCGCCCTCTGCGTCTGCATTCTGGCTTCTTCCCACGATGCGGGAACACCGTATTTTTTCAAATGGTTTTTTAAAAAATAAACACATATCTGACCATCTTCACTCAGTGCCTCTGAGAAAACAATACAAAACCATATGAGAAAAGAACATCAAAAGAGCAGCAGGGGCCCATCTGACGTCTGCTCAGATTCAGTGATTTAAGAACAAGTCCTGATTAAAATCAAAAATCACATGACACCCATTTGAGCCAAAAACGCTCCAGGTGTCCATGAGTGGCTCGGTGTCCAGACAGGCTCAGGCCCCGCACGCCTCCCCAGAGCTACAGGCTGCTCTCAAACGTGGCGCCTGCCTAGGGGGCCCTTCCAGGAAGGTGAGTCCAGGCTCTCCTGGAGCTCTCGGCTTTTTCCCAGTGTATGAGTCACCTAGAAGCCACGGACTTGAAGAGGGAGTCCTAGGAAAGGAAGGGCAATGACCCACAGGAAGAGAAACAAACATCAAGTAAACATCTTCCCTTGCTGAAAATGGACCAGTAAAGTCTCATGAGGAGCCGGGCCCTGCGGTGCCAGGCGCTACCCACCTGACATGACAGGAAGCCGGGGAGGCGTCCAGTCCCTCAGCTTGTGGTTGATGCACAAGGCAATGACATCGTCCCACGGGATGTCGGTCACTGAGGGCCCAGCGCCCCGGCCCGGGGAGGGGCTCCTGCTCTTCCACCTGCCGTACGTCCTTCGGAGCAGGCTCTCCACCTGGGACTGGAGGACGGGCTGCGTCTGGCGAGAGCTGGGGATCTGGGAGGCATACTGGACAACCATGGAGCACACGGGGGGCCAGGGCGCTGGGGAGAGAGAGGCCGGTGGGTCGGCAGGTGCGGCCAGAGGATAGGTGGAGGTCTGCACGCAATGCCCTCCACTCCGCATTAGCCTGGGAACAGCGCGTGTGCGGCAGACGGGTCCGCCCCCGAGCCCGGCCCTGGCAGGAGCATCCCCCCGGCGTGTCCCCACAAGGGATGCCATCACCCCGGACGAGACTCACAGCTGAGGGTCCCCCAGACTCGGTACTCTAACGAGCAGCCAGGTGAGGCTGGGGCGCCCGGCCCAGCTCACCGCACAAGGGGTTTGCGCCGCGCGCTTGGCTTCCCTTGGGGCTCCTTCCGGGAGGCGCGTCGCCCAGGCCTCCCGCGGACCACGCCCTGGGGTTCAGGAGGGCGCCTGAGGCCCAGCCCTGCCGCGCCACATGCTGTGCCCCCTGAGCAGCCGCCACCTCCCTCCCACCTACTGGCACCAGCGGCAGAAGGGGCGGCCTTCGCACCCAGCCCAGGGCCCGGAGAGTCTGTGTCACAGCCAGAGCCGCAGAACAGGCCTTTCTGACCAAAGGGGACACTGGCCTTAAGTCTGCACCAGCGCTGTGGCCCCAGCAGAGCCGGCGGTGTGGGGTCAGGGCTGCACGGTCCCCACACTCTCTGCCCCCACACCCTGTGGTGCAGGCAGGGCGGGACCCACTGTCCATTTGGAAACTCCAGGCCTTGGGGTCAGTGCTCCCCCAACACTTCTGCGTGACACCCACAGATGGCTCTGTTGGTAGCGAAGGGCCAATAGCTGTCACCCCACAAAAGCTCTGGAACGCTCTGACTCCTACACCCAAGGGCAGGTGTGAGCAGGTGCAGTGTGGGGACGGGGACACAGAGCGGGAGACATGAGAACCTCATGCCAGTGCCCTGCACCTGCCAGACAGCGACTATAGCAGAAAGACACGGGGTCTCTGCACCCCGGCACTGCCCCCCCGCTGGCACCCCACAGCACGAGCACATACCCGCTGGGGGCGGAAGGTCCATGTGTGGGAGCTGGAAGCCCAGCACGGCCTGTTTCAGCCAGGCCAGGTGCTCCGGGGCGTTCCAGTGAAGGTGAGGAAGCAGCCGGCTGCCCCCGGCCTCGGCAAACTCGGCGACAGGCCAGGACAGGTCGCAGAGCTGCTCGGAGGCCACCACGGAGGCCAGGAAGTGCAGCACACTGTTGAACAGCTCGATGATGGCGCCAGGCTCCTGTGAGGCCAGGCCCCCCAGCCGCCTCTCTCTTCTGTCATGGAAAAACCGGCCGCTAAACTCACGGCCAACCCCATCTTCCACGTACTGGATGAGGGTCTGGCAGCAAAGGTCAAGGTCACAGGGGCAGCGGGAGACCAGCCACTGCACGGCCTGTGAAACCTGAGAAGCAGACAGTTGGGGGGGAATGGGTCAGAGAACTCCCGTGTTTCTCCCTGAAGGCGCCCCTCCCACCATGGCCACCAGAGGGGCCACGGAGGGGCCACCGGAGCACCAGCTTCTGCTGCAGTGCAATCTGGTCTCCTAGGCCTCTGGAGACCTACTGAGGGAGGACCCCTGTCTAGGGGCTCCAGGTCCTCACCGCCCCAGGGTGGGACTGAACAATCACGCCCTGGTAGGGCTCTGGCCTGGGGGAAACCAGCCTAGCACGCCCCTCTCCACCCAGCGGCTTGGAGGCCGCAGTGTCAGCCCCCAGGAGCTCAGGCGCCTCCCGCCTGCAGGTGCCTTCCTCCCCTTGGGCCCCTGCGTTCCCGGGCACGCCTCTCTCTTTTTAAGGAAACTTCTGATAACATTATTTCTTCACGTAGTCTAAGGACAACCGCCTTAGAAAACTAAGTCATACATGTGACTTTCAGATATAAGATGCCATATTTTAAATCCATAACTATAAAACCTATAAAAAATTACACGAACATTTGATTTTTTGTAGATAGCAGGACTATAATAGGCAAATTTTTATTCTAATTTCTGCTTATATTTTAGGCCCTCTTTCAACAATAAAATTTAAAACGCAAGCAGCACTTTATACGAAACTCAAGACAGAGCAACAAGGAGAAGCGGAAACCTCTGCCTGGACCCGCACCTTCTGCGTGGCTTGTAAGTCGTTAACGGAGCCAGGAACCTCCACGACAGTGTAGTCAGACACCAGCTTGGCTGAGACCAGATCCTGCAGCATCAGACCTTGGGAAGAAACAGAGGAGGCCACCTGGCTCCTGCTTCCAGGTCTGCACGTGCAAGAACGCAGCCCAGGGCACTGACCCGCCCAGCCCTGCTCCCCGCCCCCACAGCGGCTGCCGGGCCCCCTCACGGGGACCCCGCACAACCTGCACTTCCTCAGACGCAGACCATAAGCAAGACGCCTGCACGAACCCTCTTCCACGTCCGCCTCCGTGGCGCCACCTCCCGAGCTGGGCACGAGGACCACCAGCGGCAGCGCGGGCTGGAAGGGCTTGGCCTGCAGCAGCTGCTTGAGCTGCAGGAGCGCCGACAGCCAGTACACGTCCTCCTCCGCGCGTCCTCGCTCCTCACTCGGGGGGCGAGCAGCAGCACGAGCCCGCTGGCCCCCAGGAGCTCCTTCTGCGTCTCCACAGCATCGAGGGCGCCGTCGCTGAGTGCGCCGTGGGCCACCTGGAATAGCACCGGACCGTGAGGAGGGCACACCGGGAGCCCAGCGGCCGTGGGCACCAGCCCCCGAGCACACGTGGCCCAGTCCCGCCGCACTTGCGCCAGGAGCGGTGCCAGGAAGGGCGGGCCAGCTGTACCCCAGCCTCCCGCCATGCTTACGTTTGAGCACATCACTTCAAAACCCTAACAGCTGCCCTTAAAGAATTATAAAAGCAGGTGAGCCCGCACCGAGAGGAAAGGGGCAAGGCCCGCCGGCAGGGGTTTCCAACCCGGTTCTGGAAAGCAGCGCCAAGATGGAAGCGCCCACTGGGCTAGGGGCGGAGAGAAAGGCAGCCCCGAGGGGCCGCAGACACGCGCGGAAGGGACCGGGCCCGCTGAGCACGCAAAGCCCAGAACACCCAGGCCTTGCAGCACCAAGCACCGGAACCCAGGTTCGGGGCCCGAGGGACAAGTCCCACACAGAGCATGGCCCTGCCTGCAGGCAGCCTCTGCGTGCGACGTGGCCCTAGGCAGTGGCCCATCCCACCCTGACAGGAAGCAGGCACACAAGCACCCTGGGCACAGTGGAGGGGACTGGGCCCTGGCCACCTTCCCTCACCCTGAGCACACCAGCAGCTCTGCCCAAGGAGGAGACAAGTCCTGTCCAGAGAAGACAAACAGCCCCGGGAACAGACACCCAGATCCTGTCATCTGGAGGTCTCCCAAAAAGGACAGCTTGCCATTCAAGAATAGTCACGAGATGGTATAAAAAAGTCAAGTAAAAGTAAGAAAAAGGAAATGAATAGTATATATGGAATAAAGAAAATCCAATAGAACAGTCGTAATACAAAGTTAGAGAAATCTCCCAAAACACGATATAAAAAAACAAGATAAGAAATAGGATAGAAAGGGGAAGAAGCTCGGAGGACAACCTGGTGAGATCCAATATCTAACAGGGAGGAGTTCAAGAGAGAACAGAAAGAAGGGAGGAGGAGCAGGTGCCATAAAGACCAAACACCTCCCAGAAGCGAGGGAGAGGTTCCGGCCTGCAGGGCCGCAGAGTTGGGCTTCGGAACCTGGCCCCGGGCACGGGAAGCCGGAGGCAGGCTTGCCCCAGGGATTTCAGAGCCCGGGGACAGAGAGCGCAAGCTTCCAAAGAGAAACTAAACTGGGCCGCAGACAAGGGCACGGGGCCATCCTCCGACATCTCAGCAGCAATCCTGGGTGCTAGGGGACAGTGGACCAGAACTGGAAGGAAGACAACTTTCAGCCCACAATTCTACTACCCTAGCTACGCTGTGAAGCACATGTGAGAGCTCGCACACTTCAGGGAGGGGAGGACATAGGACTCCCTCCTCCTGTGCGTCCATCCAACGAGAGACCAAATCAAGCAACACCGCTGTGGCAGGCAGGGCCGCCGCGGAGGCCCTGTGGTCTGGGGCAACTGATTGTAAGCTCTCTGAGCCTCAGTCTCCTCATCAGTAAAGCCGGGATAAGAAGTAAGGGTGGCCACCCACAGGTGGCACAAAGACCCAAGGAATCTGCCCGCGGTAACAGACTGACAGGTTGGGGAGCGGGAAGCCATCAGCACGTGGCCCAGCGGCAGCCACACCCTGGGACATGCTATCAGCCCGGAGGGGAGCAGGAGGGTGGCACTTACTCAAAGGGAAGGATAAGGTGAAGTGACAGAGCATTTGGAAAACTGTCCTAGGATACGTACAGCCCATCTGGTGGCACATTTGGGTAAAAACTGAGAGATACAGGGAAGACTACTGAAGTGAGAAAATAAGGCAACTGTCACTTGCAGAAAAAACAGAGCAATGCGCCACTTGCCGGCTCGGGAAAGCAGCAGCCGGCCCGACGTGACTGCACTAAGTGAGGGGGCGTGAAGTGGCGGGGAGGGGGTGGAGCCACTCCTCACCCAGGTGGTGTGCAGCCACCAAGATGGCCCCCGACCCCACCTCCTAGCATCTGTGCACGATCCCACGGAGTACAGGACTAACAGACACAATCAGACGTAAGAGACAGGATGTCACTCCAAGATTAGGGTACAAAGAGACGCGGCCATGTTGCCCAGGTGACGGAAGCCGCTGTCGTGCCATGAGAGTGGCCCACGTGGCAAGAGACTGAGGCGGCCTCTGGACATAGCCAGGAGGAAGTGAGTTCTGCCAGCGAAGCACGAGGGAGCCTGGAAGCGGACCCTCCTCAGCCGAGATCTCAGAGGGACCAGAACTTGGCTGACATCTCGATTTCCACTCGTGACAAATTTCCCAAGCAGAGGACCCCCCAAGCGCACCTGGACTTGTGGACCTTGGACACCAGAGATGATAAATGTTAGTTATTTCAAGCCACTAAGTTTGGGGGCAATATGCCCTGTTGCAGTAAATAAATAATGTACTGATCATAATAGGAAGTCACTGGACAGTTCCCCAAGTGGACTGACCACAGCATGCGTTGTAGGGACACAGGGAAGTCAGGCCCCGGGCAAAGGGACCACCAGTCTGCTGCTGACCAGGTGGCGCTCTCTGACTTTCTAACCACATGCACATGTACTCTGTTTAAAGACGTCAGGAATAAGGGCGAGAAGAACAACAAACTAACTGTCCGGGGGGTGAAGCCTGACTCTACAATCACAGGGGAAAAGGGGACACACAGCAAGACGTCACCAAGCATGACCTCGGAAAGCTGTGAGCACGGACAGCTCTGGTCCCCTTCCCACTGCCTTACATTTCCTTACACTTACAGTCTTAACATGTATTTCTTTCACACTTAAAAAATGTGATAAATAACATTAAGGTAGTAAAACAAAAGAAACAAAACCCCACAACCAAAATGCACTTTGAAGACATTCCAAGAACAAAGAGAACATGGACGAGAGTGTTGCATGCAGGTGACCAGGACGTGCCATGAAGGTGACTTTGTCAGGAAGAGGAGACACCTAGGCAGTGCAGGCCTTCAAGTCAGGACACACGCCAAGAGAGCACTGACCTTCCCTGAGCCCTGCTCCGAGCAAGCAGCCCAGCCAGCCCTCAGGAAACTCTGGTCACCAGGCCAGGCCTGGAAGGTGCCAGGACAAGGCTCGCAGAGCTGGCCAGCACAGCAGCCACCAGCACGAGCTCTGCTCCGCGCTGACGCCCCCACCCCCGCACTGCTGCTTCCCAAGTGGGCAAAGCATCTGGCTGTTCTCAACGCGCACACTGAAACCTGGGGTTCGCTCGTGCAGGTCTGACTCTGATAAGGAAACAGGCTCCGTTCCACAAGAATCTCTCGGGAATCAATCAAGGTCAGAAGCGCACAAATACCCCTCAGGGAAAAACCAGAACGCGCCCTGGAAATCTGAGGGCAACCTGAATGTAAAGCAGAAAAACTAACCTGCAATGCCCAGCACTGGACCTACACAGTGGCTGGGATTGAGTCCAGTGACAACTGCACAAGATTAAACTCTGCAGCCTTTTGCCAACTGATTCCTCCGACCGACCAGGCAGCTGTTCTCACAAAGACCACGTAAGACGTGGCAGTCACCGCGTTGCTGGAGTGCTCCGCCCCTCACCTCCCCGAGGTTAAGTACCAGAGGCAGACAGAGCCGAGGCCCTCTGAGGGACGTGCAGAACAGCACCTGTGCCCTCGTCAGGGTGGTTCTGAGTTCTCACCAAGTTCTCAAAGGGGCCTAGACCAGCAACAGTTAGGGATCAGCACATTCTGGGCTCCAGCCAGCCATCGCACACCAGACAGGTGCTCGTGGGATGCCGTCAGACACATGGGGAAGGCGCGACACTGCTTCTGAGCCTCTCATGTTCTTTCAAAACCGCTTCAGGCATTTATAAGATTCCAGTGATGTCGGGGAGTGAGTGAAAACAAGAGAATCACAGACGTAAACATGTGAAGTGACTGTCACTCACCTTTATACACACGTTGACAGAAATCGTTTGATTCCCTTTGCTGCTGAGTGCATTGAACAGCGCGAGTGTCTGAATCCCACTGGCTCCACCGCCTGTGTCATCCCAGTCGTTACCTCCCATGAACTTGACTTTTAACCAATTTGCTAGAATTCTGTGAATAAAAGAAAACACTTGAAGAATCTAATTCTAACTCTGAACGATAAAGGTTTTCAGGGCCAGAAGTTAGAGAGAGACCACACAGGAGCAGGTCCGCAGACACGACCCTCACAGGCAGTGGGTCTGGACGGAGCCCTCCCGGGTTGTCCACCTGGGCAGGAGGAAGGCTCACTCATGAAGCCGCTTCCTGCGAGTGTGGGTGAAGATCCTAGAGCAACCGAGAAGACTCTGAGCAGCAGAAAACTCCTTAGAGTTCAAAGCATATGCGTTTTACAGAATCGAATTCTCATTAAGAATTCTTGGGACGTGTACTTCCTAACGAAATTAGCAAATCAGAAAACATCTCTTTTAAGAAATGAACATTTTAATACTTTTAAAACACCACAGCCCTCAGCTTTACTCAGCTATCTCCTAAGGCAAGCTCCATGACTTTCTTTCCCCTAAGCCTGCATGTGTCCCTGCTTAAGAAACAATGTATTCGGAACACTTAGTACCCTCACCCTCGCTGACAGAAATGTAACATGGTAGGGCCACCATGGAAAGCAGTCTGGCAGACCTTCAGACTTAAGCACGGAGTTCCCGGACAACCCAGCAATTCCACACCTTGGTATGTAACCAAGAGAACAGACGTCCACATCAGCAGATGTCCACACAGATGCATCTCAACACAAAGGGTCACAGCAGCGCTATTCACAGTCACCAAGAAGTGGAAACAGCCCAGATGTGCCCATCGACTGATGAACAGATGAAGTGCGAAGATCACGCCGTGGAATGTTATTCAGCCACAAAAAGGAACAAAGGGCTGACACATTCATTACAACACGAATGGACCTAGAGAACGCTGATGGTGAGTGAAGACATGTCACAGCTACCACATCCTGCAGGGTTCCATTTAGAGGGGACGCAGACAGGCAAACACACAGGGACAGGTGGCTGCCAGGGGCTGGGGGTGACAGGGGTGGAGAGCGGCTGCTAATGCATACGGGGGTTTCTTTTTGAAGTGAAAAGAATGGTCTGCAGCTAAGACAGTGTGATGGGTGTCGACTCTGTGAATATACTAAACACCAGTGAAATGGACACTGTAAATGGTGCAGTTTACAATTTCTCAACAAAGCTGCTAAGAAAGGAAAGTGACATGTTTTGTAGTTGCTTTAAGAGCATGGTTTCTGAAAACGATCTGGTTACAGGAAATGATGCCACGTGAATTTTTCGGACTTCTTTTTTAAAATGCCCAAGTGTTTTCCTAAGAACGAAAAAATGGAACTACAGCAAACAAACTATAATCTGTCTTCCCCAAGACATTAAAATTAAGTAGGTTCTAATTGATATACTTTAGATGGCTTTAAACATCTCCGCTTAAATGCTTTCACAGAGATTATTGCCAAGCTCACAGAATTGAGTTTTTTAATAAAGTGCCAATTTCAAATCACCAACAAAACAGACTGCAAGTTTAAGCACCAAAACGTAGCCTATGTTTCGGGGTTCCCACCACACATGAGAGGAACACACAGCTCGGACACCCTGATCGCCCCGTGTCGCGGGAGGAGTCGCTGCACCTCCCTGGGCTGCCTGCTCTCTCAGCACGGAACCCCCCGGAGGGAAAGCCTCCCGACCTGCCAGGCCACCCCGCAGGCTGCTCCTCGCTGTCGGCAGGCAAACACCCGCACCAGCTTCCAAAACACACGCTCCCGCCCGCCAGGCAGGTGTGCGGCCACGAGGCTCGGCAGGTCCAGGGGCGCCCACGCTGCATCGCTGGAGGGATAGAGTGGGGCGGGTGAGCCAGCACGCGGGCCGCGGGCAGCAGCCGCATGTGCGGGGCGGGGTGGGCGGGCGACAGACCTCAGCAGCTGCTGCTGGAAGTGCTGGACCTTCATCTGGTGCACCGTCCTGTTCCGCAGCCACCGCAACCTGCAGGGGGGAGGAGGTGCTGCGCCCACCAGGTGCCCGCGGCAGCGCTCTTGGGGCGCGCCGCCGTTCCCGGTACAGCGCAGTCAGTGCGCGTGCGTCAGTGCCCATCGTGGGCAGCAGCGTGGGGAGACAGAAGCCTGCCCCTCGGAACACATGCCTGTCCGCAGGGGGCCTCTCAAGGGTGGTCAGGGAAGCTGACACATGAGCCAAGGCCCGAAGGAAGCGAGGTGACAGCATGACAGCTCCTGGGGAAGAGGCAGAGGCGGCCACGCCAAGGCAGGCATGTGCCCCGTGTGTGCAGGGACAGTGCACAGGGAACGCGGGGGTTGGGGGCCTCCATGCGAGGACTCAGGGAACCACCCAGGGTCGTCGCCCAGAAACGGCAGGTGACCTGGTGAGGACACCGGGGTTAGGGGTTAAAAGTGGTGGCCTGCAGAGCCCCAGGAAGGCTGGGTTCACCGTGGGGCTGGGAATGGGACACAAGCATCCGGAGCGGGGGAGGGGCCCCAGCCAAGAACACCAGGGGCGGGGCACAGGGAGAGACGGCGGGGCGATGCGGCTGGGGGGTGGTGCTAGGCCACTGCCAAGGCTGCGGGGCTCCAGGAGGGGCCTGCATGGCATACCCAAGGCGACTCAGCCACCGGCCGCCCCAGGGCCAAGCGGGAGACCGGACCGTGGGATCCAGGCCACCCCACAGCTGGTTGGAACTGGATGAAACCCTGGAGGTGGTTCTCAGAGAGGACGTCCCCGTGACAGCCCAGGAGGGTACAAGGCATGCACAAGACCCAAGCGGCACGTTGCTGTGGCCCCTCCATGTCACCTTCTTCCAGGCCCCTCTCCAGAAGTGCTACAGGCAAGGCCTGAAGAGAGAGGCCAAACCCTGCACAGCCAGCACTGGATGGCTCAAACCAGGGCCTGGCCTGGGCCCTGAGGAGCTGCACGCGCCTGGAGTGGCCAGGAGTGTGGCAGGGGTGCCACGCCAAAGGGGCACAGGAGGGAGCCTGGGAGAGGGGAGACTGCAGGCTTGGGGGAGGGGGCACCAGAATACGGCCTCAGAAGACAGGCTGCCGTGGGGCGGGGGCGGCAGGAGCAACCGAGACGCAGGGGACCCGGGAGCAGAGGCACAGGTGGGGGGAGTGAGGCCACGGGGACCACCGTCTCCACCAGTGAGAATGACGTGGCATGTCCTTACAGCAGGGGACCCGGGGGAAACGGGACCCCGAGTGTCCTGAGGGGAGAAGGCTCATGAGTGAAAGCAGGCAGCGCGGCCACACGTCCGGGCCGGAGGGAAGGCGGCCCGTGCGAGCCCACCCTACGTCCGGGCCTCGCTGACCTGGTGCAGGAGATGCCCACTTTCCCCGCGTGGCCCAGGTCCAGGAGGCCCTTGGCCAGGTTCTCCTCGGCGATGGGACACTCCGCGCTGGGGGCCAGGGCGCCGAGCTGGTTGCTGACGTCCACGCAGCAGGGCGCGGCAGGGAAGGCCCGCATCTGGCGCCGCAGCTTCTTGCGGGCGGTGACGCCCTCCTTCCACCTGTGGGGCGTGGCAGTCAGCACCGGGCGTGTGCCAGGTCCACCACGGGACACACGCACAACACGCTCCGGCACCGTCCACGTGGGGAACACGCTTTTCAGAAACATGTTCAGTGTTTTTCAGCAACAGTTCTCAAACTAAGAAAAGAGTCAGAATTAAAACTCCAGGAAAAAAGGTTTAAAAACAAAAGAACAAAAAATTCAGGCTTGGGAAGGCCTGACAGCAAAGGAGTGGTAAGGGCCCCAAGACAGCTGAACGTCACAGCTTGTGCCGACCGGTCCCTGGAGGCCAGTCTGGCGCTATGGGTTCACGTACGAGGCACACACGTCCTCTGACCCAGCAAACACGACCGCCGGGAGTCTGGCTCCAGACACAGGTGCACTGAGTGTACCAGGGCGGTCACCGCAGCACTGTCTGCCACAGCCAAAGAAAGGAGGCCCCCCCAGCAGCCACGCAAGCCTCCACCTCGCCTCAGACGGAGGGGGGAGACGAGCGTAGGGCAGCGGCGCGCTCCCCGCCGAGCCAGGCCGCGCAGGCGGGCAAGCGGGTGGCCAGGGCGCACCCGGACAGCTGCCCGTCTGGGCAGGAAGCGGCGTCCCGTGGAACGCGCACTCACTGCTCACTGCTCCTTCTCACACGGTCGCCAACGGCCAGAACAGGACTGTGAACTGAGTCGGCATACAACACACGCAACACACACACCCCGTTCTCAGGCACTCAGGCACCATGTTCTTCCACCCAGTGGAGAAACGGCAGCTGTGACCAGCACTGGGACACCCGTGGGCCCTGCTCAGACACACGTCCTCACTCTCGAAGGGGGCCCTACACCAAGTGTGAGTTCATGACGCTCCGTCCTCGGGTCATACTATTACATGCACATCCAAAACCGTGTTTTGAATGTACTCTGCCCACATTTCCCTGACAACTGCTTTTTTCATTATAAGTTATGTCTCGGACTTTCATCCGAGGTGCGCACACCTGTGACGCGTCTGGCTTGCTCGTGGCCACCTCCCTCTGTCTAGCACAGGGGTTAACAACAGAAAACCACCTAGAAACATTGTGGAAATCCAGACCCGCCCCTCCGATCTCATTCCTTACTTGTCCCCTCAGTGTGTGTCCTTTAGGAAGGACCGTGTGACATGTGCACACGCGTAACCAAACGTTTCTGTGAAAGACGCAAGGGCCCGCGCACGGCCGTGAGGGCGCAGGACTCACCGCCGGAGGTATCTGCAGCAGCTCCGCAGCTCCTGCAGCGTCCCCTTCGCCGTCTGGAACAGCTCCTCCCGCAGAAACAGGTCCAGCAGCTGCACGCAGACGTCCTCGGAACAACGGGCCACGCGGGCCCTCTGGTCCGTCTCCACTGCGCTCCTAGGGGACGGGGCGATCAGCACGGGGAACACTGCACCCAAGACTCCCCCGAGGACTCGCCTAGGAAGCACAGGAGTCCACGGCCTTCATAGTGAAACGAAGTCACGTCTTTAATGCAAGAGCAGCTCAGGGTTTTCATTTTACTCAACGTACAGACCACTTGGGAAGAATCACCATGCAACAGACCTAACAGAGGAAGAAACAGGGCTCCAGGGCGCTGGGTCTCCGATCCAACGGGGCCCTTGTAACTAGCCCAGAAATAAACCTTCATCTGAATAAAATGGTGAGAAGTTTTAGTTTTTTAATGACCATTAAAGCCACTGCAGTGTCTTGTCATCAGCAATGTCTGCTGTTTGCAATTAGAAGTGTCTCAAGTGCAGGACAGCTGGTGGCCTGTGGTCATGCAGTAGTGGCCCTCAGACCAGGCCCTAAGAGATTTCCACAGAGCCTCCCTATCAACCAAGGGAACGAAGAGGACTTCATTAAATACATTTCATCACGAAATCAAAACCCACTTCCGACAGCCACCGTCTGGGGCGGAGTCCCCCCCGGAACCAAGGGCAACGGCAGGCGCCCCGCATGTCGGTGAGTCCAGGGCTCACGTGCCTCCTAGCACCTCCTGAGAACAGACATGTGTCCACTATATGTGAGGTCTCTCTCCCAGTAAACACGGAAACGGGTCCCACATCGCAGAGACGGAAAGGAACTGATTCAGCACAACTCCTGCCTCCCGGCTCCATGCCCACCTGGATGGGGAGCTGGGTCAGGTGTCAAGTGGTCCAGCACCTTCGAGCCATCTAGGGGAGCTCAGGCACCTGGGTGGACCCCCCTGCACCATGGGACCTTTCTGCCCTGAAGCTTGACATTGAAATCAATAAAGTTCTGAAGCGACGTGGCTCCGAGTGATCTCTGAACACACGGAACAAGAGGAAGACGCTTCCGGCTGAAGAAAACTAAGGAGCGGAACTGGGTGTGCGGGCGACCGGTATGCTGTTCTGCAGGCGTACCCCCACACCCAGGGCAGCGCCCCACGGGAGCACGAGAGGGAGCGAGGCCCCTCCGGAGCTGTCTGGCTCGGGATCGCGTCTGGGTGTCCGGCTCCCTGGAAGACACACCTCCTCCCTGGGGCCTCCGCGCCCTCGGCTCCCACTCACGTCCACTCCCGGGAGCACGTCTCCCGCACGCATTCCACCACCACCAGCTCCGCCAGCTCCGCGGCCAGGCCCTGGCTCAGCTGGCTCAACACCAGCTCTCGCTCCTGCTTCAACCTACAGATTCAAGAAATGAAGCACAAGGGTGACACTTAAAGGTAAAAATAAGTGGCATCACACTCCGTGACCTCACAAGTGGGGACCTGAGCTGTGCTGCCTGAGTCAGCAGGCCTGACCCGCTGGTCCCGCCAGACAGGCCACACGGCCCTCAACCCGGCTGGGGAGTGGCTGCTGCTCACAGGTGGGGGTAGCCTCAGGACCCCTGCCTGCTCCCCAGGCCACAGGGTCTGAGGGTGCTCAGGCACGGACAGCAGCAAGCGCGTGCCGGGCCCGGTACCCCCCCCCATGTGCAAGGAGGAGACACGCTCACCTCTGCTCTTCGGCCCGCCGCCTCTCCTCCTCCCGTCGCCCCCTTTCCTCAGTCACTTCTTCGGCTGCGAGGCGCCTCAGGATGCAGACGGTCTCCGCTGTCAGCAGCTCCTCCGCAGCCGCAGCGGAGACCCTGGGCAGGGCAACAGGAGCATGCTCTCAGCAGGGACGCGGAGGCCCAGCAAACCGCACTGGCAAGGAAAAAGCTCACCGGCTTTTAGCGCAGAGCTTAAACCCATGGTTAGAAACAGAAACACACAGTCTATCAGAGCAAACTCATGAAGAAACAGAAAACCCGCAGACCTAGAGCTGGTGAGGAGAAGTGACTCGACATCTGAAAACCCTCCCAACAAAGAAAAGCCAGTAACCAGGTGGCTTCGCTGAGAGATTCCACCGATCGCTTAAAGAAGCACTAACACCAATCCCTCCCCCCAAAGCCTTCCCAAAGTCCTGAACGGGAAGGAACACTTCCCAGCGCTGCTGCGAAGCCAGGACCGGATCACGCGCCGAACACGAGAAGGCCCCACGGTGGCCGAGAAAAGCCATACTTAGGAGGAGAACGACGCCAACATGCGGCAGAGGCCAAACCTCGAACAACACAGGTCACTGACACGTGGCCTTTTCCGATAGACAGTCAAGCTTATTGAACCCATGGGTTTTGCATCTGCAGATCGAAAGCAGCATTTCTACACTCGCACCCGTGGACGGAAACGCCAGTTCTGATCGGAGGCTGCTTGAATCTGCGGATGCGAAAGGCTAACTATAACGTCTTTGGGGAACCACAAGCTACGCAAGGATTTCTGACTGCGCGCGGCCACTGCCCCTGACCCCTGACCCCTGACCCCTGCGCTGTGTGGGGAAGGGTTACAGGCCTACTGCACGAGAGCGGCCCTGGACCGCGAGGAGAGCCAACGACGGAGAAGCGACGCGGCACGCCACACTAGGAGGGTGGGGAGGGACCCATGGGCTCCTCTCAACCGATGCAGAGGGACACCTGGCACCTGGCAGAATTCAACGCCACTCGTGATAAAAAAATGCGCGACAAACTGGAACTCGGAGGAGTGTCCCGAGCATAGTAACGCACCCGCAGCTGACATGGTCAGCGGTAAAGGGCTGAGCTCTCCTGCAAGATCAGGAGCCGGACGGGGACACCCAGCCGGGCGCCTCACGCAGCACCACACTGGAAGTCAGAGCCAGAACCACGAGGTGAGAAAAACAAAAACACCCACATTGGAAAGAAGAAAACGACATAGATTCACAGATGACACCATCTGAGATCCATAAAATCCTGCATAATCACTCAAACTTGATGAGAATTTGCAAGCAAACATGGACTATGAAGATTAACACACGAAAATCAAGGGCATTTTTATACACTAGCATTGAATATTCTGAAAGTGAAATTAAGAAAACAATTTCACTTACAATAGCAATAAACATAATAAAGTGAAGAGTAAACTTAACCAAGGAGATGAAAGACTTGTATAATGAAAATTATAACGCATTGCTGGAAAAATTAAGGATGAACTAAGCAAATGAAAAGATATCCCACGTTCATGGGTTGGAGGACAAGATGATGTCAATACTGCCCAAAGCAATCTACAGATTCAATGCAATCACTATCCAAATCCTAAGAACATTTTTTGCAAAAACAGAAAAACCCGTCCTGAAATTCATATGCAATTTCAAGGGACCTTGAATAGCAAAACAATGTTGAAAAGAGAAACAAAATTCAAGGATTCACACCCTACAATTTCAAAACTTACTACCATTTACTACCAAGAAATTGTAAATAAAACAGTGTGGTCTGGGCATCAAACAGATGTGAAGACCAATGCACCAACCAGAACAGGGAGCCCAGAAGTAAGCAGCCTTCACGTAGCTGATCACTGGGTTTTTAACAAAGGTACCAAGACTGTTTCATGAGGAAATGACGATCTTTTTAACAATTGGTACTGGGAAAACTGGACGCCCACATGTAAAATGATAATGTCGAATCCTTATACCATGAATAAAAATGAAACTGAAATGAATCAAAGACCTAAACTTAAGAGCTATATATCTCTTAGAAGAAAATAAGGGGAAAATCTTCAAAACATTGGTTTGGCAAAGATTTCTTATACATGGCACCAAGGTACAAACAACAAAAGGAAAAATAAAATGGACTAAAAAAAGTTTTTTAAAACATTTAAAACTTTTGTGTATTGATAGACATTCTCAAGAATGGAAAGACAATCCACAGTATAGGAAAAAAACATTTGCAAATCATCTATCTGATAAACGATTAATATCCAGAATATAAAGGAATTACAACTCAACAAAAACACAATTTGAAAATGACAAAGGACTTGAATACACATTTTTCAAAGAAGACACACAAACAGCCAATCAGCACATGAAACAAGATGCTCAACGTCAGTCATCACGGAATGGCAAATCAAAACTACAATGAGATATCACTTCACATCCGTGATGATGGTCATTACCAAAAAAATGTAGAAGATACCATGTGCTGGCAAGGATGGACAGAAACTGGAACCCTTGGTGTACCCACTGTGGCAAACAGTTTGGCGGTTTCTCAAAAAATTAAAATAGATTGTATGATCCAGCCATTCAATTCCTGGGCACACACCCATGAGGATGGAAAGCAGAGACTCAGCCACCCGCAGGCCCACGTCACAGCAGCCACACGGTGGAAGCGCCAAAGTGCCGACAGACAGACGGATTTAAGAACGCAGGACGTGCGCGCACGCATGTGTGTGTTTAACGGAGTACGACGTAGCTGTGAAAAAGGCGTGGAATACTAATATGTGCTACAACAGATGAGCCTTGAAGGCATTTTTTTGTGTGGGAAAAAAAAGGCACAAAAGGACAAATACTGCTATGAATCCACTTAGATGAGGTACCTACAAGAGGCGAATTCACGAGATAGAAAATAGAAAAGAAGTTACCAGGTACTGGGGAAACAGATGAATGGGAAGTCATGGTTCAGTGGCTCGAGTTTCTGTGTGGAATGATGAGCAAGTTCTGGAAACAGACAGTGGTGATAAATGCACAGCACTGTCAGTGTACTCAGTGCCACTGAACTGTATATTTGAAATTAGTTAAAATGGTAAATTCTGTTATATGTATTTTACCACGATAAAGAATTTAAGTCTGTAGAAATCATGTTTATCTTTAGTTCCAGCAGAGAGAGTATACATGTAAATCCAGTAGTATATAAAAAAAATGAATCAAATCTATCGAAGGCTGATCCTTTCGTGTAAACTACATTTATAGAGATAAAATACCTAACTTGTGTCACTTTACAGGTACTAGGACTTTTTAAGTCCTTAAGAAAGTCCAATTTACTCAACCTCCTAGATTTTCATCACCTTTATAATAGTTGCTTAAGAGCTTAGAAAGATTTTGACTATTACATTTATTAAGACTGGGTATCTGGAGTATAGAATCAGACATATAAAGTTTGTGGATGTACTTTGACACGTCTAAGGAAATTTCATCACGGTGTCAAATGCAAATCAGTATAAAATGTTCAAAGGGATTTAAGACGTCAAATCGATGAAACAAAACTTAATCCAAGATCAAGAAAAATATTTTTAATAAAGAATGAACTAATTTTTGCTTTACTTCATTTTTGAGTCATGTTTAAAGTTTACAGAAATAAAGGTTTTAATTTACAACTTTAATAGACTTAACGTTGCTCAAAAAGTAGACACACAGAAACTACGCGTCAATGACAAACAGGGTCGGGACGCGAGGAATAACACCCGCCCTGACCAGGACCCGTGTTGGCACCCACAAGGCTTCGGTCTCAGGCGAAGACTGAAGGCAGCCTTGTGAGCGGAAGCGCCCGGCGGTGGGCGGCGGAGCAGAAGGCCACTTACCCCAGCGCTGCGGTGGCGAAGGCCGCCCCGGCGGCTCCGACCTCCTCGCAGTCCTCCCGAAGCACCTCCTGGATGAGCTCGTCCACCACCTCTGCCAGGTCCTAGGAGAGGCCGGTGGGGCTCAGGCCAGCCGCAGCGGCACCAAGCTCGCAACCACACGGCCTGGCTCCGCGCCTGAGAGCATGGGAGGGCGTCGCAGCGCCACCGAGTTCTCCCGGGACCCCCCGCCCAGGGCAGAAATCCTGTCAGACCCTGTCACTGGACCCTGTGAGTGACCCTCACACAGGGTTGGCTATGCTGCTTCTAGAAAGGGTCCTGCTAACGGGCTGGAAGGCCCTTCTGCAGAGCACGGGCAAGCGCGCCACCTGCTCCCGGGCGACCGTCCAGGCCGCCGGTGTCTGCGGCCATGCATCACCGTCCCCCTCAGCGCTCCTGGAGCCCTGGGCAGGGGCAGTGAGACCGAGTCCCACGAGCCATGTGGTGGACAGGCCCTGCTCGACCCCAGGGACACGCCTGTCAGGGGCGCATGGTGCTCCGCGTGCTCCCCACATCCCCAGTCAACACGTCTCGGCTTCGAAGAGTGCGGTGTAGGGGCGCAGGGTGGCGCTGGGGCGGCACGGTCACAGCCACGTCTGCACAGGAGGCACCTGACGCAGGGCAGCACCTGCCCCGCTGACTGCAACGGGTCTGTAAAACCCTTCAGCTCGTCCTCCCGAGTTTCAACTACGGGCAAGCGAGCTGAAGGCCCGTGCGCTTTCCCGCCCTCGGAGCCCCGGCCCCTTGTCTGAGACACAGAACTGCGCCTGCAGGCCAGGTCCCAAACTGAGACCTGCCAGAGCTGGCTCAGAATGTTCTGGAACACACGCACAACCCCCTTGGGGAGCCTGCTCTGTAGACACGGGCTCACTGCACACAACGTGCCCCTCAGAGGTTGGGCTGCAGACCTCACCTCCTCGGAGTATGCAGGCGCCGGCTGAGCAGGGAGCAGCTCCAGGGCCACGGGGGGCGGCCCAGGGGGCTGGAAGAGGCCGCGCACGGCGCCCGGGGCTGGGGCCGTGAGGTGAGGTGCGGCGGTGGGTGCTGGCACAGGCTGTGGGAGGAGGCCCGGCAGGGGCACATCCAGCTCTGCACCACACTCCTCTCCTCTGTCCCCACCTGCAAGGCAACGGGCAAAGTGGCATGGAGGACAGCCCACAGGGACCCTACGGCTGGCCGCGGTGCGTGAGCCTCGCCGGGGGACCGAGCACCGTGACATCAGGGAGCCTCTCCAGGCTGGCCTCAGGGCTACGGCTGGGCGCTGAGCCAACGTGCCCACGTGGACCTAGCCAAGGCCCAGACTCCAGCTCCCGAGAGGCCGCCGCTGACTGCCGCCCGCTCACCTGCTGCGTCCGCGCTGGCTCTCTGGGCACTCGTGGGCGGCTCCACCACCAGGCTCTCCCCAACATACTTGTTCTGCGAGTTGAAGCTGCACACTGGGGTATGGCGAGGGACAGGAGGCAGCGGGCCTCCATTCACGACTTCCCCCACCGACACCGTCAACTTCCTGGTCACAAACACCGACTTCCTGGCCTTGAGTAGCCCCTCTGGCTCCAGGAACGAGGACCGGTTCAGCTCGACACAGCTGCGCGGGTAACGAAGAACCAGAGAGGTGTGCATCACGGGAGAGGCCAGCCTTCGCACCCAGAGCCCAGCAACCGAGCCGGAAGGCCCCTCCCTGTCACATGGCCACACGGCCACACGGCCACTGCAGCTGCCAACCCAGGCGCCTGGCCCAGCACACGCCCACAACGCCCTGGCTCCGGAGCTGCCGTGCCTCCATGAGGACAGGCAGCGGGCGGCCTGAGGAGCCGGAAGACAGAGGGGAAGGAAACTGAGCACGCACCCCGCTGTCACGGTGCCATTTTCTGGC
Organism: Eonycteris spelaea; assembly: GCA_003508835.1. NCBI lineage: Eukaryota > Metazoa > Chordata > Mammalia > Chiroptera > Pteropodidae > Eonycteris > Eonycteris spelaea. Next base: position 88,627 of record PUFA01000462.1, read on the forward strand.
AGAGGATCTGCACGTCTCATTGGGTTCTCAAAGCACCTGACTGCAAGTAGGGACACCTCTGGCCTGCCCCATTGGTGCCCGTCTGGCCGTCAGAAAAGGGCAGTGCCATCTTCAAGGGACAGACAAAGGAGGCCCTAGGCTTTACCTTTAGGTTCTTCAATAACTTGTGAAAGCAAGGATTTTGAAGTCACAAAGAACTGGGTCTGAACCCCAATCTGCCAATGGAGATGTCTGACCTAGGGACATTCCCTAGCCACTCCAAGCCTCGCTGTGCGCACCTGCACCCCAGGGAGGCAGTGTGTGGCTTGTGCCTCCAGGGCTGGGCATGTTGCTGGCCCTTCCTGGCCTTTTTGGAGCCGAGAGGAAAAAGGAGAGGCGCCCTGCAGCCTCGCCTTCTGCCCTCACCCGTCGGAAACGGCGAGGCCATGGTAGCTGAGGAAGTCGGTGGCCTCCTCGCAGTCTCTGAAGAGCAGCATGCGCACCACGCCGTCCAGGGGGAAGACGGTGGAGCGCTGCGTGCTCACAGTGTAGGCCACGTTGAGGGCCCGGAGCGCGTCCTTGCGGATCTGAAATGAGAAGCCACTGACTGAGCTCTCGAAGGGTTGGTGGCCCCAGGACCACAGGCAGGCCAGGGTGGGGACCTCAGGAAAGCAGCCTGGCCCCACAGGTCCCAGGCGTGGCGCCCTCAGGTCATCTGCTCGGTGGGAGATGCCCAGAATCACACTTGAAGGAAAGGGCTTTGCACACAGCAGCAGTCGGCCACGAAGGCTTTATTTATGAAAGAGGCTGGGAGAGGAACGACCCTCCAGCAGGGCACAGGAAGTAAACCTGCAGCGCCCACCCAGCGGGAAGCTGTGCAGCTGCCAACATGACCACGGAGGCCAGAGAGTCCGTGGAAGGAGGCGTGACATGAGATAAAGAGGAAGAGTCAGAGACAAAGCCAATGCATAGCATCGCCGCGATGCTGTCTAAGATAAAGGAGAAACGTGAAAATGCTCACAAAATGCTGGGTGCTAGGACTCTGGGGCTTCCTCCAATCGGTGTTTGTTGCGTGTTGACTTCGGGCCTGGCATTGTTAATGTTCACAGTGCACCAGTAAACAAAAGCCCTGTCCCCACGTCAGTGAGAAACCAGTGTTGAACAAGTGACCACGTAAAACACGCAGCACATTTCACAGTGACAGTGCGACAGAAAGGCAAAGGACAGGCAGGTGCAGCCAAGCTGAGACCTAGAGGAGGGCCCCGTGTGGCCCTGGGAGAGGAGCAATGAGAACAGCACGTGGGGGGCCCTGAGGTGGGGGCGCCACTGCAGCTGGAACCCGGAGGGCACAGAGGACGCAGGCGGGGACAAGGGGATGGCGTGGGCACACATGATACACGTTCTCGTAACGTTAAATCACCATTTTGAAAACATGAGCTATCAGTCTAATTTATCAGCTGCACACAGTTCCCCAAGTGGCACACTATTAGAAATCTCTGCATCTGTCCCAGAATTTCAGTTCTGTTGGCAATTGTCCAATCTGACAATGGGCACACTTGCAGAAGACTCTGCCTGGGACGGGACACTCAGGTTCGTCACTGTGTACAGGAGGGGGAAAGCGACTGGGAGCCACAGAATCAGGCTGCCAAGCTCTCCCTGCAGCTGGGGAGGCAGCGCAGGGCGTGCCTGAGCAGGCGTGGGGGCTGCGCGTCCCCAAGTGCCCTCAGGGGCTGGGGCTGAGACCAGGAATCTGTGCAAAGCCCACAGCACCCACTTTCATACCCCAGAGCCCAGCACAACATGGACCAAGAGCAGGCACTTACGTGATTCACTGAAATGAACTTAGCATCATGAGGCTCACCCTAAAACTCATAGAGTTTTAGACCGATGACACCAAGAGTGTCTAAGAACTTCGTGCATGCAATTTTTGCTTTTTGATTTCTTTGCTTCCATGGAAGATGTAGTGCTAATGTGGTTCTGAAGAGATTTCTCTTCTCTGAACCGTAAGAGCAGCATTTGTCACTGTTCCTGGTGATCAGTGGTGCAACCCCTGTAAGCAGAGTGACCAGAGACCCCAGGGGGCTGCCAGGATGGCTGTTACCCAGGACCTGCCTGAAACGCACTTGGACTAGGGATGCACTAAACACCACACATAACAGCCTGCGTTCTTCCCACTCCAGGAGCACAGAGACAGTACTCACCTGATTAAAGTAACAATGTAAGAGACAAGCATTCAGATACGAAGCCGACTGGACCAGCTTGAAAAACCTCACGAAATTGTTACTGTTCAACGCTGCAAAAGCCTGAACGGCGAACTTGACCTCAGCGGAGTTTCTAACAGTGGGATGGAACTGCTGCACTTCTCTGTTAATTAGAGAGGACGAAAGAGATTAGAACCTCACTTCCAATTAGATGAAACATCCATGAACACAGATCTGATAAAAACCAGACTTCGACCACACTGAGCAAGAGGGTCTTCGTGGCGACACGTGCCTCCACACGCACGGCCGCCACACGGCCGCGCTTGCCCCTCGTAGCTGGCGGGAACAAAGGCTTTCTTTAAAGAGCTGATGAATGAAGCAAGTAAGTTCAAACGACGGTTCAGAAAGTGATTGTCCAAGACTTACTTTAATGCCAGCCTACTGCCAAACACCGGCTGTGTTTGATGACCACGTTCAAGAAACAAAATCTAACTTTGTTTTGTTTAGAAGCAGACCAGTGTGCCTGCTTACTGGGGACAAGGGACAAACCTACCACACACGAAAAGACCACGGTCGTTCTCCACAGCAATTTACCCCCAAGATTTAATTTTCAGGTTTAAAAACAATCACATATCTAGACCTTCTGTGACAAGTTTCTTGGGGAAAATACTGAACTAGAAAAGAGTATCGGCATAAATCAGGGACTATTTGAATGGAAGGGGACATGGGTTGCCACAGGAACCGAGGCCCAGGGGACCCCCCGCCCACTCACATAAGTGTCTACATAGGCATCCCACCGGGGCTTAGAATTCATTCTTCATCATCTTGCTACCCTTAGCACATGTTCCCCATGAGACTTCCCTCTCCCCGGACTCACATCTCTGACGGGGTGTGTGTGCTTGTGCATGCAGAAAACATGTGGAACCGGCAGACTGACGGCTCTGACGGGGCGTCAGGCGCCCAACCGGGTCCGCATCCCTGTTCCACTCATCAGGACGATGCTTTCGCCCTCCCGCACCATTGGCGTCGCCCTTGTTGAGGCCAAGCAGCTCACCTGAGGGTGTCGCCCTTGTTGAGGCTGAGCAGCACGCTGTAGCCCTGGAACTCGGCCTCGCGTGCACAGCACACACCCTTGCCCCGCAGGTCCTGGTACATCTCCTTCAGACTCTGAAGGCACTTGGTCATGTTCTCGTTGTTGATCTTGGCATCGAAGGACGACATGGGCTCCTCACACATGAAGTGGGCGCAGTGGATGTGGAGCCGGGCGCACTTCTCGATCAGGGACACCGTCACGGGGTCACACAGGTGCTGCTGCGTGATATCCTGACCACAAGCAAGGGGGATGTCACACGTGTGACACATGAGCTCCACCACACACGCAGATGGCCCTGCAGGCCACCCGCACCTCACAGGAACACGTGTCTCACTGCCTGGGTCTCACACCCATACCCCATGCCCAGAGAACCACCAGCAGAAAGCCATGCTTCTTACCTGAATCCCCCACATTTCAATTTGAAACAAAGCCCTTAAAGAACATTTTAATAGGCTCTGCGATGACTTTACATAATGGCATATTTCCCATTACAGGTAACACATAACGAAGTAAATGTACAGAGCCCAACTCTTGCGGGTCCGTGTGCATCCCCCGCCCCACCCGGGAGAGGCCAGTACCTTCCGAATGCCCCGTGTGCGGTTCCACAGGAAGTCGTACCAGTCCCGCAGGCTGCCCTCCTTCTGGTCCATGACCCGGGTCACCAGGTAGTCCATGGTCCTGCTGAGGACCGCCAGGGGCCGCAGCTCGTGCGGCAGAGGCTCCTCCTGGTCGGCTGAGGAGCGGCTGTACTCCTTCACAGCCGCCGTGTGGTCCACCTAAAGAAACGCGGGGGACAAGCAGCTGGGTGGCAGGTGCTAGGCCAGCCTCCCGGCAGCTGGGCCTTAAGACGCGGGGGGAAACTGCACACACTCATGAGACCAGTGCTACAGAATACGACTTTAAAATGTACAATTTCTATTTGAAGGTAACAATCTATATTCAAGGACAAAATACGAGAATCGTATTTTTGGCAAATATGACAAGGACTGAAGATGAGAGACCACATGGAGAAGCAGAGGAACATAAGTGAAGACACACCTACTTGGCTCCAAACACAGAGACGTGTGACAGGAAAAGGACGCTAAAGCACACTGAAAGATCTCGGCCATGCTCAAACACCAGGTCAAGTCTACACAGACAAGAAACGAAATAGAGACAGTAGCAGGGGCCTGTAGGGCCAGGGCCAGCTGCCAACAGAGGCTTGGAGCTGCACCTTCCACCTGCAAACAGAGGCTGAAAACACATGGCCAAGGCAGAAGCAAAGACGTCCACTAGACCTGGGCCCTACGCATCCGCTGCAAGCTGCTGCTGCTGTCTCCTGGGGCAGGAGCCCTGGGCCTCTGCCATGACAGCTGCTGCCCAACGAAGGTTGGGTAAAGGCAGCCACGAAACCACCAGCCAGGAGAGAAGCCCAAAAGTAAAACCAACCAGAGTAACAGGTCTAAATGGTGCGGATTTCTGGGGGACAGTCTGGGAACATGCACCGACACGTGGTCAGGAACCTTCAGGCCATGCCCTCGGATGCAGTAACTTAATGCTCAGGCCCATCAGAAGGAAGTAATCCAAACATCTTAGAAGCATTAAACACACACACCCTGAATTGTTAGTAAACCTGAAAAATTAGAAACAGCCTAATGACTGCAAAAAGGGGGAGTCCTGACGTAACTCCATAACCAAATACGCTGTCATCTAAAGATGCTTATAAAGGACTCAACATAACAAAAGAAAGTGTTCATAATATAAGTGAGAGAGATTCCTACAAAATTACATCTAGAACATAATCTCAAGTATGAAGAATATAAACAAAGAATAGTAATAAAAGTGTGGAAAAAAGAAACGTGAGCATTTTTTAACCTGTGGACCAAATGCGTCTACGTGTGCACCCCAGGCGCCGGCACGAGAAGGGAGTGTACGCCTCACAGCACGCCACGTGCCTGTCACAGCACAACCGCCACACTCGGGAAAGAGAACTCCTGGATCGAGCCTCGGCACGCACGCACATCAGGAAAGAAGCAGCCTCCCCTCCTCGCACGCCCCACCTCCCGATCGACAGGTGCCTACGGATGTGGCCTGGAGGGGACCTGGGCTATACCTGATCAGTCCCCGGGATCACTTCAAATATGCTCAGCTGGCTCCGCGTCTCCCGCATGTACCGCTCTTTCTCGGGACACATGTCTGGGCACGTCCCCACAACGGTCCTCGCTTTGTCCAGGTCGGTTCTTTTCACTCGAGCTAAATGACATCACGTGAAAAGTAAGAACATACCACACGGTTACCAGGAATTCAGAAAAATGTGTTTTTATAATTAAAAAAAAGGAAAAAGGAAGATAAAAACACACAAGTCACAAAAGAAATATTTCCAAAACACTGGGTCTCGGGGAAAGGAAAGCACGGCCTATCGCGCGGAGGGTTGGGGGGTGGCAGGGAGTGGGAAGACCCCCGAGGCCTCTCCCTGTACGCCTGCTGCATCAGGGCCATCCTGCACACGCGGGCGGCGGGAGGCATGGGTATTTACGGCGTCCCTGCTGACCTCCACGACAAGCAATCACTCTTCAGCACGTCTGTTAAAAGGATCACTTTGTCAACATAAATACTTAAGATACATCACTATTCTAAAATAGTGATCACATAATGGAAATTACCTGGGTCCTGACCTGAATGAACCACCACAATTACCTACTGAATTAAACAGCTATAAAAGTATCTTTAAAATGAAATGGAACGAACTTCACAACTTGAAATATACACATCTCATTTTTATTTTAGCAAACTCCAACACCCAGTAATTTTACTTGGAATACAAAAATCACATCAATGACAAGTTATGATGGCAGCTTTCGTTAGTGTTAAGGAGGCACTGTGATTATCTCTCTGATACCAGCTCTTAAAAAAGAGACAAATCCTACACCTAAAATTTAATCAGAGAAAGACTTCGCAAGGAGCACATTTCTCCTTCACTTTTGTCGCAGCACTTACTACTGAATGGGAACAGAATATCCACCTTCAGAGTACGTACCACGTTTGTAGGATTCGATGACCCGAAGATGAAGCAGTGTCTAAAACAGAACGCCCACCTCCCCTTGCCCCTCCTAACAATCAGTGTGAGCAGCCCCTCGCACACCCCGAGACCGCGCGCACACCAGCAAGCACACTTCCACATGCAAGGACACACACAAATGCTCTCGTCACGTCACGATAAACCTCGACGCTTTTTCCGTAAAGAAACCCCAGGCTCCTACCAAGTGTTTACGACCACGCCGTGTGGACACTGGCGTCCAGTTCTTGCCATCACAAACCACCCTGCGTGTGACCCTCACACACGCCTGCACATGCGTGTGTTTGTAGGACACCCGCGGACATGGAACCCTGGGGCAAAGGCGCGAGTTTTTCGGAGTCTCACATACCCTGCTGCTCGCCCCCCACGGCACTGCCGCCATCTCCACGGAGCGTCACCTGCTTCTGCAGTCTGCCACGTGAGCATCCGCCCACATGACTCAGAGCCAAGCCACGAGGCCCCCTCAGGCCCCGGGGTTTGGCCTTTTCCACACCAACGTGCACAGGACTTTCCGTGTCAGGTGATCAGCCCTTGGTCTGGGCTGAGTCACAGATTTTTTTCCCCAGGTTAACATGTGTTAGTTTTATTTGTGGTAATTTATCAAAATTCCTTTTACACCAGCTTCCTAAGTGTCTAAAAATTGCCCTTTAAATTGTTTAACTTAGCATGGATCGACAACTTGAAGACTTTCTTCCAAAAATCAAGTTAAAATAAGGCATACCTATATTACACGCACGTGGACACTGACCCCCTCGGGAGACCAGCATGCATGGTCCAGACAAAGGCTGCACGTGGCCCGTCAGAGGCCCTGAGACACGGGGACGGTGTACCCCACGCTTGGGCCGCCCTCCCACTCAGCTCCTGAACTCATGAGGCTGTGGACCTCCACAGAGACTGCCACATACCTTGCCGCATGGCTCTGTCCCTCTGGTCAAGCAGGCGGTACTTCTCCTCGGATGTCTCGGCCACTGTGCCTATCAGGGCACTGAGCGAGGACACGCATGGCCCAGGGCCCTCAGAGGTCTCGGAGCCAGAGTCAAAAGGGTCCCCGTCAGGTGGGTGGGTCTTCAGAGGGCCGGGCTTCTTCACTGGGGAGCTGCAGAGAGAGACACATCAGGGCCGTGGCCACCGGCACTGCCCACTGCCCTCGGCCGGCACGATTCCCCACTCCTCGAAGGCCAACCAGGCACGCGCGCCGCTGCAGCAGGTGAAGGGGGACGCGTGGAGGCAGATGCTCCCGCAGGCCAGAGGCCGGGAGCAGCGCACCCCACTACCCAGCCGTCATGCAGCCTCGCGGCGCTGAGCTGGCCCTGCAAAGCCACGGCGGAAACCACTAGAGTGGCTCCTAGGAATGCGGCCGGCCAGCCAGTTACACGCTTTAAGGGAAAAGTGACAGTGCTCGCATCTGCATCAGGAAGCGCGGAGTGGCATGTGCACTATGCGGGACCGAGCAGACGGCTGAGGGGCCACAGGGCCTCTTCACGGCCCCAGCAGGTGGCTCTCGTTGTCACCCCTCCTGGGCCACCTCCACAACCTCTATCCTTTCTCCCTCCCCATCATCCCTTAGCCCCTGCTTGGGTGTCAGCCTGTCTGTCACCCACTTCTAATGTTTGGTAGGACTGCTGGGAAGGCCCCCGCTTCCTGACACAGGAAGTCAGAGGGCCCACGGCGCGCAGAGTGCGGGCGCTGGACCAGTGCACCTTTTGTTCACGAGGCTGCCGGCCACAGCCCGCCCCCCAGGCTTGACGAGAGGCGAGTGCTGGAAGGCTGTGTCCTCCGGGCCCTGGCCGACCTCGCCCTTGCCCGGTTTCTTCTCCTTGAGAGAGAAGAGCTTCTTGCTGGGACCTGACGAGGCAAGAGTCAGAGCAGAGATTGTACCACACGTCGCTGACACTGGACTTACTTATTTTTTTGAGAAACTAAAATTCTTAGTTGTCAACTGTTACGGGAGAGCATAAAGGAACTCGAGGAAACACTGAGACACAAGGGTCTACTTGGAGCCCGCTGCCACTGGCCTGGGGGAAGGGTTCCAGCTCAAAGGACCTTGCACACAAAGCATTAGAGAGTGTGCAAAAGATAACTGAACTCACTTATTTTCTTCTTGTGCCAAAAGATAGTCATGTCTTCGTGCAAACCTTTCCCCTTCTTCCTGGCCAGGGCCGCAGAAGCCTAGAAGACAGTCCATAGCGCAAGGCGTCAGGGCATCAGGAGCCCACAGGAAACAAGGTTCAACACGCGAGCGAGTGAGCAGAGTCACGCGCAACAGAGCGACACTCCCACCCGCCACGCGTCTGGCTGTGCCACCGGCCTCCAGCCTCCTGCGACTTGGCCTTGTTGGCATTCGGTGAAATGGTTCTCACCATCGGGTAACATACAGCAATGGAAAGACACAGCCACGTCACACTTACACACACCAGGGAGCTGCAGAATGATACACATGGGGTACAATTCATCACAAAACACACACTAAACCAAGCACGTATTACTATCGCTACAGAGAGACCCGTGAAAACCTCCAGAAAAATACACATCACACAGGGAACTAACTACACCTGCTTCTGGGTTACAGAGAGGTGGGGTGATCAGGGGATCTCAGCTTTGTTTGCATAAACCAACGAACTGCTTTCAACGACAATGCATTCATTTGCATTATGCATTTACTATATAATTCTTATTTAGGGTTCAGATGGAAGAATAAGCACATTGCAAGTCAAAAAAATAATAAAATAGCAAAAAAAAAAAAAATGACGATTACCTTTTGACCCAGCAATTCCACTCCTAAGTATATACCCAAGAGAACGAAAAGCAGGGTCTCAAGAGATTAGCACACCACGTTCATGGCAGCGTTATTCAAGAGCCAAAAGGTGGAAACAACCCATGTCCAGCAAGAAATGAATAAACAACATGTGGTCCATCCATACTATGGACTACCATTCAGCCATGAAAAGGAATGAAGTACAGCCACATGAAAAAAGCCAGACACAAAGGGACAACGATGGTGTGATTCCACCAGGGGATGGGGGAGGGAGGGAATGAGGAGTTATCACTTAGCGAGGACAGAAGTTTCTGTTTGGAAAGATGAAGAAGTTCTGGAAACAGATAGTGGTGGTGGCTGCACAACATTGTGAATGTAATTAATGCCACTGAACTGGGGGGGAAATCAATAGAAGGGTAAATAGCAAAAGCCCTAAAACTTCACGTTATTTTGGCACGGAGCGTCCACTCTGAGGGAGCTAAATGAAGGATATAAAGTAATCAGAACTACAAGCACAAAGACGTCCACAAGGAGGACACTGGCCAAGTAAGTAGACAGGGCAGAATGGCACGTAGCACGTAACAATCCCACTCTAAACTGTTTACTGACTTCACAAAATACTGAAGATTACTACGCAAACAAGTTACCAACAGTGCATACAGTGTGATCCCGTTTGTGTAAAAACAATGTGATTATGAGTCTGAAAAGACATTAACCAAAATATTCATAATTTCAATCTTGGAGGACAGATTATGGGAAGATTTTGTGCCCCTCCCATAGTATGGTGACCAGCAATGCTTCTACCATTTAACAAAAGCATGAAAACATGCTTTCTGCTTTACAAATTCCTATAGAACTTAATTTTTCTCAAGAATGTTTTTTAAAAATAATAAAAATAAAGCTACATAATATGTGCAGTCCACATACGCCTATAACTAATGTGTCATGCAAGTGTGCACTTGTACACAAACTTCTGTATTGTTTGAATGGTTACAGTAATCGTGTATGATGAGCCAAAATCAAAATAAGAAAACTCCAGTTTGGAGAAGTGCTATGTGGGCACAGAGCCACTGCCACGCATGTCTGAGGAACCTGACTTCCTGGAGCTTGCTCAGCACTGCTCTGGGCTGCAAGCTTCTCCCCGATGACTCCAGCGATGAAATACTCACTGCTATCCTAGTCTCTCCAAGCTAAGAATGAAATAGTCTAGAGCTTCCCTGCATTCTAGCAAGTAACTGACAGATGGAAAAAAAAGGGGTTCTGAAGTGACTCAGGAGGACTCACATGATCAAAAAAATACACCACGGCAAGCTTTTTGCTGCGCCTGGTGTAGACGCGCTGCACCTTAGCGATTTTGCCAAAGTGGTTCTCCAGGGTGGCTCTGTCGTTGAGATAGTCAGGAATGTTCTTGCACTGGATGGCTGTGACTTCCACAGGAGAGAAGCCCCCAAGATTGTCTGAGGTCTCGCTTCTTTTACTCTGACGCCCAGGAGTTCCCCTCAGAAAATCTAGGCGACCAGAGAACAGGCGCAGAACCATGTTAGATGTAATGTTTTCAAACAGGAAGCCCAACTAGTAAGAGCGAAAGAAACCTTCACAGATGTGAGGCCCGCCCTGAGGCCCCACGGTCTGTCAGTAACCCTCCTGTTCACAAGGGACTTACCAAAAGAACTGAGCTAATGCCCAGAGAAGTTTACCAAGAACTGGCCAGTGGGATTTACCATGTGCCGTGCATTTTTAGGGCTCACCTTCTTTTTTATCTCTACTTTCAGTTTCTTCCTCTTTATTCACGCCTGGAAGCCGGGCAGGAGCCAGACAGACTGACTTGCTCCTGGGATGGCCACGTGGTCATTTTCCCCAGCTTCGGCACAGCCAGTTTCCTTTCTAGATTCCTTGTTGCCCAGACTACCAACTTCTTTATTGCTTTTGATAACATCCTGTATTGTCCGAACAAAGACGCCCCCCGGGGTCGGTTCAGGCGGACGGGCCGCTTATCAGGAGGGTGATCGCCCCTAGAAAGGGGGTCCAAGTCTTCCATGGCATTGTGACCATGTCTCCTCGGGGACGGTCCTGGTCATCCTTCCTTTTCATTCCCTTCATGAGGGGCACCGACTCCACTTGGGAAACAGCTTCCTCACATCCTTGTCTGACACCTGTTTTGCTAGCTGGGAAGGGGTCCCCCAGGGAGCCTGAGGGAGACCCGGGAAAGCTGGCGAAGCCACTGTGGAGACTTCCAAAGACCGGCCTCGGGCCCCTCTTCTCTCCTTCCACATTCTGGCTTGTCGGAGCAGGGCTAAAGGGAGATGGCGCGTCACTGCTGTCAACTGGCTTCGAAAAGGTAAACTCTGAACCAGCAGTTGAACCACTTGCCGCCTGAGTAAAAGAAAATGGGGCAGTCCCCCAGGTCCACTACTAATTGGGTGGGAAAATGTGAAAAATCCAGAAGTAATTTGGCTCTGAGTTTTCTCTGGCTTGGATTCGGCCCCCAGTATTGGTCTGAACACAGAATTTTCCAGAGGTTTAAAGCTGAATTCCGTTTCCCCAAAACCAGGGTTTGCTATTTCTCCAGTCTCTGGTCCAAAAGCAGAAGTACTTGGGAAAGCCCCAAGGTTAGGTGGTCTAAAACTAAATCCGGGGTTTCCAGGCACACACGAACTTGAAGGCCCGGAGGTAGCTACAAAGGCCGGAGTGTGCTCAGGACCAGAGAAGAGCCCAACACTTGAGGCGTGCGGGAACCCTAATGGTTGCGCTGAAGGATGACCTACTCCAGAGGGCGCTGGAAAGCTGGATACCTGTGAAAACCCTGAGCTCTTCCCAGATAATGCATTGTTTTGTCCAAAAAGAGACGACTGACCAAATCGAAATGGTGGCTTCGCCTGAAATGTTCCTATGGAACTACTGGAGGAAGCTGGGAAAGGACTGGGCTGCTGCCCACCAAAAGGGTTAGTTGGGTTCATCTTCCCTTTCAGTTACTGGAAGTAATAAATACTCTATTCACAGCAGTCCTCTTTAAACAGTCTGGTGGGCGAGGGAGCTCCCCTTCATCCCTTCTACGCTGAAAGACAAATGTTCACATCATCAGAGCTACATCCTGCTGGAAAACTAAAAAAAGAATTTTTAATCACATGTCATATTCTAAACTACTTAAAAGGGCCAAGGCAAAGGGCTGAGTATTCTTGTTTACTGAAAGCCAGTGGAGTAGCTTCTTGGAGTATGGGGTGGAAAATGGTACAAATAAATTACTTCCTTACAGAGGTTTAAAGCGAGACTTAAAAATCAAATCATTTTACTAAATTTGTAAATTCAAGAAAAACTTCAAACGTTAATTTTCTCTAAAACAAATGCCGTTAACACCTTTCAACGAGCTTCTCCTGACCTGCCAATCTCCATAACCAGAGGATTACATTGTAACACTTAAACATCAGTGTTTCAGTGTTTCCTCCCACGTAATTGTTCTCGGAGGAACCAGGGAATCAGCCTCTCCACACACAGAAATAATATGTTTTGACGGCAGGGAGGATGCCCGCAGGAACTAGCTCGGAGGTCCAGGGTACTCACACAGAGAGGCTGTCCTAGACCTGGGGGGAGCCGGGGAGCGAAGCAGCACGACCCCAAATGGCCCGCGGCGCCGAGGGTCCGCGCATAGGCCGCCCCCGGGCCCCGCGCCTCGCAGCGCCGCCCCGGCCCGTCCCGTTAGCAACGCGCGCGCGGCGGGGCCGGAGAGCGGCGCGGGGAAAGGGCGACCTCCGCCGGGCCCGGGCCCCGCGCGCGCTTACCGTCCGGCTCAGGGACGCCACCGCCCCGAGCCCCTCGGCGCCCGACTGGAAGTGCAGACGCGGACCGCTGCCGCCGGAGCCAGCGCCTCCCTGCGCACCGCGGACGGAAAAGACGGCGGACCGACTTCCGGTCCTTCCCGCGCGGCCCGACCGCGCCCGCGCCCCGCCGCGCTCGGGTTCCGCTCTCGGCCCGGCGGCGGCGCTGGCGGCGGGGCTTCCGGTGCGCGGAGTCCCGGCCCTGGTCGCCGGCTTCCGCCCCGGTACGTGCGCGGGCGGCTTCCTCACTCCGAACTGGACCCGGCGGTACGCGTCCCCGGCCCGCATCCCGGCCTCCGCTCTCACTGACGACGGCGCTTTCCTCTCCGCCAGCCGAATTTCCAGTGGCCGTCGTTGCCCACTCAGGGACGGGCGACTGTGGGTCTTCATTTCCTACTCCTTCGTTTTTACATCTTCCTTACGGTGAAATGGAAATTTCTATAAACTTCTCGGTGAATTACACCGAATACAATGACCTGCTTGTGGGCGCGCGTGTGTTTTTCCAGAATTCCTTGTCGCTTTCGAGCGCTGATCTGCCTTCTCTCGAACTGCAGCCGCAGGCGCCTGGGCGGATGCTCCTCAAGGCCCCCGGCCGTTCTGATGAGCCTGGTGCTTAGAAACCTGCAGCGCGCCGTCCCCATCCGTAGGGCGCCGCTGCGCCGCAGGGTGGAGATGCTGCGGGAGATTCTGGGGGTCCAGAAGTTCGACCTGGGGATCATCTGCGTCGACAACGAGAGAGTTCGTCGCATAAACAGGATCTACAGAGAGAAAGACGCCCCGACCGATGTGCTTGCTTTTCCGTTTCATGAGGTGAGACTCGTTCTCCTCGCCTTGTCTAGCCTACCATATAGGGCAGATTTCCTGTGTTGATCATACTACAGACGTGGTTTTCTACTCTTATTTGGAAAACTTTCAAGTATACAGAAGCAGAGATCAGCAGCATTGATCAGTGCCCATCCCTGGGGGAGAAAAGGGGAACCCAGCACCCACCCCCCCACCCCCCCCCACTCCTGCTGCCACCAGTGAGCAAGCAGTGCAGCGCTACTGCAGTTCTGAATGGAAATCAGTAACAAACAATCATGAATAGGGTTAGGGAATTTTAATAACGCTAAATAAGAGAACAGACTTGGGTTAATATTTTAACAGTACGAGAGAGTTGTCAGGTTACTGTCTCACGTAAGCAATTCATTCAAAGCTTTGCACACGGTTAGCAGCAGCATAAATTGGAGCGACTGGTTTTGAAAAGCATCTTGGCAGTTCACTTCAGGAGCATCTAAAACATGTACTGTTTAATCACTCTATGGAAATAAATCAGCAGAAGGAAGACAATAAAATGTTAAACGTAATACAAAAATACATTAAAACATTCACTTATTTTCTGCAACGGCGAGAAAAAACAATAACACTCTAAATATGCAACCATATGTGACAGCGTGAACAGGACTCTGTTGAGTGGACTGGACTTTATGGTCCTTAAGTAGGAAAATGTGAAAGGTTGTTAGTTTTGGACAAAATACCCAGCAGAAACAACAGAAACAAACACCGTCCATGTGGTGGTTTACTCCCTAGGAGCTGTAGGTCTGTGATTGTGCATGGGGAAGGAAGAAAGAAATGGGGAGTAACTCATTTGACAAGAGGGAACATCTTGGATGACTCACGCTAGAGGCTCAGCAGTCCCCTCTCTACCAGAGGACTAGTGAGACTATGGGGCCTTCCAGCACGAACTCTGTAGCCCGCGGCAGGGGTGCTCCTGAGGGGTGTTCTCCCGGTCTTCATCTCCTCATTTGCAGAATCTGAAAGCAGGTGAAATTCCCCAGCCTGCTTTTCCAGATGACTATAACCTGGGGGACATTTTCCTCGGAGTGGAGTATATCTTCCAGCAGTGCAGAGAACACGAGGACTACTATGATGTCCTGACCGTAAGTGGAAATGCCGGGCAGCAGGTCTGGGCCACGTAAAGAGGTTAGCGCTGCCCCCCCCACCCCCCGCGGGCACACTGTCGCCCACGCATGGGTCGAGGCTTGTGGAGAGAGGAGGCCTGGGGGGTCTGCGTGCCCTGCGGCAGTGTTGGGGAGGGGCAGACAGGGACCACTGCATGACAGGGATTCTAGGGGCCAGGACCTTCCAGCTCTGTCCCCCTCAGGTTAACGTAAAGCAAAAAGCCATGAGTGTTCTGAACGTGGTGTGTGTGATTGAGCCATACCCTAACTTCCCCACAGATTCAACTGAGGGGTCTTCCTTTAGCCCTGAGTTACACTTGGGGCCCTAGTGCTTCCGTGTGACTTGAAGCAGAGACAAGCGTGAGCAGGTGTGTGGGGGGTTGTCCATTCTCCCCGAGTGACAGGAGACAGCGTAGCCAGGACTGGTCAGCACAGTCCAGCCCTGGGATCTCTGTGGCCAGCAGTTGTGCCCCCGGGAGCTGGGGGAAGTTGTGGCCATCTGCTGTCACTCCCTGCAACAGAAACTTCCTGAGGCCACACTCCTAGGACCCTCGTCCCCCTGCGCAGAGCCAGGCCACTCTGCCCTGCTGGCTCCCATGTACCCTGCAGCCACCCCCGTCCCCCTCTCCCCACAACCTGAAGAGCAGCTGTCCCCTCAGGCAATAACTACTGCCCCTCCCGGCCCACCTCAGAGGAGGTCCTGGTGTTGGGGGCCGTGGCCAGCCTGCTGCTATATGAACCCCACCTACATCCTCACCACCCACCCACTGCGGGGCTGCCTGTGCCCAGGGGCGGGCACTTGAGCCCCAGCAGGCCTGGGCTGGGTGCTCCCTCCTTCTCCTCCCCAGCTTGTGGCTTGGTCATGACCAGCCCCTGAGGCGGCTTTTTAATTGTTCCGACAGGTGACTGCCACCCATGGGCTCTGTCACCTGCTGGGCTTCGCACACAGCACGGAGGCTGAGTGGCAGAAGGTACGTGTTGTGTTGTCCCACAGCCAGGACTGCCCATCCTGTCCCTGGCTATCAACGATGACAACCGAAATTGGGAAGGACAGAAAAACAAGGTGTTTTATAACACCTGCTTTACAGAAAAGACTCACAGTGCTTGTTTTACATATTGGCTCCCCAAGTGCTGTGAACTCTTAAGTCACGGTGGAAAGGAAGGTCTGAGCAGAGAGACTGAATGCTGAAAATTCTATGAAGTTCTAGCGGGTCGATGCTTAAAAACCTTCACAAGAGAAATTGTGACGTATCTGTCAGCTGGGAGCAGGCGTCTGGCAGAGGCCTGTCACGGGGTCACTGGCGAGTGGTCTCCTGGAAGGGTTAGTGTCTACCCAGAGGCCCGCCTTGGTAAACAGGCCACATTGTGTTCAACTCAGACTGTGCTTGTCATCAGTCAGGTTCTCTGAGAGGATCAGAAACCTCATTAGCAAAGAAGTCCGGATGCATTTGTCCTGGCCACCCTAGGCGGCATCCACACCTGCCACTCCCTGGCCCCGCCTTCCCTCCTGGTCGCTGACCCTGCTGTGGCCGCTTTGCCTCTCCTCAGCCCCCACCCATACAACCCACAGGCTGGCAGGTGTCACCCCATCCCTCCCACATGGCATGGCCCGTCCTCCAGGGACCCCAGCCCCACCACCCGTGACTGCTGCTTCCCACAGGAGGAGCATCTGTCCATCGGTACTCCTGCATCCTTCTTACCCACCCTGCAACCCCAGGCAGGTCCTCTTCCCTGCCAAGACCAGCAGCCCAGCCTGGCCCCCAGCACCCTTCGGCCCGTGGCACTCCCCACATGGGCACTGGCAGTGAACGGGACCGGGCCTGGCCTCCCCGTGCGGGCGCCCAGCGGCCAAGGCCTTGGGGCACACAGGCTCTGTCGGTTTCTTTCAGATGCACCAGAAGGAGCAGCAGGTTCTGGAGGAGCTGGGCCGGCGCGTGGGGGCCAGGCTGCAGCCCCTGAGTGGGGGCCCTTCTGCTGGTCAGGGGGACACAGGGACACCTTGTGGATGGAAGACGGCCCCACCCTTTGGACCCTGAGGGCCAGGCGCACCAGACTGAAGGCCCTGCTGGTGGCGGCCCCTGCAGGAACTAGCTTCCCCGGTGGAGCGACTGTTCCCTCAAGTACGAAGGGAACCTGTCTGCGTAGACACGTAGCTCTTGGCACTGTGAATAAAACAGCTCAACGCTGGCAGGAGGCGTGGTGGCGTGCCTGGCCGCCCCTCCCCGGTCCTGCCTTCAGGGACGAGGGCACCTCCAGATCAGGGAGCGCACCACCCAGGGGCGTGTGGTGGGAGCGGAGGGGACAGTCCCTGGGCCTGCCCTCCTCCATCTCCCGCCGATGCAGCGTAGGGAGCTACGAAGGCGTCATGGCCACGGCAGCCTCCCGGGGACCCTCTTTGGCCCTCAAACCCGGTGGTGCTATGAGTCCAAGAATTTGGTTTCCCCCATGAGTCAGTTTTAGAAACAAGGAGCCGCGTTCTCCTCCAGATCTATGTCCTGTCAGCCTGCACTGTGCTATTCCTGGGTCACCGTTGGCTTCTCACAGCCTGCTTGCAGCCAGTTTTAATTCAGCACAGACTCACAAAGCTCTTGGCTCCAAAATCCTTAGGAGACTGAAGGGGTCC
This sequence comes from Eonycteris spelaea, assembly GCA_003508835.1. Lineage (NCBI taxonomy): Eukaryota > Metazoa > Chordata > Mammalia > Chiroptera > Pteropodidae > Eonycteris > Eonycteris spelaea. Next base: position 106,085 of record PUFA01000462.1, read on the forward strand.
TGAGGCCTGCTGGTCCTGTCGCGTCTGGGGCACAGACGTGGTCTGGGGGTGTCAGGGTGCGAGGCCCGGCTTTAGGGGTGATGCCAAGTCACCCTCCCCCACAGCCTGTAGCACGACTCGGGGCCTAGACCTGGACCAGGCACACCCCAACGCTCCTCTTGGCCGGGTGCCCACGCACGCACTGCGGCCACTCTGCGTTTCTCCTGTCACCAGGGACCCCCTTCGTTGGCGTTCCCTTTGCTGTGTGGTGACTGCTGGTGTCCGTGCCCATCTTCCCATTGGTTTTTCTTTTTCCCAAATGACTCCGGGGTTTTTATACATCCCTGAAAATAGGGAATGTGGCCAAGTGCCCTTGTGATCTAAGTCTGGGAAAGGCCACCCAATCCCACCAGCAGGCCTGCTGCCTGACTGTGGGGCTGCCACGCCATCTCCTCCCCCGGGCACTGGTTCCCCTGCTGTCCTGGCCGTGGCGTGTCCACAGCCCCAGTGTCTACCCCACAGGTCCCTCCTGCTCCAGGAGGCCATGGGCCCCGCAGCCCTCTGTCCTGCATGTGCCCAGACCTGGCTCCCGAGTGTGTCGGGAAGACCTGGGTCCCTGAGCCCCAGCAGGCCCACGACAGCGAGGCTCCGGCCCCCCGCACAGTGCCCACTTCACAGGGCTCCCACGTGGAACACCTGCCATCTTGGACAGGCAGGCACTTGCCAGGGGGCTCGGGGCTCAGCGTTCAGAGAAAACTGCCCGCGGCATGAGTTGGAGCAGACCCCATGAGTTACAGCTCAGTCCCACAAGACTGACCCGTACTCTCAACCGGGGTACCCAACTTTGCTACAAGTGAGCATTTCCCACAACCCCCTCCTCCAGCTCAATAATTTGTGAGACCAGCTCACAGAATCCAGGCAAACGCCCATTGTTACCGAGGCTGCAGGTGACAGATGGCCCAATGAGGAGCGCACAGGGTGAGGTCTAGGAGGCTCCTGACACAGGGGCTTGTCCCCCCCCCCGCCCCGTCCCCCCACGGTTACCAACCCTATCATCCTGGGGTTTACAGAGGTTCCACCCCCCGAGGCAGGATGGACTGTCACTGTTGGCCACTGACTCAGCCCAGAGATCAGGGCAGAGCTGCGAGGTCCAGCTCTCTCTGTGGTTGGTTCCCCTGGTGACCAGCTCCCACCTGTTGGCCTCAGGTCTGCTCATTAACATCATGTTAGGCGAGGCTGGAAGGTCCCACTGGGAATAACAGGCTGTGCCTCCCACACCATCACCCCAGGATTACAGGGCTTTAGAAGCTCTGCCAGGGACCAGGGCACAGCCCAGCTCTGGACCCAGGAGCCCTCCCAGGCAGCCCCACCCCACTTCCGGGGCCGCTCAGACTTCTTCAGCTTCCCCAGGCTGGACCAAGAGGGACCAAGGGGACTGTGCACCTCAGGTGTGGCCGCACCTTCCCACCGGCCCGCCCGCTGTGTGTCGCCCTGGTCCACAGGGGCCCACTCTGCACGCAGGTACATAGTTCTTCATGCCTGTCGACCCAGCCAAGCCGTGTGTGAGATGCAGAGACACATGTACTGGTCTCTGGCCCCAGCTCCCGGCACCGAGCTCCTAAACCCCGAGGGGTTTCCTGGTGCCAGGAGCCTCTTCCATTCTCATGAGGTGACTCTGGGTGGCTCCTGGGTGGCAGCTGTGATGGAGGCTGTGACTCTCAGGTCCGCCCCGCCCTCCACGGGGGAGGGGCGGGGCTGGGGACGGAGGTGTGTATGGCGGACAGGCCCACAGAGAAGCCCCCGTAACCCCAGCAGCAGGTGGGGGCACACCCACACGGGAAGGGTGAGGCCCCCAACCCCACAGGGACGGCCTGGCGGGGCACCGGGGCCCCCACGCCCCGCTGTGTGTCTCTTCATCAGACTGTTTGTCTGCGTCCTTCACCTCGTCCTCAACGAGCGGGCGAGTATACAGGCAGGTGTTTCGCGGAGCTCCGTGAGCTGCTGCAGCCATTGGCGTGGCCGAGGAGGGGTCCTGGGGACCTCCGACCTGCAGCCGGAGGCCAGAAGCACGGGTGGCAGCATGGGTTTGTGGTGGGCGTTGGAAGCGATGGGAGCAGAGGGACAGACTCGTGGGACGGGGCTGCATTCCGTGGGGTCTGACAGTCCCTCTGGGCAGATGGGGTGGGAACTAGGTGAGTCTTAGGACACCAGCAGAGTCTCAGAAACGCCCGTGGGGGAAGCCCAGACGTGTGCCCAGCGGCATCACAGGGAGGTGCTCTGTGTGAGTGGAGACACCCACGGGAACAAACAGCAGGAGGCGGGAGCGGGGTCTCCCACGCAGGGGGTACACCGAGCTCCCAGGCCATGAAGGCAGCCCACTTCTGTTGAGCTGCTTCCCTCTCTTGAATCAATTTTGTTGATCAGTGAAACCAAAGAGAAGAGCCACGTTAGGAAAAGTTAGTGTGGTTGTGGCCAGACCCTTGCTTGGTGCATTCCTCAAGAGACGCGGCTGTGGGCGTGGCTGTGGGCACCGTGTGCGCTCCCATGGAGCCTGCCAGCGCCACCCCAAAGGGGCCGTGAAAGCATGCGCAATGCTAAACAGGACATCAACTTGCAAACAGCATTAAAACATCTAGGGAACCCAGAAAAAAGCACCAAAAGGCAAAGGAGAAAAGGTAACCAGTTCACCTGGGTCTCGAAGCAGCTAGGGCAGAGCACCGGCTCCCCGGGCCTCCAGAGGAGAAGCAGCCCAGAAGCCTGGGACCGTCCCTGTCCCCAGTGCCCGCCACACTCACTACAGCCAGCCTCCTTCAAGCTCCACTCCCGCCCCCCCCCCCCACCGCTTCCCCCTTCTATCATTCTCCCACAGGAAGGTTTGCATTTTGTGTGGCTAATGACCCTTCTCTCCCCTGTGGCTTCGGGCAGCATCGCTGCCAGAATCCCAGTGCTTCCTCGTGATCCTCAGAGTCCGGGGTCCAGGGACCACTGCCCGGCTTTCGCCAGCTTTCCCAACAAGGCCCTGGCTGGGAGGACCAGGACCAGGTGGCTCTGGGGCTCACAGGCCGGGAGCCTGTGCAGGCAGCACGCCGTCGGACACCACGCTAAAGGGAAGGCAAGATGTCAGGTGTGGGAACTCCCTGGTCTGGTCCCTAGGCACCACGTGCAGGTGAGTCCTGCACACCTCAGGGCCACCCCTGCTGGATTAAACAAATGACCCAAGCCTCAGGCGGCTGCTCCAGGAGGCTGCCGTGGCCCCAGCTATACCCCTCTGGGACATGGCAGGGCCCCTTCAGGCTCCTTGCTGGATCCCCCACTGTGGCCTGCGGACCTCACATAGACCGGCTGTCCTGGCCCATCGGCAGGGGCAGGGAGGGCAACCCGGGCCCCGGGGTCTTCCCCCTGCAGAGCCAGGAAGGTGGCCTTGGGCCCCGCCAGGACTCACGGGCTGAGGGCAGCGGCTGAGGGGCCGGCCACATGGCGTACAAGAGGCAGGAAGCTGGCGGCTGGTGGGAGGGTGGGAGCTGAGACCACCGGGGACCACGCGGAGTATGGCGCGGGCCAGCCGGGCGCAGGGGCAGCCTGCAGCGGAGCTGGGGGCGCGTAGTGGTGGTGGTGGTGCACGTGGGGCGGCTTCTGCCTCTCCGCTCTCAGGCCGGCTGGGTGAGCCCGTGGCAGGTCCTGGCACAGCACGCACGAGTCCATCCCTACAGGCCAGCCGCCAGCCCCCTTTCCCTCCACCATCCCCAGGACAGCAGGGCTGGGAGGAGAGGGGACAGAAGAGGAGGGTCCCGCATCTGGGGACCAGAGTGCTGGGGGCCTCACAGCTGACCACAGACCTCAGAGCCCACACCGCGCTGCTCAGAGCCACACGGATGCTCTGCTTCCAAGGCAGGAGCCGCCCAGGTCCTCTGGTCCTTCACCCGGTGTCTGCGCCAGGCTGAGCCTACCTGCAGGGTGGGGTGCAGGGGTGTGGCCCGCAGCCCCTGGGGAGGCATCAGCACTGGTGGGGGCAGGGCTTGGAGCATCAGGCTCTGCATGACGACCTGGTGCATCTGTGCATTCTGCAGCAGCAGCATCTCCACCATGTCTGCAAGGAGAGGGGCCCGTCACCACAGACAGCTCGTCCTCACAGGGCCCCGAGACCAGAGCTTCAGAGCACACGATTTGTCAGAACAGGTGTAGAGCATCACAAGCCACAGAGCTGCCGGCACAGGGGTTCATGCCCCTGCAGGTCTGGGGACACCTGAGACATGGAACCTCGGGTCCAAGGTATATGTGCTGTGACATGTGGGTACAGTCCCGTGGGCTCCTGAGAGGCAGCCCCACTTTGCCTCCCCACCAGCAGACTCCTCAAGTCCACCTGGGACACATGATGGCCCCGAAACATGCGTCCACCTCCTCAGAATGAGGCTGCAGAAATGTAATTAAGGACCTGGAGACGAGATCTTCCTGGCTTACTAGATGGGCCCCAAATCCAATCACAAGTGTCTTCTTTCTTAAGGGACAAGCAGAGGGAGAAGGAGGGGAGACAGAGACACAACACAGAGAAGGCCCCAAGAGGACTGGGCACAAGCCCAGGAGCCTGGAGCCACTGCTGGCAGAGGCCAGACAGACCCTGTCCCCGCCCCACCCCTGCCCCGGAGGGGGGGCAGCCCTGCGACACCGTGATGTGATGCTGGACTTGTGGCCTCCAGACTGTTTAAGCACCTGGCTTATGGGGCTTTACAGCAGCTCCAGGAGATGAACACAGGCTCAACCCTGGGTGCTACGCAGCATGTAGCCTTTGTCAGCATGGACACTGTGACACACGTAAACACACAGTCTTCCCACGGCCCCAAGGCCTGGGGATATGGTGTTTCCTCCAGGCTCCGGCAGCCTCCCCCAGCCAATCAAACAGAAACCCACAGCTCCTCCAGGTCCCCAGCCAGCCAGCCCACCTGCAGATTTTGGACTAGCCGGACTCCGTAACCAAACAGCCAATTCCTTTAAGTACATCTTTCTCTCTGTGTGCATATCCTGCTGGCTCCACCCCCTTGGAGAGCCAGGCAGTGATGGGCAGTGGGGGAAACAGCCGGATTCCTGTGGCAGTTCGGCCTGGGCCCCTGTGCGGGACTAGAAGGCGGACAGGCAGCCCCACGCAGCAGCCACAGCAGAAGCTCTCCAAGGAGGACACATCCTCAGTGAGGCTGGCAGGACTCCCACTGACAGTCGGGCATGAAAAGATTTGATGGCAGGAGGGCACAGAAATGGACTCATGCCGTTTACTTCAGCCTCACAACGCAGGGACATGTCAGGGCAGTGGGACAGAGTCGTCAGGAAATGGCACAGGGCCAACCTGATGTCTATGGCAAAAAAATAGCCCTGGCCCCTAACACAGCACACACAGATCTCCCCGATGGCTGGAAATCCAAATGCAAAAAGCAGACAAAGCCGCAGGAGAAAATGTGCCGCTGGGTTACGGTGACGCCGCCTGAGAACGGGACAGCAAAGGCAGTACCCGCAGAAGAAAAGCCTGGCCCCCGAGCTGTTCTGTTCACCCACAGGCACCGTGAGGTGGCGGGGCCACGAGAAGGACTTGGCATTTGCAGTCCATGTGTGTCCAGAAGGACCCACCGGGAACACATAAAGGAACCCTAGAAATCAGCAAGAGGTGTACGGCCTGGAAGAAAAATGGGCAAAATACTCAAATGGGCAGCTCATAAAAAGAAGTTTCAAATGGCTAATAAATGTATGGGAAGGTGAGAGGAAAAGGAAGACCAGAGTAAGCTTCCATGGCACGCCTCCCAGGTTGGAAAAACAGAGCCCTCAACACACCGAGCTTCGATAAACTGCTGTGGTCACTGAAACCCTCCTTCCCTCGGCAGTGTGCAGATGGGAGGCACGGCTTGGGAAGACGGCCCAGCTTGGCCTCCCAGCCCGCCGTCTCGTTCCCAGGCATGTCCCTTCGGCCGAAGGTGACAACGGCACTGCAGTGGTGGCCCCCACTGGAAAGAAAGGACACCCAGCCCCAAAGGGAGCGGGCCCATGGTCTGCGGGCTGACAGTGTAACTGGACAGTGTGGTAGGCTGGACGTGGCCCCCAGCAATGTCCACGCCCAAATGCCCAGAACCTGTGATCCTGTCGCCTTACAGGGTTGGAGGGATCTTGCAGATGTGACTAAGGCAAGGATTTTGAGAGGGGATGAAAGCAACCCAAGTATGCATGGACAGATGAACAGAGAAGCAAAGTGAAGTCCATCCACACACGGACCACACATGGACACTCTGCTGTAAAAGGGAGGGACATTCAGACACTCACTACCACGTGGAAAAATCAACGGGGGGAGGGGGAAGGCTGGCAGGGCCGCCCTGCGAGAGGGCCCTCCCGTGGCCACGGCGCGTGCCAACTGCTCCCCGGACCAGGCCTGGCCCCTGCTGCGGTGCAGGACGTGCTGCGGTAACCAGCGATCACTGGGCAGAACTGAGAACACAGGTCCGTGCACCCAAGTCTCCCAGCAGCGTGGGTCACTGGGGAAATGCAGACGAAACAACGGTGACCTAGCACTGCCCCACTGAGACAGCCGAGGTTAAAAAGCTGACCGCGGGCTCGAGGATGTGGAGGGGCTGGACCCGTGTCCTCGCCTGGACAGACGCTGGAAACAGCGTGGCACACACACACCTGCCACGTGACTCGGCTGTTCCACTTCTGGACGTTTAGTCCAGAGACTGGAAATGTGTGCCCTGGGAGACCCAGACGTGAACGTCTGTGGCAGCCTTGTGGGTGCTGACCAAACACTGGCAGCAGCCCCGACGTCCACCCACAGGCGAAGGATACGGGACCTGGGTCAGCCACTGAGCAAGGCAGGGAACCCAGCTAAAGACGCGACTCTCACAGCTGTGTCGAGCGGCCACACAGAACGGCGCCCTCTGCAACCGCGTGTGCAGGAACACGGATCAGGCTGGCACAGGGACAAGCCGCCAGCAGACCCCATGAGGCGGAAAGGGGGTGTGGGGAGGGGCGTGAGGAAGCTTGTGGGATGGTGGGCATTCCCATTCTTGAGTCAGTGATGCGCTCACGGGCGTGTACATACATCAAGACTTGTCAAACTGTGTACTTCAATACGTGCAAGTTATTCTTTGTCACCTCAGGAAAGCTGTTTTAAAACCAAGTATTTAAAAGTGATTTAAAAAGAAGAGGCACTTGGACCAGGCACTTGAAGAGCTAACGGCTGTGTGGGCTGGGATTGGAGCCCAGCCCTCCCCACCCCCTGCCCCTCTCGAGGACATCTGTCAGGGAGGTGGGCCCCAAGCCATGCTGTTGTCCTGTTGGTAACACAGAGTCCCCGATTAGCCAAAGCTGGCCCTCAGTGACTCTCCTGCTTACCAAGTGGAGAATTCCGAAGGCAGTGGGTCACAGTCACAAGTACACTCACCTTCCTTGATACTTCCGGACCTCTGAGTGGGGAGGGCCTGGGCAGCAGGGGCCTGCGTCATGAGCAATGGCTGAGGTAGCTGCTGAACGAAGGTGGCGGGATGCGGGGGCACCTAGGAAGGGCCAGGCGACCGGCTACCTGAATGTGCCAGGTGGAGAGAGGTCCTGCGGCCTCCACCTGGCCCTCCCGCCCGCATTGGTCCTGCCTGGGTCGCACCAAAGGAGGGAGCCCTACCGGGTGCTGGAGGACGTGCAGCGGCTCCGGGTCCGGCGGGGGCGGGGAAGCTGCCGCGTAGATGCCCCTGGGGGACACCGGTGGGGACAGCACTGCCCCGCGGCGGGTGAGCTCTTCCAGGACGAGCTGCTCCTGTCACACGGCGTGGGGAGGGGGCGGGGGGCGGTGGGCGTGCCCTGGCCCGGGGGTCCGCGTTGCTCCGCCCACCGCCCTCCCGACAGTGTGGCCACACTGCTGAACCCCCAGACCCTCTCAGCAAGGCACACGTGACAATAATGCTTCTTTTTAAGTTTAGCAAATAATATGAGCTAGTCTCCGTTCCGGCTGCCTCCGCGCCTCCGTCACTGGAAAACTCACTGCACGGTTGTCACAGCTACCCGGGGGCCCGGCGCGGCTGCGGCGAGCAGACCAAGCGGCGTCGCGGCCCCTGCGCCCCCAGAACCCCACTCAGCGGGAGTCGGCCTCGCACGGCGTTTCAGCCGCCGGAGCGCGGGGAAGCGGGGGCTCAGCCGCCCACACACAGGCTGGCGCGGCCCAGGCCGTGGCGTTCGGCCGCCCCGACGGGGCCCATCCCCGACGGGGGCCTGAGAACTTCCAGCGCCCGCTACCTTCTGGAGCCACAGGCCTCCGAGACCCAAAGAAACCCTACCCCTGCCCCGTCTGGGGGGGCCTCCAGTCACAGCGCCTCAGGCCTACCTGGAGCCTCTGCAGAAGGGCCTTCCTCCTCCTCAGGGCGCTGTGCAGGGCCACCTCAACTCCTGGGGGGAAGCCCATGCTGAGGAGCTGGCAGTCGGAACCCCAACCTCACCTGGACCTGGAGCCCATGCTGAGGAGCTGGCAGTCGGAACCCCAACCCCAGGACCTGGGGGTGACCTGAGTCTGAACTTTCCCATCTGCAAAATGGGAGTGATGGGTATACCTGTCCTGGAGTTTGCTGACTAAAGGTGAGACAACAGGAAAGCACTCCACAGAGCTCCTGGTGTATGTGTGTGTGCGTGTGTGTGCATGTGTGTGCATGTGTGCATATGCACGTGTGTATGTGTGCGCACACGTGTGTACATGTGTCTGTGTGCGTGCACATGTGTGTGCATGTGCGTGCATGTGTGCACGTGCACGATCATGTGTCCATGTGTGTGCACGCACATGTGTGGTTTCGCACATGTGTGCGTGTGTGCATTGTGCGCACACATGTGTGCTCAGGTGTGTGCGTGTGTGCGCGCACACGTGTGTGCGTGTGTCTGTGTGTGCGCATGCGCACTCAGATGGAAACAAGAACCCTCAGCTCTGGACGTAAGCCACATACTAAGCACAGCCTTGCACAGACAGGATGGGAGGAACCGCAGAAGGCGGGTCTCATGCCAGCCTGTGGGGCTCTAAGAGGCTGGGCTCTTACCTGGCACAAGGTGCGGGTCCTCAGAGTCCCCGTCCACATCCTCGCGCTCCTGCTCCAGCTTCTGTGAGGAAATGGCAGCGTGTCGGGGGCTCAGGCTCTGGCTCTGTGTGTGTGCGGGGCGCTGGGGGCTGCGGTGCACCTGCCTGTGCTCCGAAATGACCCAGAAGGTTCTGGAGGGAACAGCGCCCCCAGATAGACGGGACTGGGCAGGAGCTGTGTGTCAGGCAGCAAGGGCCCTCGTCCCCTTAGGGACTGTTGTATCACATTCTGCACAATGCACTTGTCCCTCCTTGCTCTAAGGTCAGATGCTCTGAGAAGTCTGGCCCCTTCAGATAGCTTTCTGAAGACTTGGCCCCAGGCCAGCTCTGCGTCCCTGGCTGCCCTGACTGCCCCACCTGAGCCCACCCTGGGGTGACCCCTGTGGCCCCTCCAAGGCAACCTGTGGGCCCCCAGGCAGGGGTGGGGGAGGTGCAGGGCCGTGAGGGCAGCAGAGAGGAATAACACAGGTGGGGATGAGCTACTGCTCTGTGTGGCCTACGTAGACCCCAAGGATAGAAACCCAGGGTGAGGACGGGTCGCCAGGCTGCCTGCCTGGCCCAGCCCCGTGGCTGTGGGTCTGCACTGGTGAGCTGTCTTCCCTTAAACCTCAAAACTCTGAGGTTGCTTGGGGCACCATTGTGGGGCCCGGAGGTGCTCAAGCCGTGGGTGTGTGGGTGTGGAGATTGCCAGAATATGCTACTTAGTTCTGTATAAACACAAAGCAGACCAAGGGACCCCAGCCCTTTGTGACGAGGCTAAAGACCACTGGAGACTGGCTACTGGGGAGCAGGACACTCAGGGACGATGTCACCTTTTAGAGCTGCACCCCCTAACTGGGTGCTGAAAACCTGAAACCTGGGGCTGGCTGTGTTACCTTCTCCAAGAGTTTCAGGGTCAGCCGAGTCACCTGGTCTGCCACAGAAGGATCCAGCATCCTGGAAGTGAGAGAGAGGATGCTGCAGGCACGTCACCCTGGCTGGCAGCTGTCCGCAGGAAAGCACCGCTCGGCTAGGAAGAATCGGCCTCAGATCTGGCGGCCAGGCTTTGTTCACTTCCTGGAGACGGGCCTCTGCCAGAGAACAAGAGGGCCCACTCGCCTGACCACAGCGTCCTCAGCCGGCCGGCGGTTGCTAGGTGCCACAGACAGGGAGGCCCTGGTTGCCAGGTTCTGCTGAGTCCTCCCCACACACACACAAGGGTTGCCTGAAAACACCTCTATCCCCAGGTGTGGCCAGGCAGGCCTTCTTGGGAGGGCAAAAGTGGGCAGCAGCTGGGGCCACAAGGGCAGAGCTCGGGCCTGGGGGAGGACAGGCCCCACACCATCATGTGCCCCCCCCAGGACAAGGCCCAGAAGAGGCTGGCCTTGGGGGAAGGGGTGGTGTAGCCATCCCGCTTGCACTCAGGTGCCGGCACCCTACATCCTTTACTGGCTCCAGGAGGCCAGCGGACCCCTGGCCTCTCCTAGGGACCCTCTAAGTAGATGGGAGCGGAGCCCAGACACCAGGGGGCAGGTGGGGTACAGGCTTACTGCAGATTTCAGGAAATTCTGGGTGGCGTTAGGGAGTTGGCCAATGACGGACCCAGGGACTTCCAGGCTGGGTTCAGAGTGTGCCTATCCCAAGGGCGCCTAGCTGTCCCTTCAAGGAACACTGACTGGCCCAGGTCTCCATACCTCTGGGCAGGACATGAGTCCAGTGCTGCAACTGCCCAGCCAGGACCTCTGCCCAGACTGGGGCACGTGGGGCCGAGTGCACGTCCACGGGTGTGGGAGGGAGTGTGTTCCCACTAGGGGGGGACTTTTGTAATGGTCAGGCATGGACGGAGAAGGTGGCCCTTTGTTCTGTGGGGTTTCTATTTCAGGTTCACCATTTGATCAAACAGATGATGGAGGATGTAACAGAGTTGAAATTGGAATGGCGAATGATGACCAGTCCAGGGCTGGGGTCCGAGCAGGGCTCTGTGCTTACGGCCCTCTCCTCAATGCAGCCGACCCAGAGACTTGCATCAGGTGGCCAAAACTGGCTAATTCCTTAAGTTGCCCATGCACTGCAGTATTTAGGTTTTATAGGTATCATAACCCTAATGTTCACACTGGAGGTCTGAATGTGCACAAAAACTGGTTAACGTAGCAACTCAAGGTAGTGAGGAGGGCACCCTGGGTGTGACACATCTCCATCTGTATAAGCCTGTGAGACAGTTAAAAAAATTATTTTTCAGAATAGTTTCAGATTTACAGAAAGGATGGGAAGATTTAGAGAGTTCTCAAATGCCGCTCCGCTACTGTTAACATATTAATGAGTATGACACTTGTTATAATTAACACTGATACCATAACTAAAGTCCATAGTTCATTTCCTTATTCTTTTGCCTGATGTCCTGTTTCTGTCCCAGGATCCCAGCAAGGACACCACATGACATCTAGTCATCACGTCTCCTCTAGATTCTCGCTTTTGATGAGCCTGACGGTCTTGAGGAGGCTGCTCAGGTGTTTCATAGGAAGTCCCTTAGCTGGGATTAGCTCAGCGACCTCTCCTGACTGGACATTGGACAGGGGTGGGGCTGTTGGGGGAGACCAGAGGGGCAGCACCGTGCTCGTCACACCCTGTGTAGGTCACTGCCGTTGATGTGACCTGTCGCCATTGGCGCTGACCGTGGCCCCTGGCGGAAGTGTGTCCGTGCATTACCCTTCACCCCACACTGTCCTGTGAGAGGAGGTCGCCGGGCACAGCCCGCACCTAAGGAGTGTAGTCATTTCCATCCCTGAGGGTGAGTATCCCCCAATGACGGGACCTGTCTAGAATGGCCATGGACATGATTCTGGGTTCTGAGGAACAGTTGACAATGGCTGATCGAGCCAGTGGGAATAACTGTGCACGTGAGTCCCCACAGAATTCAGATGCATTGCAGCATGTAAAGAGAATATAGCTTGCATACACACGCCTTGTGTGTATGCAAAGGCACAAGCTTGGGTAGATGGGACAGGAAACTCAAACACACAAGTGCATTTGCCACGATGACTTCTGCACAGTCACCCACCCCAATCTTTTTATGGCAACTCTCTAGTTGCAGCCCCTTTGAAGTCCCGTCATACTACCCAGCTCTACAGTGGCCCAGTCCTGTAGCAGAGCTATTTCATGGGTGTTTTCACTCTTCGCAGAGGGAAGTCAAGGCACAGGTCTATTCGGTGGTCTCTGTCTCTTGCTGAGTTGTGACTCCCACCTTGACCTTGTCATCTGCCTGGACTCTGTGGTGCCCTAATCCTGCAACTGAAATGATGTGGTGTGTTCTATTGAGAGACTCTAACTTAAGGGCTTTGCTTTCATTTTCCATTTAATGGTGAGATGTTACCGATAGTGATGAGAAAAGGTAAAATAAGATTGCGAATGTTAGGCACATTTAGGTAAATAATATCACCCCCTGGTGACAGCATTGCTGCTCCCTGGGTACCCACACTCACCCAGGTAGTTATGCTAGAGTAACAAGATGCATAGGTGAGACGCTTTGGATTAATGTAAATTAATCAGAGCGTATCAGCTTCCGATGAGCTTGATTACACTACCAGCATTTGATTGTTAATTAAAACCACAAGCTGGGAATAAATACTTTGCATTGTTTTCTTACCTGGACAAACAGTTCGAGTGAAGTTTGAAGCTAAGGAATAATGGTTTCATGAGACTTCAGATTTCTAGAGAACATAAATTATTAACCAAAGTCATTCCTTTTCCTTCCTTTAAAAAAAATTTTAATACCTTTTTTTAGAGCAGTTTTAGGCTCATAGCAAAATTGTAGCGGTAAATACAGCACATGGAATGATTTACCCAAACATTTCAAAGCCTTCATTCTTTTCCACTTGAGACTGTTTTTTTCTTTTCACTGACCAGCTCTCTCCATCTGGTGACCTAGGACTGGGTACAACTGCTGTTTTCATTTAAAATTTCATCCTAATTTTTCTCCTCAAGGACACCACAGGCCACTTGGCAAGTCAGCCTATGGAGTCCCTTCTATCCTGAGGTTCCAGAGACTGTTGGACAGGAACAGATGCGCTCCAGGTACAGCTTTGCCTTTCCTGCCGGCAGGGCCTTGCAGGCACAACTCCCCAACCGCATAGAGTCCCCCCAAAACTCTTGGACCTAGGAGACCACTTTATGGCAAAGGTGTGGAAGGCGAGGATGGGACCCTCTGGTCAGATCGTATGCCTCACCACCCAGAAGCTGCAAGCTGGGGGTAGACACATTAACTGAGACCCCAATCTCTCAGTGTCCCTAGTTTGAAGAATACATGGGTCCAGGAGTGGCGCCAGTCTTAATGGCTTTCTGTCCCTGCAACTCTGGGCTCTGTGTGGTTGGAGGTCCTGACCCAGATTCCTACCGAACTCCTAGCTGGCTGCCCTGGCACTCTGGCCTCCCTGTGTGCATCCAGGTGCCCGCAGGCAAGGAGGTAGAAGTGGAGTCACACGACAAGGGAAGCGACGCATAGGAAAAAAATCCAAACGATCTTGCTGGCTGTCTGCGACTGTGAAATGAACAAAGAGCACCCCAGAGACGAAGGGAGCACACCAAGTGACCAGGGTTCAGCCCCCTGAGAACAGAGGGGAGGGACGTGATGGAGCCGGGGGAGACGCGCGATGCCCACTGCAGCCGAAGCCAGTCGCAATTTCCCAGGCAAGGGGGCCCGGCTCCGGAGCTGTTCACTGGGCGCTCACGAGGTAGATGCGGGTGGGCACGAGGGTGGGCAGCCTGGAAAGACTTCCTCGAAGAGGAAGGTGGGGTGCGCTGTGCTGGCGCTCCGGCTACTTTGGAGTCGGCCTCGACTCCCCAAGGGACCAAGTTTAACAACTAAGTAACGAGTCAGGGACAAAGCGAATGGCTACTCTTGCTGCGTGGTCTTTGGCGTTCCTGGAACAAGCGCGGGAGACCGCGGAATAGGATCTCCCAAGGTACGCGCCCGAGCAGACGGGCGGTGCCCCGGCTTTTAAAATCGACCAACCACAACGCGTTCCAGGGCCACTGCGCTCTGCTGATTTGAGTAGCGTTGCGCCTATCAGAGGCCTGCAGGGGCGGAGCTCCGCTTGAGCCGCTCCTCCCTGAACGCGCAGGAGTGAGGGCAAAAACGTGGGTCCTGATTGGCGGCGGGGCCGGCGGCGCACGCCCAAGGGCGGGACTAGACGCAGGGCGGGCCCACGTCTGCGTGACAGTTGTCGCAGGGGAGGGCGAGCCGGGACGAAGGGGGAGGGAGTGTAAATAGAGCGAAGGCGGTACCGCGTCGGCCTCGTCACCTCGCGGGCGACCCTGCAGGGCCCTGAAGGGACATGGAAGATGAGCAAGAGCAGCGGCGCAGAAAGGTTGAGGCTGGGAGAGCGAAGGTAAAGTGTAGCGCCTCTTCCCCCCGCTGCCCTGGGGTGGACCCCTACGGGCAGGCTGCAGTGCCCGCCACTGCCCCTGCCAGGAGCGGACGCGGCAGGCAGGGTCGCCGCCACATTCTTGTCCTTTCCGCCGACTGGGCTAGAAGCCGCCTCCTGGCCGCCGCCATCTTGAATCCACCGCCCTCCGCCTGGGCCCGCCTCCGCCCTGGCCGCAGCCAATCGGGTGCCGGGGGCGCGCAGCTTCGGTCTCGGAGGCCGTCGCTGGGCACGCCGGGACTCTCGGGGCTGCGCTTGCGCGCGGACAGGGGCGGGGCGGTCTTGGGCCCGGACGCGCGGTGCCAGCGGGCGGGGTCGGGGTGTCTGCCGGGACCCGGCCCCGCCTCCTGCGTTTCTAGGGAAGCTGGCGTGGCGGCATTTTTGGAGTTGCCGTGAAGTCTCCGCCAGGGTCCGAGGTGCCCTAACGGACGGTGGTAGCTTAGCAACGCTCCGCGTCCCTCACCGCCCGCTCACATCCAGACCCCAGTAGAAAATGAAGGGCAGGCTGATAGTGGGAGGAAGGACACTGTCACCACACCGCACGTTCTCGTTCTCCTGGACAGCCAGCACGTCGCGCACTTGCACGGCTGTGCGCACCTGTACCTGCTACGGCTCCACTTTGTCAGCGCTCAGGATTCCTGGAGGACTCCTAGGGCCTGTGACTTCCCTCAGTTCTGGCGGACAGCTGCGCTCTCTAGGGCTCACGTCCGCTTTCATCCGTTTTGAAGTCCTTGCAGATTTTCTTTTTACTTGGAATTTTGCAATATCTTTTAAATATAAAAAGTTCTCTGAGTAGTAGTCTAGGAACACATGAATTGTTTATATTGCGAAGTACCTACCGCTGATCTACTGCTTAATGTTGCTGTCGTCCAGAAGCTCCTGTTCTTGCCTCCCTGCTGCTTGGGACTCAGGTGGATGGTCTTGAGCAGGTGAGGGTGGAGGACCCCCCCCCATGTTGGGTTCCTAGGAGAGTTCCAGACATCCAGGCAGAGCCTCCTGGGGCATGTGCCACATCCCTGGGATGCGGATGCTGCAGTGGACCAGGTCCTGGAATCCTGAGTCTCCAGGCGCGCTTTGATCATCGTTGTTCTAACACATTTTCACAGAGGTGTAGTTCTGGTTCTCACTGTTTTGGGACATATTGTGGTATTATACCACGTGCTGAGTGGCACCGGGCTCTAGAGGCAGAATGGAACCTCCATGGACGCTTTGGCTGTGGCTTGGACCCCACCCCTTGTGGCTATCGGAAGTGACCCGCTGTCAGGGACAAATGAATGGGAGCCTCTCTGCAGTGCCAGGGAGTAGTAGGGGAGCCATAGGACGTTGCAGTGTTCCAAGTCAGATGTGGTGGACTGTTGGGAGTTTCCCGTTAATTCGCTAGTGGGAAGTATTCAGTGCTAGTCCCTTCCCTTGGGAAAGCACAGGGCCCCTGCATTAAAGAAACCATTCAGAAAGGTTCGTGACTGGTGTGAGGTAATGACAGGGACAGTAGCATCTAATGGCAGGGTGACAGGCAGAGGACAAAGTGGCCTCGTTCACGCTTCCTGTGAAGGTGAAACTTCTGACACGTGAATAGGGAGGCTGTGGCCTGTTTTCTTCTCTCTTTGCGTGTGCCTGGACTTAGTACCATGTGTGTCCCGAGCTTGCTGTGGTCTGTAAATGGGAGTAAATGTGCTTGCAGGAGCGTCCAGGGTGACGATTAACCTGGTTTCGGGAAAGAACAAAACATCTCCTGTTGGGCAGTCTTAGGCAAGGGCTGTGATGCAGGAAGGGGCATGAGGTTTGATGGGCTGGGGCGTGAAAGGGACAAGGGGCTGGTTTTGGAGGCGCTGCCTGCCCTGCCAGATGGTTTTTCTCACGAGAATGGCCTTGTGGAATTTTCTTATGCCACAGAGTGAGTTGTGCACTTTCATTATCGTTTACTCAGATGTTTCTTAAACACATTTTTTGTGACCACAGTTGTCATTTGAAGGAACATATGTTGCCCTGAGCAAACGCTGTGAGACCACATACCTTTTAAGTAAGGTGTAAGTGGGGGATGGGATGTGAGCAGAGTCTGAACCCCCGATTCGAGGGGCAGAACAGCTGGGTTGTGCCTTGTGACGGGCGATGTTCTGTGGAGGTCCCTGGTGCTTTGGTGAGCTGTGTCATGAAAACTAGAACATCTGATTCCATAAAGGAGAATGTTAGATTGACCTGGCTTAATTAATTTTTTGCTATTTCTGTACTTTCTCTCAGAGTCTATGGCCAGGGAGTTTGGCTATGTATTTCCTTGCCTGGGAAGAAATGGGGGCAAAAAGGGAAAGATTTAGCTTTTATATAGTTCTAAACCTTAAACATACCTCAGTTAAGCTACTGGTCCTTTAGAGAGGTGCATTTTAAAAAATGCTTTTCTGTGAATGCCAGGAGTTAGAAAAGCCGCTCTGCCACTCGGCTGCACCCTCTTGGGTGCATGAGCGCGAAGGGCAGTCCTCACTGTAAGGCTCCGGGGTGCAGTTCTGAGCACAGGTCCTGGCATCCTAGGTGTTAGTGGGACGGCGATCTGGTGGTTGATGTGAACCTGGCCAGGTGTGGCCGAGTGCACCAAGCCATCCCAGAGCCTCATGTTCCCCACGAGCCTGCTGACTTTGTGGTTCTGTTACATTTTTCTCACTTACTTCTGCCTTTACTACTTCTCTACGTTTTTGCGCAGCTTGCTCAGTTCCGACAGAGAAAAACAAAAGGTGACTGTGCGCATTCGAAGAAAAAGACGGCGAAGGGGAAGGGCTCGGCTGTCGCTGCGCCTGTCCCGCCTGTCCCGGAGGAGAGGCCGGTAGCACCCGAGGGCGGCGCACTCCTGGGAGGAGGGGATGCCCACAGGAGCGCAGCGTGCAGTGGTGCCCTTGATGGGGCGGGCGACTCAGGTAAGTGAACTCAGCACCATTGCATTTTTGCCTGTCGAAATGGGGAAAGAGTTTTATTTTACTTTCCAACAAAGGGGTGTGTTTTCGTGGTTTTACTCCTAGTAAATGTTTCATCTTTGTGTGATTCTGAGAAATTTTGGATTGACCGTTGGAAGGCAGAGTCAGTGTTGGAGCTTACTTTAGTAACAGAAGTTTCACAAGTAGGAGCCTAACAGGTGTTCCTTCACTTGTTCTCAGATCTACCTGCTTGTCACTCTTTGTCCTTTCCCTTCTTTCTGAACGTGGGATGAGGAGGGCAGGGGTGAAGACGCGGAAATGGGGTCTTGCTGGCGGAAGCGAGAGAGCAGCAGGGGCAGGTGTGGTAAGTGAGTGGACTCGGGCATTGAGAGCTGAGGGTGCCGGCCCCATGCGGCCTCCCTGCGCCCCCGATCGCCAGAACTGGCTCTCCTTGTGTGCCTCGTTCAGAGGGGCCTTGACTCGTGAGCACCCCTGCTGTGCACAAGGGGCGGGGGCAGGTGTGGTGATGGCTGGGCTGAACGGACAGCTGGCGGAATTGGACTCAGTCAGGGTGTGTCTGGTCTCCCTTACTGAGAACCATGGAAGGACTGCTGCTGGCTTCCCTGCGAATCTGGAATTTTGCCTGTTGTGAAAACTTGGAAGACGCAGCCACGGTGCTCCCGCGTTGCCTGGGGAGCAGCTGGCCAGAGTGTGGATGCTGAGCCTTGGAGCAGCTTGCCCGCCCCGCTCTCCCCCCACCCCTGTCCTTGGACGGGTCTGACGTCAGGTGTCCACTGCCAGCGTCCTCCAGTTTTCTGTCGGAGTGAAGTAGCAGTTCTAAGCAGCCATGTCTTGTTGCAGCTGAGAAAATGAAAGCCAAGGGGTGGGGGTGGGGCCAAGGGTCTGCTCCCAGGGGCTTTTCTCCCGTCTTCCTGCCAGGGCTCTTTGAGGAGAAAAGCCATAGCATATAATTACATTTATTAATTTTTTGCTTTCATTTTCAAATCAGAAATCTTTTTTTTTTTTTAGATTAAAGTTTTATGTCTTTCAGTTTTTCACTTTGAAATAATGTTGGACTTACAAAAATGTTGCAAAAAATCGCACCAAGTCCTTGCATACTCTTCACCTGGCTTCCTGAAACGTGGGTCTCCTGTGTAACGCTGGTAAAATTGCCTCGGTTTCGGTTAGCACCGAAACGGTGCTCGGAGCTCACTGATGGAGCTTCTCTAGGTTTTCCCACTTGTCTCCAGAGTGCCACTCATGCCCTCTCTCTGGTCTGGGACCCTGCATCGCTCAGCGGTGCCATGTCACCATCTGGACAGCTTCTCAGTCTTCTCTTGCCTTTTATAAGTTCGATGATTTTGAAAATTACTGGCTAGTGTTTTTGTAGATTTCCTGTCAGATTGGGTTTCTTTGATGCTTCGTCCTGGTTGAAATCAGGGTGTGTGTTTTGGCAAGAACACCGGCAGTGATGGTGACCCTGCCTGGCACACCGTGTGTGGGGGCCCTGGCGCCCCAGGTGCAAGTCTCACTGTTGGCAGCGCCAGCTTTGTCGCTCTGTCGCGGGGGCCCGCCAGATTTCTCTTGATAGAGAAGTCGCTGTTTCCCCTTGTAGTGGGTAAGTACATGGTGTGGGGACACTTAGAGACCCCCTCATTTGGCTTTCACTGACGATTCTTGCCCACGGCAGGTCCGCAGCGTGGGCCCCGTGATGGCTTTCCGTTTCCGTCATCCATCCGCACATGCTCACTGCGCTCTAGTCCAAAGAGGAGCTGTCGCTTCTCCCCCAGTTTGTTTGTTGGTCTCTCAGCGTGGACTGCGCACGTTCCTGCATGTTGCATCTTAAGGGGGTGTCCCTCCAGGGGGGTGGAGACTACCTGCCTGAAAACAGATGCTTCGTTGTTATCAGCTGCACACTTTTAAGTTTCTTTTTCTTTTTTCTTTTTTTTTTAACTTTTAAGTTTTCTCACTCAGGTGTTTGACCAGTGCTTAAATTCAGGGGATGGTCCAATGAAACCATTTTGACTTTTGTTCACAGGACCAGAGGGGTACAGACGAGATCGTCAGTAGCAGCGATGGGCAGGTAGGGACGTTGGGCTTTTCCGTTGTTGTGGTTGGGTTTTTTTTTTTTTTGTATTTGTACTTTCCACAATAAATAGGTTACTTTTATAACATTTCCCTCATTTTTGTAATTATATCACTAATGCAGTATATAATTTTGACACCTTAAAGCAGTTTATAAACGTGGAGCTTCTGCAGGTCCCTTTGCCCGCTGTCCCTGGCACGTGTGTGTCCTGTTTTCTGCATGCTGCGTGGCCCCATCAGGACTGTGGAGGGCGGGTGGGAGCTGCCCGGGGGTCCACTTAGCAGAATTTGGCTGTTGGGATTGAGTCATGTGGCCAAAGCAAAATGTTAGTTTTATTTATAAAGTGAATGTCACTACAAGCCTACAAGCCTACTTCAGGCAGTGTTTTTAAACCCCAAGCTGGTGAGATGCCTGGCTCTTTCTCTAGAGAGATGCAGATGCTCACACAGTCAGGGTTTTGTCCACGGATCTGTGTGTGAATGCAGGGAAGGACCCTCGTTAGACCCTCCCTAGAGAGGCCTGGCCCTTTGCAGGGTGTGTCTGCCCAGAGCCTCCACAAGGGCGGCTAGAGACTGGGGGAGGGAGACCCCTTTTCCTGTCTCCTGGCTCTTCAGAGGGTGGGCAACCGTCAGGTATCCATCAAAAGCTGTTACTTAATGAGCCTGCTGCTTAATGAGCTGCTGGTAACTGTGAGCGGAAATGTGGCCATCAGACGGTGCCCCTTTGGGTCCCGGGCTCCCGCTCCTAAGGCTTCCAACAGCCTGAGCTCACGCGGGCAGGCAGCCCTGTGACGGGCACGTTTGTCAGGCCCCAGACTCCGTTGCAGAGTGTTTGTTGAAGAAGCCCGTTGTTTATCCTGAAGAATTTGCACATCAGGATTTTGTCGTTTGCATCCCTACGCTGTCATTTGAAAGGCTCCTGTCTCCCTTCTCTCTGGTTTACAGTCTTTGTAACTGGTGCTGTGACTAGGCTGGAGACTTGACCCGATGATCGTTATCTAAGTGACAGATGTTTCCGAGCCGTGCTTTTCCGCCTCGCGGTCTGTCAGCTCGTGCTGTTGCGGTCATCCGTGACTTTAGGCACTGTGTGCGTGGTCATCCACCCTGAAGTTCCTCATGAGCTTATGACCGCAGGTTTTATGTGAATTGCTGCCTAGATGTGTGACTTCATTGGCGGGCACAGAATACTGAGATTGCCATTCTGCCCTTCTCCGTTCTCTGGAGTGTTCCACGAAGAGGGGTTCCCTCATCCACTCCACTGACCCTCAAGTGTGGCTGGGGTGGGACGAGCGGGGTGAATGCTCGGTCCTTCCCCTTCACGCATCAGGTTAGAACACAGATCTGCTTTGCTGCGCGTCTCCACATGAGACCCATGAACTAGTTCTCTTAAGCAGCACTATGGAGTCGCCTGTTTTTAATATGTTGACACCATTGGGTCCTGTGTTTGCCATTGTGATGCTCAGGTGTTCCGTCTTTGGCCAGTGAGAGCATCTTCAGTGTGACTTACGACAGTCACCATGGTGGGGTAACAGAATGTTCTAGTCAGTGTGCACACTTCCTGCCCTGGTCGTGCCGTCCCCCACAGTCCTGCTCCATTGGCGGGGGACCCCGGGCCTGGAAGCACCGTCCCCCACAGTCCTGCTGTTGGTGGGGAGCTGTATTCGGAAACATGGTCTGGAGTTAGGAACTTGGTTAGTACTGGATGAGCCACTCTTTATAGGTCATTTCAGTGAATAGTCAGAATTTTGTTTTGAGCAGTTTATGAATTAATGCTGATATTTTCATGTTGGTAATTTAGGATCACAGAGTTTCTACTTAAGTGTGAAATTTCTGCCCCTTTGACATCAACAGTGTCTGTCCCCAATGGAAACACGATTGCTCATTTGCCTTTCTGTGTGAGTTTTAGGTGCCAGTATTGTTACGAGCCTCGTGATTTCTGGAACAGTTTGTGATTTCTTTACAGGTATTCTTGTCCTTTAGGTATTTCCCACAGAGATGTGCAGCGGAATTACTTTATTATATTTTCTTAGTGTGTCAGATGTCACGAGTTCTTTTTTAATAACTTCTATTTATTATTTCAAGCATTGTTCTACAAATTACTTTGTTTTAAAGTCATTTGAAATCATTTTGCTACATGTGATTAAGCTATCAACTTTCTATATAGTTATATTTATTTGTTTCATGTTCTTTACACATTTCTTTTTTTTTTCCTTTCTGATTTAATTTTTTAAAAAAATTATGTGAAACATTTATGTGGTTCCAAAATTGACCCTATAAATAAGGCAAGTGTATTAAGATAACCTGACGGCTCCGCGCTGGCCCTGCAGCCAGCTTCTGTCTCTGCTCTCCGGGGTCTCGCTCATCACTGTCTCGCATGGACGCAGACGCGTGCGCGTGCCTCCCCCTGGAACCTTCTCCAGTGGCAGCATGCTGTCCCCCCGTTCTGGCTGTCTGTCCCGCCAGCCGTGTTCTGGTGGTCATGCCACAGCAGTATGCAGGGGTATTTCTCACTCTTTTTTGAAACAGCCTGTTATCTTCTAAAGAACTTAAAAAAATGAGAAGTACTTGTGTTTCACGTCCCCGACACAGGTACCGGTCCCGGGACTTTTATTTGTGTGGATGAGTCTCATCAGGTGTCATTTCTCCTTCAGCCTGAGGAACCGCCTTAAGACAGTTCGTGGTAGCACAGGTCTGCACGTGGACTCTTGGCTTTTCTTTGTCTGAAAATGACTGTTTTGCCTTCATATTTGAAAGATGTGTTTGCTGGACGTAGAATCCAGGCTGGCGGTCTGACCTTTCAGCACCTTTTGTGTTGTCCTGTGGCCCCCCGGCCCACGTGGTGTCTGAGGAGCCTGCTGCCTTCTCATCATTGCGCCCCTTCCTGTAGCGTCTTGCCTTTGTTGAGGGAGGCACTTTAAATTTTGGTTTTTATCTCTGATAGCAAATTGTTTTATTTAGATGTTCCTGGATGTGGTTTACTTTGTGTTCATACTGCGTGCGGTTTGTTGGTCTTCATGGAATTGTGCGTTATAGTTTTCCTCAAACTTGGAAAATTTTTGGCCATTATTTCTTCAAATAACTTTCCATTTCCTCCTGCCCCTCTCACTTCTGTAACGTCAGGTGGTTCTACTGCAGATTGTTTAGTGTCGTCCTATGGGTCACTCTGGCGCTGCTTGTTCGTTTGATGGGAACCTTTTCCGGTCTCTGTCTCTGAGCATCTGCTGCCAAGTCCTGGGGTCGCTGACCTTTTCTTCTGCAGCATCTGGTCTATTGACGCCATGCCGTGCATTTTTTTGTTTGTTTCAAATATTTAGAATCTTCTCTTTTACTCACTACATTCATGTTTTTCTTTGAATACTGTGTATCGATATAATGGTTATTCGCGTGTCCTTGTCTGCTAATTTTGTCATCTCAGTCACTCTGGGGTGTAATTCCATTGGTTTAGTTTTCTCTTAGTTATGGGTCACATGTCTCATCTTTTTGACACGTTTAATAATTTTGATTGGATGCCAAGCATTGCCAATGTTACATTGTCGAGTGTCTGGATGTTGATGTTTTAGCTTTGTTTTGGTAAGCCTTGGACTTCTTTTTGTCTTTTTGTTGATTTGTAGGGCTTTTTGATAATCTTCGAATTTTTCGTTTGTTAGATATATGTGCTGTGACTGTTCTTCCCCATTCTTGCTTGCCCGGTTGTTTTCTTGATGGTGTTTTGTGATAAGCAGACAATTTAATTTTGAGGGAGTTGAATGTAGCCGTTTTTCCTCTTGTTAGTGCTTTTTGTGTCCTGCCCCCAAAATCTCCTAGCCATAAGGTGATGAAGATACTCTCCTCTGTCTTCTGGAAGCTTTGTGGACTTGTTTCTGCATTTCAGTCTAAGGTCTTTCTCAGGTTACTTTTTGTGCATGGAGTACCTTGACTAGAACTGTTGTTGTGTTTTGCTAGTTTTTGAGCTTTTAATAAATGGAATAATCTAGTATGTGCATCTTGAGCCTGGACCTTTTATCCTACATCTCGTTTACGAGGTTCATCCATGCTAAGAGCTGTAGTTTATTTTGTTTTATGAATGTGTCTCAGTTTGTCTGTTCCACTGCAAGTTGGCCTTTGCCATGAGCATTCTTATACAGGTCTCTTTGTGTATGTGTGTTCATTTCAGTGTGTTTGTATGTGTTCAACTTACATATGTTGAACTGTGTTTTAAAATAGTTGTCTGGAATATTTTTGGTAGTGGCATATGAGAGTTTTACTTGTTTCGTAACATCTATGATTGGTATTGACAGTCTTTTTTCCCTCTTTTAATGGTTTTGGTAGATGAGGGATAGAGCGTGTTTTAGTGGAGGGCAAGATTGGTCAAGTATTCAAAAAAGTCAGTGATTCATTAACAGACTAAAAGAGAAAAGTCATGTGATCATCTCAGTCGATACAGACGAAACGTACCTTTTTGAGAGAGTGATCTGTAATTTTCCCTTCCTGTCAGGTGTTTATGTTGAGGTTACACTGGCCTCATGCGATGAGCTGAGTTGAGAGGGGTCCTTCGCTCTGTGGATGAGCTCGTGTAAGATGCTAAAGCCGTGGGGGTCGCTGTTGGGGCTCTTCTCTGGTCCTCTTAGCTAGAGGACCCTGCTGGAGTGGGGATGAAGACTCAGAGTGGCCTCAGCAGGAGCTGGGTGGTGATTGTCCCCTAACAGCCCGGGGCCGTCACAGAGGCATTCTTCGAGGTTGTCTTGTTAAGGTGTGTTCCTTGCCTAAGGGCTCCCCCGCAGTGGACACCAGGCCAGCAAGAGCCGTCTCTGAGCGTCCTGTCTCTCCAGGTAGAAGGCGGGGCACAGGAGGCCAGAGGCAGAGCTGCCCGCATGGGGCGCTCCGGCGTTGCTGGCCCAGCCCACACTGGCTCTCCCCAAACCTTCCGCCCATTCTTCTGTACGTCGTCGAGAGAAGGTCACCTTTCATGCACTGAGGAGAGCTGTCACATTCTGCCTTCCTCGGCGCGGTGACCGCCCTGGTGTCCCATAGTCACCTGTGTGTGACGGTCTCCTGCCCAGAGCATGGCGGGGGCAGCTTGAGGTCAGTCCTGATGTCCTAGTCTCTGCCACAGTGACTGAGGGGCAAGCAGGTTCTGCTTGCCCGGTCACCATACCTGCAGCCTCTCTGTTTTTGAGCTTTTGACTTTATACTAAGCCACTCAAACAGGTTGCATATTCTTTCAGTTGCTTTTACTGAGATATAATTTACGTAACAAAAGTCACCATTTTTACGTCAGTGCTCCAGTGGCTTTTAGTACATTCACTGGCCTGTGCATCTATCACAACTAGTTCTGAGCGTTTCAGCACCCAAAAGGACACCCGTGCCTTCAGCAGTCACACCACACGGCTCCCTCCCCTCGGGGCCTAGCAGCCCCATCTGCTCTCCGCCTGGGTTCGCCCGTGTTACCGGTGTGTCTGCCTTCTTTCACGATGTGCGTTTCGGGGTCCGTCGGCGTTGCGGTCTGTCAGTAGGCCACCCCCATTGTGGCTGGACGATGTCCAAGTGTGTGGGTGCACAGTTGCCTCCCAGTCGCCTGTCATTGGACACTCTGGTTCTTTCCATGTTTTGGCTCTTGTGAGCAGAGCTGTTGTGGACACTCCTGGGCTCGTGTTTGTGAGGATGTTTATTTTCCATGTGCTGGTGGCTAAACTCTGTGGGTCACATTTTCTGCCTCCCTCCCCCAGAACTGTGGACAGGCACGTGAACCTGAAGCTGCTGAACCGACGAGCAGACACGGCGACGAGACGGACGGGCAGCAGCCGACGATGGCAGTGCAGCTGCAGACCCAGGTGACCGGACGCTGTGGTTCACACCAGCACCCGGGGGGTTGGGCGGGATCTGGGAGGGTGGCAGGGTGGGGGGGGCCGTCAAGAGTGGATAGTGTGTTCTGCAGGCGTGCTGTGTCTGCTTTCCTGGTTGGCTTTGTTGTCATGTCTTGTGTTCTTGTGTGGGGCTGTGGAAACTGGAGGGAAACGTGGACGCCCAGTGGCAGCCATTTGGGCCAGGTGCCAGGGACACACACGGCATGGCCAGCTTTGTCCCATCATCCTGCGGGGGCGCAGGGCTCCTGAAGTCTCGGGGTCAAGGCCCTGCTCCCCCAGCGGCACCCAGAAAGGGCTCTCCCCTGCAGCCGGCGCCCCCCTGGAGCTGGAGGCGCTGCGCCTGAGCCTGAGCCACATGCACACGGCGCGGCTGGAGCTGACGCAGGCCACGCTGCAGAAGGAGAAGGAGGCGGCGCTGACGGAGCTGCGGGATGCGCTCAGCGGCCGCCATGCCCAGGAGCTGGCCCTACTGCAGAGCAGGTGGCGGCTGGAGCTGGAGCTTGCGCGGGAGCAGCATGCACGGGAGCAGGAAGAGCTGGCGCGGCGGTGCCGCCAGGAGACAGGTGTGTGCCATGGGCCGCATGGGCCTCGGCACCCCAGAGGCGGCTCGGTGCTGGTCCCCATGCCTCCACCGGGCCTAGGGTCACCTCCGTCTGGCGGCACTGTGTCCTCCACATGTCCTTGTCCTGCCCTGCTGGCCCCTTGCCTTCTGTCCACCTGTCCGAACGGCTCATGCTAATGTTCAAATCGATGTCATTGGAAGTGATTTGCTCACGTGCCGGAGGTCTGTGTCTGCACTGCTGACGGGAGCCAGGCCCAGACGCTCCAGGACACAGATCCCACATGTCCCAGGCCGGTTGCCCTGTGCCCGGGGAGCCACACACTCGGGCGGCTGCCTAACCCTGCTTTTCTGGCCAGGACTGAGCTCTATGTACCCAAATGGACTCCCATTCCACATTAGTATCTTTTGTGCATCCTTCGGTGAGGTTGTCTCTCCCTTTTGTAGACATCCGTCCCTAAGCAGTAGCTTTACCGAGCAACAAGTCATACCGCATGATCCACTCGAAGCGTGGCACCTCAGTGCTTTGAGCGTGTGAGTTGTGTGGACATCAGACACCTAAGTTGAGGGCAGCGTCGAGCCCCACTCACTAGCCGTCGCCCGTTCCTCTGCGGGCCTGAGCACCGCGGGACTGCCGGTCCGTCGAGCCTCGTTTGAGACGGAGAAGCGGCGCGGGCCCCAGCATGTCGGGTGGCCCCTCCGCAGGCCCCTCCCCACTGCGGAGCGCCCTCCAGGCCCAGCCGGCTGGAGGCCGTGCCCCTCGTGTACGCACAGCAGACGGCGTCACTCCCTGCTCCCTCGCAGATGGTCCTGTGGTCCCGCTGACACCGGGGTGTTTCGGGGTGTGGCTGGAGGGTGCCGGGGCGTCTGGGTTCAGGCATCTGAGTTCCTCCCTGTTTTCTCGCAGCTGAGCTGGAGGAGAAGCTGCAGTCGGAGGTGGAAAAGAACGTCCAGGTGGTCGAGGTATCGTGACGAGCACTGTTCTGTGCGCATGCGCTGCTGCTCACACTCCCCTGCCAGCTGCCCCTCTGCCCTGCGACCCCAGCAGAGCTGGGCGGAGCCACAGGCGGCTGGGCCCTGGAAATGCGCCTGCCAGAGCCGGAGCCACCTTGTGCTTGTGCGGTTCAGTCTGCCAGACGGCTCGCGTGACACCAGGCTCTTCCGTCCCAAGTCTGGTTCTCTGAGTGGCCCGGGCTGTGCTGGGGTCACAGACCTTTGTCCTCATGGAGGGAGGTGCATGGGGTGGGGGCGCAGGCCAGCCTGGGGGACCTCAGGGAGGAGGCGTGCCCACGCTGCCGGGCGTACCTGCACGGCCTGTCCTTGTCCCATTGCTGCCACCCAACCCCTTTTGCGGGGAGGAGTTGTGTTTCAGGCTGTATCAGTGTCAGCTTCCTTCTGAGGACGACTCACTGGAATTTCTGATCCCCATGACCCCTCTCTTTCTCAAGGCTGCCTTTGTGGAGCGGGCGTTGGCGCTGGTGCCCCATCCCTGCCCCTGGGCACTGGTAGTGGGGCCTCGTTTCCCAGGGCACCTGGGGCAGAGCCTGGCCATCCTGCAGGGCTCGGCGCTGTCTCTGTAGTACCCCCAGTCTGCTCAGGGCTGGACGCGGGAACCTGGAGAATGACTGCACGCCCGTGCTGGGCGCTCAGAGAGGACTCTTCTCCGGGCCGGTGGTCCTTACTCTGGTCCTGGGGGCTGTTGGCCTCGTGGGTTCTTCGGGCCCATCGCTTCAGCAGCCATGGAGGGTCTGACGGAACAGCCAGAGCCAGTTTCTTGTGGTCGCCTGTCCCGGGCAGGGGGTGACTTCCCAGTTTTTAAGTGTGTGGTTAAAACATTTGTACTGCGGGTAATCAACTGTTGGTCGTACTCTCCTTTTTTCTTATTTAAATCAGATCCTAAAGCGAGACTGGGAATCGGAGAGAGATTTGGGCTTAGAAAACCTACGCAGAGAGTTGTCTGCCCAGCATCAGTCAGAGGTGGAGCAGTTACGAAGCCAGTTTGAGAAAGAATTGGCAGAACAGAAAGCTGAGCTGGAGAAGACTTTTCAAGCCAAAAGGCAGGCTGAATGTGAGTATCTGGGAGGAGCAGGTCTCGAATGAGGATGCAGTTTTCCTGTGTAATCCTGGGATGAATGCTGCGATTTGCTGTGTTTGCGCTGCCTCTGTGTTCAGATGCCGGCCGCAGTGCATATGGCACCTGGGTGAGGCGGTGCGGGTGGCTGCAGGCCGGTCAGCGGCGGGGTCTCCCCTCGTGGGTCACAGGCCTCTGAGGTCCCCGAACCTTCCCAAAACTTCTGTTCTAGTGTTACATTCCTCCTGGAACAGCAGCATTGGGATTATTCCCTTTTTATGTGGGTTGCATGTTGTGTGACACCCAGGGCCTGGCTGTCCACCCCCTCCCTCCTTCTCAGGAGAGCGGGTGCTGACGTCTCACCCGGCGGGGCTGGTGCTCCGCGCTGAGTCCTCCCTGACAGCAGGCTGGTTGGCGGGCTGCTGCGGAGCATCCTGAGTGCGGTGTGTGCCCTCCAGGGTCCCCCCTGCCTCTGCAGGCGCAACAGGAGGCGGCCGCAAAGGAGCTGCAGGAGGACGCGGAGTCGGAGCCCCAGCTCACGGAGGACGCAGAGGACTCGGAACGGCACGTCTGCAAGGACGAAGCGGGCGGACGGCTGGAGGTGGGCTGCTCACCGAGGACAGCTCGTGTCCCCGGGGTGGGTGGGCCTTGGTCCCAGCGCCCTCTCATTAGGGAGGTGGCTGGTGTTTGGCGGTGCTGCCGCGTGAGCTGAGGCTGTGGTCAGAGGGTCACTTGAGTTGGTGTTGGTCCTGGACACAGGACTTGTGTCCTTCACGCGGGCTCCGCGCTGAGGCTGCCCTGCAGGGAGGGGCTTCCGCGGGAAGGCCCGCCAGAGACGCCCTAGCTACTGCCGCCTCACACTGTTCCGCTGACACCGCCTGTCAGGTGAGGGCCACGTGGCCAGACCTCACGTAGGCCCGGAGTCGGAGCCCAGCCTCACGCCCACGCTGGCTCAGGGGACTGAGAAGAAGGCAGACCGGCGGCGCAGTCAGCTGTGGCCTGTGCCAGGCTGCAGCTCAGGACAGGAGAGTCGGAGTCCGAGGAGCCTGAGGCCACCGTGGCTGTCGCACCCGGACCCAAGCCATCCTGGCTTGGGCCCGGCCTCCCTGGTGGGGAAGAGACGGCTGGAGGGCGCCTTGCATCCTGTGCCCTGGGGAGAAAGCTGGCAGGGGCCTCGATCCGGCTGAGCTCCCATGTCCCCTCTTTTTAGGGGTGCTGACTAAGGCTGCAGAGGGAGCTTCAGCACCTCATAGGGATAAGGGTGGCTGTGACCACAGGGGAATGAAGGACCCCTGGGGCACAGTGATAGAATCTTGGGGTGGGACGTGTCAGATGGGACGATGGGGGACTTTCTGAGAGACTGGGATGTGGTCAGTGACAGGTGCTCACCTCGCGGGGCCCAGGGTGTGCCAGGTGTTCCCCACAGGCTTCCCTTTGACAGTGAGAAGGACGGTAAGGGTCCGTTCTCAGTGACGAGAGTGGTGTCTGCAGGGAGCCAGGTCAGGCCCTGCATAGGTGACCTGAGAGACGCCAGGTGCGACGAGGCTGCGGTCAGCTCGTGCACCTTTAGCTCGATGTGTCTGGAGCTGCCATTGCTGGTTCTCGGCCACACACTGGGACTGCATCGGCCTGGGCCGTCACTTGGGTCACGACGACGGGTGTGCTGCCATTGGGGCTCGGTCGTGTCCCATATGTTGCTTGGCTTCCCCAGGTGGAGAATCCTCAGATGTCACGCGGAGAGCTGCAGGCACAGTCCCAGGAGGTCCAATTCGAGTCCACAGGAAGTGACGGGCAGGCACTGAGTGGTGAGCAGCTCATGCTGGGGACACGTCCTCATGCTGAAGCCGTGTGGTTTTCGTCATGGCCCCCAGATGAGGGGTGGCGGGCCCGGGCGGTCCGTGAGCTCCTTGGAGACGAGCCTGTGGTGTGAGAAGGCACGCTTGACTCACGTGGAGGGCTGGCTTAGTGTGCAGCTCGCTGGCAGCACTGTGCAGTGGGAAGCCAGCCAGGAGGACCGGGCGGGCTTTCTGCCGCCCGGCAGCGGCAGCTGAGCACCCCTGAGGCACAGATCTCGGCCGGCACCTAGTGTCGCAGGTGTGCTGTCTGTGGGGATCCTATGAGCTCTGCTGTTGCGGGGTGACGTCCGAGTCTCCAGGCCCCCCTATGGCAGCTCCTTCACCGCGGGCGGCTCACCTGGGACCCTCACAGGACGCGTGTCACAGTGGCGGGGGTGGGGTGGAACCCAGGAGACACGGGAAAGGAAAACAATTATGTTTCGCTGCTGCCGATCTCCGGGCGGCCTTTCAAGCTGTGGCCCCGTGTGCACGGGGCTGACGGCTCTGGAACAGGGGGCACGGGCAGCGCCTGTCTGCTGCTTGCTGGTGAACAGGTCCACCCTCTTGGGGCTTCATCTCCAGCCGGGGCCACCAGTCCCCTCCTCCTGTAAAGACCCTGGGTCATGTCCCAGCTTCTGGGATTAGGGGCCTTCACAAGTCCACTGCGCCCTGCCACGGGGTCTTCAATGCGTCCCGATCTCTCCTGGGTGTCTGATCTGGGCAACTGCGTGATCTCGCCCTGCTAGAGTCACGCACGCAGCGCCTGGCCCCAGTGTCCCACACAGGAGAGTTGGCGTGCCTTCGGCGGGACTTCGAGCAGCAGCAGCGGGACAAAGCCCAGCACGAGTCTGAGCTGGAGCAGCTGAGACTGTATTTTGAGAAGAAATTAGGGGACGCTGAAAAAAATCACCAAGAAGCCCTGACTGCGTTACAGCAGCGGCTGCGGGAGGCGAGGGGAGACTCCGCCTTGGAGCCCGTGGCCCTCAGGTGAGTGCGCGCGCTGTGTCCCAGGCAGGTGTTGGAACATGGGGACCTCGCGCTGAACTGCAGTCTGATGACGTTTCGTGCTGGTGTGGACGGGTAGCCTGTGCTCCGCAAACGCGACGTTTGGGGCTTGAGTCGAAGTGACGTCAGAGCTGGGAGCTGGTCTGACGGGTGTGACAGGCATCGATGGTGACGTGCAGCCAGTGGTGGTTGGGTGCAGGCTGTCGGGGTCCTGTGGGGCCCCAGGTCCTTGTAGCTGTGACACCGGCCCTGGTCACCATCACAGACATGGTTCACTCAGCCGAGGCGTCTTGTGCTTGGTGGAAGTATGGCTGTGACCGAGGGAGCAGGAGGGGTTTTCTTTTACCCAGTCAGATCCCGGGGCACCGCAGAGTTCACGTGAGAAAGTGCTGCGGGGACGGTTCCCAGCCCCGCCTTCTCTCTCCACCAGTGCCGTTCCAGAAGAGGTGTCTGCAGAGGGAGGAAGAGGCCACTGCGACCCGCCCGGCTTCCGCTTGGAGCAGCATGAGGTGACGGCCAGATTTGTTTACAGAGGGTGCGATTGACAAGACGTGTCAGTCCGAGATGGACCACGCAGTGACGCGACGTTTGTCCGCGTTGTGGCGTGGCCCCCACCGTAAGCCCGGCAGCATCACGCGCACGCTCACGAAGCCCTTTTTCTGGTGACGAGAACTTCTAAGGCCCACTCTCCAGCGGCTCCCTGGCACAGAGTACAGCGTGTGCCCTGCAGCCACGCACTCTGCGTCACCCCCGGGACTGACCGCCCTGGCGCTGGCAGTCGTGCCTTTTGACCCCCGTCACCCGTTTCACCCCCACCCCGCCACCAGCTCTCGTGACCGCCAGGCTGTTTTCTGTGCCCACGAACTGAGCCGTTTCGATTTGCTTTTTAAATTCCACATGTAAGTGAGATCATGTGGTATTGTCTTCCTCGGGCTGACTTATTTCACCTAGTACAACGCCCTGTGGGACCACTCGTGTTGCAGGTGACAAGATTTCGCCCTTTTTGTGGCTGGGTGATACTCCATTGTGTGTATGCACTGCTTCTTTGTCCGGTCAGCCATCGATGGGCACTTCGGTTGCTCCCACGTCTTGGTTTTCGTGAGTGATGCTGCAGCGAACACAGGGTACATATGCGTTTTCACTCCAGTGTCTTGGGTTTCTGTGGGTAAACACCCAGAAGGGGAACTGCTGGGCCGTGTGGGGGTCCCAGCATTAATCTTTTGAGGAACGTCCACACTGCTGTCCATGGTGGCTGCACCGATTCACAGCCCCAGTGCGTGAGGGCTCCCTTTTCCCCACATCCTTGCCAGCATGTGCTGATGTACTGGTGACGGCCTTTCCGACAGGCGTGAGCGATATCGCATCGTGGGTTTAATTTGCATTCTCTGATGATTAGTGACGTTGGGCATCTTTTCATAGGTTTATCAGTCGTTCTTATGTCTTCTTTGGAGAAAAGCCCATTCAGGGCCCCTGAATCAGGTGGTTTTTTGCTGTCGCATGAGCAGTTCTTCAGTCATGGAGCAGGTTGTGTTTCGGTAGTGTCTGACGCAGGCGGACCCTTTTCATGTCCTGAGGTCTGCATTTCGGTCCTTTCCCCAAATGCAGTCTGGCCCAGGGTGGAGGAGGGCTGGCTTTGTCTCATGAGGGAGCAGCTCTGGTGACACATCACGCCGTGGCCTGCGCGTGTGCCCACAGCCACACACGTCCTCCCCTGGGTGCCCAGGCACCTGCCCCACCTGCTGCAGGCCGCTCCCCGCGTGTCCCTGCGCCGGCCCCCCGTGGCTCCCCAGAGCGGCCGCGGGAGGTGTGCTGAGTTGTGTGCTGAGCTCTGCTTGTCCTGGGGTGGCCTCCGTGGCGTTTCTGCAGCTTCAGCTTGTGTAGCCGGTGCTGTCTGAGCCCGGCTCTCCGTGGCGGTGCAAGCTGCATCGTGCTGCAGGGTCACGGCCTCTGGCTGAGTGTGCCTGGTGCAGCTGAGGAGCCAAGGTGGCTTTTATTGCCTGGTGACCGGTTGCGCTGTCAGTAGCTCCCATGTCTGGTGGCTGCTGTCTGCTGTCCTGGGCACTCAGGTGTGTCTCGTCAGCTCGGGCGGCTGAAACAGCAGACGTTCATCGGCTCGCAGTCTGGGAGCTCGAGGTCCAGCTGTGGGCAGGGCCAGCTTGTGGAGGACCGCGAGCATCTTCTCATGTGGTCATAAACCGTTCTTCCTTTTTTCTGATTTGCCGTCCACGTCTTTGCCTATTTCCCAGTGCTTCGGACGTGTCCATCCTGTTCGTCTCTGGCCCTGGTCACTTTTGTGCGGCTGCTGGTGGCTGTGGTCTGGGGTTGCGCACCCCTCACACCATCCCTCCTTCATCCTCGGTGCTTCGTCCCCATTCTCAGCAGAGCAGTATTTTCCAGTGCTTTTTCCCGGTCCTTTTAAAGAGCGACTTTGTGTCTAGTGTGGAACCCAGCCCTGGTCGGGTGGGAGGTCCAGGCTTCAAGTTTATTTGCTCTTTGCAAATGGTGAGTCGCTTTCACACTGAACTCGCTGAATTTGTGCTTCAGTTGGCATGGGGCACTTTGTGTGTTCTGTTGTCATAGGTGCAGGAGTCCCAAGTTTTGGGTTGCTGTGACTCGTGTGTGACTTTTGAGGAAACTGGGTTCATGGGTGGCATTGTGCGGGGACAGGAAGCGATGAAGCCTGCGTTGAGCTTTCCCGCCGACTGCTGCGAGGATGGTGGCTGGGCCGTGTCTGCGCTGCGCACAGCAGGGCAGGGAGGGAGGGGAAAGTGAGGCGGCTCAGTGCGTGGGCGCAGAAACCTGGGCGCCCGTGGCCTTGGACGGGTGAAAGGGGGGGAGTGGAGGAGTGGAGGGCGGGGGTCTGGCTCTGAGAGTGTCATGGTCGGGCTCCCGGGAGTGGCTGGTGCCCTGTGCTGGGGCTGTGCGCATCAGCAGAGCCTGCGCTCTTGGGGTATGAGATGGGGGGCAGCCTGCGAGGCCCCCAGGGAGGCAGAGAGGCTCATGGACATGCCCCCTGCCTCCCCCTGTGCGGCACCCCCAGGCCATCCTGCACGCGCACACAACGTTAGAGGAAAGCCACCAGTGCCAAGTGGCAGCCCAGCAGGAGGGGACCTCGTGGAGATCCGGATGTTGGAGGAGCATGTGGGGCTCTCGGAAGAGCTCGGCCAAGGTTGGTGCCTCTGGCTCGCAATGTTCTGTGGGAGGTTGGGAGCTTCAGCCTGAGTTGTGTGGAGGTGCCGCAGGCCAGCCCGCTGTCCCCATGCAGGATCGCAGAGTCAAGGGGCAGGGCCCGGACGTGTCAGGACAGGGCCTGGCCTCACAGCAGCCCTGGGGTTCATAGGGGCCCAGGCAGCAGGAGGCAGCAGGTGGAGAAGCCGTGGTCATCCCAGACGCGGGCAGACGGGGGTGGGCGGTGGCTGTGCTGCCGAGGAGGGTGGATGCCAGGGGGAGGGGGCGTTGCCTGGATGCCCGGCGCCCTCACTGGGCACAGCCCTGGGGGTGGTGCCACCGCATCCTGCTTGAGCTGAGCTGGCAGGGTGGGCAGGGCCGGAGGCCCGTGGGCGCCCGACACGAGTGCCTGCCTTGGCCCATGCTCCCGGAGCTGGCGGGTGTGTGATGCGGACACAGGCCGTCCGCTCCTGACACCCGGCTCACACGGCGTTTCAGAACCTGAGGCATTTGAAGGCAAGGTCCTGTCCCTGTTGGCGTGGGTGTCCTCGTGGGTCGCATCCAACTGTCCTACCTGCCCCTGCTCTGTTGTAGACCTCGCTCCTATGCGTCTGCGGGCCGAGGGGGACATGGCGGTGGACGTGGACACGGCGGTGGCAGCCAGGGTCCTGGCTTTGGAAGCCGACCACAAGGTTAAACTCTCGCTGCTTCAGACGGCGCTCAAGGAGGAAGTCGATCTCTTGAAAGGAGAAAACAGACATTTGCGCGAGAAGCTGCAGAGGGAGGCCCGCCTGAACGAGGACTTGGAGAAGGTGCGCTGAGCGTCCGTGGAGAGGTGCCCTTGCCGCCTCCTGGGAGCACCTGTTAGCTGGTTGGGACACGTGCATGGCCAGGAGCGGGCTTGGTCAGCATGTCACTCAGCCCAGACGAGCCTCCCCGCTGTGTGGCCTCCCGTTGTTCCTTCCACTGGTCCCCAAGGGTAGAGGGTGCAGCTAGGTGTCCTCAGAGGGCACAGGTGGGGTTTCGAGCCAGGTTATTTGGCACGGCCACCTTCAGGCCTTGTCCCCCGGAGCTCTGTGGTGTCCCGAACCCCCAGGTCTTTCTGCTGGCGGTTGGCCATGCAGCCATAGAGAGTGCCTGCGGGGACCCCGAGTGACGAGGTCACTGCCCCACTGGCGTGGTCTTAGAGTTTACATTAGGCCATTCCCATAAAATGTACGAGCTTATAACCATGCAGGTGTTTACCATCTCCTGTTCATTTTTTTATGTCATAGTTTTCAACAGCATTAATTCTGCCTGTGTTGTAAACTCTTCAGTGTCACTTACTTGAGAGAAATTGAGGGGAAGTGGTCTTACAGTTGCCATTCACAGTGCTTTGTGTTTCTCCCCGGAGATCCGAGTTGACCGCGGGTATGATTCCCTCCAGCCCTTGGCGTGTTCTCTTAGCCGGGAGTCGTAATTTCACCTTCATTCTCCACTGTTCCTGGTGCATACGGAAGGCCGGGTGGTGGCTTTAGTCAGGATTTAGAGATGTTCCATCTGACTTCATTGTTTCTGGTGGGAAGTCAGGTATTGCTCAAATCGGTGTTTCCCGAGTGTCATGTGTCACGTTCTTTTGGCCTCTTCAAAGGCTTTTTTTTCCCCTTTGTTGGTGTTCTTAGTCATTTTGCTATGGGCCTACGTGTGGTTTTTTCAACACTTTTTCTCCCATGAAATTCTAAAAATTAGTACGTAAACTTGATTGCAGATATTTAAGGGAAGGACACAGGGATCCTCAGAAAACATAGTTACCTTAAAAAAATACTTGCACTAGGCTGACCTCACCTTCCCTTTTTTAATGACAATGCTACTAAAACGGTGGTCTTTTAATAATTTACAGAAAATTCTGTACATTTGTTTTTCACCAAATTAGGAGATTTTGCCACGTATTTTCTTCAGTTTTTGTTTCTGCTCCATTCTCCCCTTTCCTTTTAGAATCCCACTGGCTTGGACACTATCTTTTGGTTTTCTTGAAATTCTGTTCATTTTGTTTTCTGATCTTTTCCCTTTCTTGTTGGTTAAAGTCTGTTGAAATTCCAGTTGATTGACGCTTTTGCAGCCTGTAATTTGCTTTTAAGTTCCTCCATTGAATTTTTAAATTTCAAATACTGTGTTTTTCAATTTTAGACTTTCCATTTATTTTTTAATATTTTCTGCTATGATTTCCTGTTCTTTTATTCATTGTGAACATACTTTCCTTCATGTTCACAAGTACAGTTATGATAGCTACCTTAAATCCATTGCTAATTTCAACACTTGTATTCTCTTGGGGTTGTTCACTATTGTATTTTCTTATTACCTTGGGTCATATTCTCTGTTTACCTGTATATCAGTTATTTTTGGATTGGATCCTGGTCATCGTGGACAGCCTGGCTTCTGTTGTGTTTTGCTGAGGAGTAGTGATTTTCTGTTTCAGCGGGCAGCTCCCTTGGCGGGATTCGGACTCCACTCCCCACCGTCTGCGTGCTGCACTGAAGCACACTGTCCAGTTCCTTGGGTCTTAGCCGGCCTTCTCTTGGAGTCCACACAGTCACGTGTGGGTCAGGGGTTAGCCTGAGGTTGGAGTTTCGATGATCCCAGACTTAGTGATCCCTCTCTTCTCTGTTCTGAGGGGCAGCCCCTCTCACTTTCTGTCCTTCTCTGTACAATTGCAGGGTTCCTGTGCACAGCACGGGCGGGACTTGCTCAGTTCCCTGTCGTGTGGGTGCGATCTGGGCCTTCGGGTGCAGTGTCTCACACTTTATCCAGAGGTCACAGTCCTCTCTGGGAAGGCCATCTGATTAACACTTCTCTGCCATCACCAGAAGCCACTTCCTCCGTCGAAGTCAGGCTCACCTGCCTGTTTTGGTTTTATTTTGGTTCTTCTTATGTTCAGTAGTTTGTTGACCTAATTTCTTTCCTCTTTTTGAAAACCAGGATATTTGCCTCCCATCAACTTTTTGACTAATCTTCCTTTTCACAAGACACCTTTAAAACCATGAAGTTTAGCTCATCAGCGTCTTGCTCAGGCTCTCGTTTATCCAGAGTATAAAGAGTTCAAGTTCAGAGACTTGAGTCACGGTGTGGCTGCTGTTCTCGTTTCCTTGCTGGTGGCGGCTCAGTGCTTGGGGTGCGCGGCCGTTTCCTCAACACAAGACCCGTGACGTTTCCCCTGCAGGTCCATCTGCATGTGCCACCCCCGCGTGTGTCTGGTCAGTGTGCTTTATCCATACGTAGGGAGCAGTTGGTTCGAGCACGTGGTCATGTCAGAGTCCTGTTCCCGTCAACACGAGCCGCATTCTGTCGCTCTGTCGTCGTGTGGCTGCGTGTCGTGGAAGGTCCCTGTCTTCGCAGACGGGTTTGGATCATTGCTGCCAATAACCTCTTCCTTTGATTTCTTCCCTCGTAAATGAAATGGCCCACAGGCGAAGCACAAGTTAGTTGAAGATCACCAGGAAGAACTGAGGGAAGCAGAGGAGCGGATTCGGCTGATGAAACAAGAATTCAGAGAGCGAGAAGTGGAGTGGAAAGTCGCCAGCGAGGTGCTGAAGAGAGACGCGGAAGAGCAGCTGTCCCTGAGGCTCCGTGACCTGAGACAGCAGGCCGAGGAGGACAAGCAGTCGATGATGGACAGGTTCGCGCTGCAAGAAGCTGAGATGAGGCAACTGCAGGAGCAGCAGGCGGCGCAGATCCTGGACCTGGAGAGGTCCCTGACGGAGCAGCAGGGCCGCCTGCGGCAGCTGGAGCTCGGGCTCCCCGGGGACGAGTCTCCACAGTGCAGCCAGGTCGGCCAGGAGCTTCGCCTGCAGGAGGACTGCGCCCTGCAGCTGATGCCGGCCCAGAGCAGGTGGGTGACACCTGCGTGGCCGTGCGCTACGTGTGGAGTGTCTGCCAGGTTCCCCTGCAAGATCGGCCCAGAGCAGGTGGGTGACACCTGCGTGGCCGTGCGCTACGTGTGGAGTGTCTGCCAGGTTCCCCCAAGATCGGCCCAGAGCAGGTGGGTGACACCTGCGTGGCCGTGCGCTACGTGTGGAGTGTCTGCCAGGTTCCCCCAAGATCGGCCCAGAGCAGGTGGGTGACACCTGCGTGGCCGTGCGCTACGTGTGGAGTGTCTGCCAGGTTCCCATGCAAGATCGGCCCAGAGCAGGTGGGTGACACCTGCGTGGCCGTGCGCTACGTGTGGAGTGTCTGCCAGGTTCCCCCGCAAGATCGGCCCAGAGCAGGTGGGTGACACCTGCGTGGCCGTGCGCTACGTGTGGAGTGTCTGCCAGGTTCCCACGCAAGATCTGCCTCAGGAGACCCGGCAGAGGGGCGGGCAGGCCCCCTGGGAGGATGTGCTGTGGGCTCTCAGCGATGTCCTTAGTCTTGGACGCTTGGTCTTTACCCTGAGACGAGACGGGACACGTTGCTGTGGCAGCAGCATCCAGACCCTCGTGGCGTCTGTGCGCCTCTGACGGACACGGCTGTGCGTGTGCCTCCCACGTCGCTGCTGTTCTTTGCACGTCGCAGAATTTCCACAGCAGAACTTCACACCCGTTCATCGTGAGGGCCTGCAGTTCATCCACGTTAGCTTTTTGTTTTTTTAGACTCAAACAGATTTTTAAAAAGGAAATATCTCTTCTAAAACACACACACTTCCTGCAAGCTTTAAGCAGGTTTATCACACGATTTGGTCTTTGGCCTCTGTCGTGCTGACGTTGTACCCTGGGCCATCAGGGTCAGGCTGTTCGTGAGTCTGGGGTCTTCGGACATGCGGTGGCTTTGGCCTTCTCCCGTGTGTCCACGAGTGAGGCGCAAGGGCATCTGCTCTGGGGTCTGAGAGCTTGAGCCCGAACCTACCTGCCACATGGGCACAAAGCCTTGCTGCTCCTGTGTGGTTGGGTGGGGCAGCTGTGGGAATGGCCCTGCAGGCCCTGGGGACTGATGGCACATGTGGCTTGTCACAGCTCGGGCTCACCAGGCATGCACGGAGCCTACGCCAGTTGAGGGTCTAGCTCCTCAGGGTTGGGGGGCTCCAGGTGCTCCCGTGACATGGCGTCTCCTGCCTCTCTCTGCCTCCGCCAGCCAGCGTGCCCCCGGGTCTTGATATTCACGTCCCTAATTCATCACTGAAGAGTGTTTCTGAACCCTTTTGAATGCTCTTTGAGGTCCTGCTGCCACTTCTTAGTCAAGTTCCTTCTCCCCGTGGTCAGTCATGTCTCCTTTGTGTTGTGCCTGTTGGAAGTATGCGTGTGGTTTCTTGCTGTGGGTCCCGTGTCCTTCAGGCTGTGCTGCGGACCCCTGGGTTCTGGCCTCTGAGCTCCTGTGGCTTCACGTGGCCCCTTCGCTCCACTTAATCCTGGTGGCGGTCCACTCAGCTCTGTGTGGCAAATGGAGAAGGAGTAAGGACACACCCACGAATGACGATCTTGCCAGCAGAAGTGGCTTCCTGTAGGAAGTGTGAGTAGGTTGCTGCTCTTATGACTGCGTGTTTTGCTGTCTGTGCTTACTATGTGTGTCGTCGCAGGTTTTTAGAGCAACGGAAAGAAATCAGTGAGAAGTTTGCTGCGGAGCAGGACGCCTTCTTGCGGGAAGCCCGGGAGAAGCACGCCAGCGAGCTGCAGCTCCTGCAGGACAGACACCAGCAGCACATTGTGTCCCTGAGGACAGACCTCGAGGCCAGGCACCAGGCTGACGTGCGGGAGCTGAAAGCTGCGTTCGAGAGAGAGCAGCGGGCTGTATCCGACGCTCGCGTGGCCGAGCTGCAGACGAAACATGCTGCCGACATCCATGCCCTGGAAACGAGACACTTGTCCAGCCTGGACGCCGTGGAGTCCCGCCACCTGTCTGAAGTTCAGGCGCTGCGTGAGGAGCACCGGCGAGCCTTGGAGCAGCTGCGAGCGGAGCTGGGGAGCAGCTGCCACCGAAGTGTTCTTGTCGCCACGCGTGTCAACGCGGGAGCTGGGGAGACGCCCGCAGAGACGTGGCGGGGAGCTTCAGTCCACGCGGGGTCGCCCGAGAGCCGAGCCTCATGGGGCCCTCCAGGTGCGGGCCCGGCCCTTCCCGCTGTCAGGACAGGCCCCTGCCTGTAGCTGCATGTCCCAGTGTGTGCTGCGTGTGCCCCACACGCTGCCGCTGCCAGCGGGGCTCCTGGTGTGCTGGGTGGAGGGTGAGGGTCGTGTCGCCCCCCGACTGCGCTGCCCTCACTGCCTTGGTTCTCCTGTTGGGATTCGTGACGTGAAATCCTCCGTCCTGTTTCGGGAGCACTGACTGGTGCTTTACATTTAGAGGAAAGAGTGTTCTGGAGATGGCGCCCACTTTTCCTCTCCTGCACACCTGGGGCACCTGCGTCTCAGGATAGGTTGTGTACATTTGGACTAAAACCGAAGTCACTGGGAGTTTAACGTCCTCGCAGTGGACGGGCCGCTCCGTCCAGCGCTTGGCCAGGTGGGTGTGCCAGGCCCCGGGGTGGACTGCCAGGTGCCACCCTGTGTGGGGGGTGGCGGGATGGGGCAGCGGGACGCGGTGCGGGGCGGCAGCAGCCCTGCTCAGTCAGAGGCGCTGCCCCCGGAGCTGTGGCACTGTGCGAGGCACGGTGAGCCGCCCGGCATCCGCGGTGTCACTGGGCGTGCAGGAGGGCTGGGCCCACAGGCAGCCGCGGCCTCACTGCAGGGGGCTGGAAGGGTGCAGGGCAGGCGCTCTGCGCACAGGGCACGTCACCGTAGCCCTGCTCTTGGGGACCGACACGCACGGGGCTGTGGCCTCAGTGCCCACGGCTTGTGCGCGGGGCTGTGCGCGAGCCGTGCGGCAGCCCGCGTGGTCGTTCTCGAGGCCGTGTCCGGCGGAGCAGGCGGAGCCCCTGGAGCATGAGGCTGCTGTGGGGGCCCTGGGCCTCGGTTCCCTTTCATCGGGGCAGGGTGGCATTTGACCAGCAGGGGCGCCCCGTGTGCTGGTGCTGTGCACCCTGTCCTCGTCACCACACGCATGCACCAAGTCGTGTTCCGTCCTCGCAGGCTTGCGAAACCTCTGGGGTGTATCCTGCGTCCTGGGCTGGGCAGCGAGGCCGATCTCCAGTACATCTCTGCGCCGCCCAGTCCCCGTGGGGTGAGAGGAAGGGGCGTACGTGGCACCTCCCTTGGGGCACGCGTGCCAGGCCCCCAGGGGACCAGCTCCCGCCAGTGCCCGTCTCTGACCTCGGGACCAGGCCCAGGGCTCCCAGCGTGCATGTGGCGGCCAAGTCCTGACCGTGGCCTCTAACCTGCTGCTTCTCCGAAGGGCCCTGGGGGAGGGGCAGGGCCGGTGAGGACGGTGAGCGGAGCCTGAGGACGGTGCTCCTCCTTGGTTGGGGGACGACTGTGGGCTGGCTTTTCTGTCGTTCGGTCCTTGGACTCTGAGCCACCCTGAATGTGGTCACTTGGTAGGGTTCCATGTTCGAAGGGCGCAGAGGACAGAGGAGGGACCACCCAGGATACCGTGCCCTCAGGCAGCCCAGATAGGCAGCCAGGTGACCGCGTCACAGCCAGGAAGAGTGCATCCTCGCTGGCACCATGGTCCGCCTTTGGCGACATCCCCACATGGCTCCTGTCGCGAGGGCGGAGCCCGTGTTCCCTGAGCCCCGCAGCCCTGCCGGAATCTCCCCAGCATCACCGCAGCCCCCAGTTGCCTCACCGTTTCCTCAGGGTCCCTCAGCCTCAGTGTCCCTTCAGCATCCTCTCTGTCCCCTGGTTCAAGTCGCAGTGCTGAGGGACCATCGTGGGTGACTCAGCTGCTGCTCCTCAGGGTGGCAGAGCAGAGGGTGTGATGCATGAGCAGTCGGCCTGTCCAGCCACCCACGGTTGCTCTTGCGAAGGGCCCGTGATGGTGGGTGCGGGCGGGTCGCACGTGCCCGGCCCCAGGAGAGGACTGGGGTGGACGCCCTGCTGTGGTTTGCAGGCCGGGTCCGGGGCAGCACATCCAGGTGGGGCAGCGGCCCGGGGTGCACAGCCGTCCCCCGTCCTGAAGCACTGCTGCCGGGACCTGCTCGTGTGCTGCAGGTGTCTGCTGGGTGCCGCCTTCCCTGAGGGCCGGCCTCTGTCACTTCTTCTCCAGGGCAACTTCTGACCCACCGCCCTCCCGTGGAGCTGTCTGGGCTGTGCTGCCCGTTCTGTCTGCTGGCAACACAGCCACATGCTTTCCGAAGCCGCATGTCACCTGTGTTCTCGGCCTCGCGGCTTCCTCCCGCGCCGACGCGGTCTGCACGCTCCTGGGGTGGTGCTGCCTTGTGCAGGCCTGGGGTCCCTGTGCTCTGCCACCGGCTAAGAGTGTCCCAAGCTGTCCACGTCACCTTTTCTGCCCAGCTGATGCCATAGAAAATGGGGAGGCGGGGTGAGCTGCTTCTTCCCCTGCTCTGGCGTTCCGTTGGAGGGGACTTAAACACGACAGGAAGGGAGCAGTTTGGCTAGCTATGTTTCTGGCCACCTGGCGGGCACATGTCAGCCGTGGGGCGTCAGCACTCCCCACCCCCGTGATGTGAACAGACGCCGGACGCCGACGTGTTTCCGCCGTGAACACCTCGGCGTCTGCCTCTGCCGGGTCAGACCTTTTCCCCTGCAGAGCACAGCCACAGTCCGTCTGGCCCAGAGACAGACGGTCACATCCTTGTTCCGCCCACACCCAGCTCCTCTTCTGCCACACCGGTGGTGGGTCGGGACCCTCGCTGGGCCTCGTTTGCTGTTTCTACTGCTTCCTGGGGTGTCTGACGTGTTCCCCGCTCTCTGCACACGTGCCGACATGCTTGCACACGTGCTCAGATTCAGGCTGTGGCCTGGTGTGGACGCTGTACATGGCACGTCCCTCTGGTGGTGTCCCTCAGGCTTCACCTACAGATGGGTGTCACGCAGAGATTTGCTGGCATTTCCTGGGGTGCTTGGATCGTTGTCCCCAACACAGCAGGGACGTGCCCAAAATAGCAGGGACGTGCTGTTCTTCCTCTGCGAACAGATTCTGT
This sequence comes from Eonycteris spelaea, assembly GCA_003508835.1. Lineage (NCBI taxonomy): Eukaryota > Metazoa > Chordata > Mammalia > Chiroptera > Pteropodidae > Eonycteris > Eonycteris spelaea. Next base: position 148,988 of record PUFA01000462.1, read on the forward strand.
CTGGGCTGCAAATATCTTTGCACCTGTTTGAAAAGCAGCGCCAGCTGCCAGAAGTTACTTAGCGTGCGCGGGTGAGGTGGCGGGGTGGTCGGGTCACTCGGGGCTCCCTCCCTCTGGAGTGCGGTTGCGACAGTGTTCTGTAGGCGTCAGCTCGGTGTCCTTCCCCTGGAGACGAGCCCCCATGAAGGCCCCCTCCTCGGGTGGTGCCGGGCGGGGGCCTGGACAGATGAGTAACAGTAGTGTGACCGGTGCTGATTGCTCAGGGCAGTTTCATCTTTTCTTGGTAAAAAAAAAAAAACCACTATATCTGTTTCGCGTAACGGTTTTTATAAGGATTAAGACGATTTCTGGTCAGGCGGATGTGTTTGAACGTCTTCGACGTGTCAGTTGAACTTACCTTCATTATTACGTTGGCGTTCTTTGTGTTGCGCTACTGGATTTTTTTCTCCAGGCACATCTACAGAGTTTTCTCAACAATTGATGAATGTATGTGACATTGTCCCTATGATTCTGTGGGTTTTTAGAAAAATCTAAGAACGACCTTTTTAAAACATCTTTTTTATACTGACCTTAGTGTTAGATCATGGCACACGAAGCAGGGTTTTGCTTGAGGCTGGAAGGAGACATGGCTGTCCATGAGAGAAGCCTTATGTGTGGGGACGCATGGGGGTCAGCCTCCCTGTGACCCTGTCCAGTCACGTCAGGGTGAGGCCTGAGGATCTGCACTCCTGCCACGTGTCTGCAGCCACCAGGACACTGGGCACCCGAGGTGCGGCCGCCCTCCTGCTGGGGGTGGGCTGGGGCTGCATGTCCGCAAGGCTGCCTCGCCGGCCCCTGCGCATCTCCGGGGCGGACCTGCCGCAGGGCACGGCCACGTTTGGCCTTTGCCTCTGCTGTGGTGCGCGGCCATGGGTCACACTGCAGGCTGGGTGTGCCCTGGGCAAGACAGGCACGCGGTGTCCCCACTGCCCCTCACGGGGAAGCTAGAGCGACTTCCTCCTGCCCATGGGCACTGGGGCGGGGGCTTCGCGATAGCCACTCTCCTGCCTCCCGGGGCTGTCGTGTGAGACTTGTGTGTCCCTGTCAGCTGCCTTAAAAGCCCCCGGAAGCCGCACAAAGGCTAAGACGTGAGGATGTGCTTAGCGCCAGCCACCCCACGGCCATGGACAGACGAGGAAGGGCCTTGGCTTCTGAGCCGGGGTTCCGTGTGGCGTGCGCCCTCTGTCCTCGCTGTTGGCCGGCAGTGACACAGTGGCCCAGAAGGACCTCGAGGCTGGAGAGAGGTGGCTGGCCCGCTGGGCAGTGCCCGACGGTGTGGTTGTGGTGCAGGCACTGGCACTGGGGGTGCAGCCTCCATGGCGCGTGGGGCGCCCCGGGCCCTGCCCTCCCTCAGGGGTGCTGTGCTCTGTTTCATCCACTGGGCCCCGTGGCAGGGTTGGGCCTGAGGAAGGTGGTCTGCAGCCCCAGAGTTCCCCGGGGCCCACACACGTGGTCCTGCCTCCTGAGCAGGGCATTAGGGTGTGGGGCACACAGTTAGCCATCGGCCCCACCGGCGCCTGTGCCCTAAGAGCCGACTGCTGTGTCTGGGACTGTGGGCCTCCTGTGGCTCTACGTTCTCTTGCTTTCCCGTGTCCTCCGCAGGGGGGAAGCATCCCGTGGGACTGTGGCCCATCCCTTGGCCAAAGCCCTGTGGCCTGGGTGCCCTCTGGCTCTGGGGGTTTTGTTCTCATGTTCACGGGCACTTGGGGGTTTCACGACTGGGCCAGCATCCCTGGTTAAGCCTGGTGACCTCACGACCATGGCGCCCCTCCCAGCTGTGAGGGCTCCTGTGGTGCGAGCAAGCCCATCTCAGTGCCGCGTGGACCATTGTGCGTCCTGACTCAGAACTGCGGGTTGCTTGGTGTTTTAGTTGGTGAGGCACTTGCAGGACTGGCTGCGCTGTTTATCTGTAGCCTTTCCTTTGTCTGTTGTGTGCCAGTGTTCACCGCCGACACGTGCGGCACACGAAGTCAGGCCCTTAGGAACAGCCGTGCACGGGGTGTGCCATGCCGGGTTTACGCGTTGGACCCCAGAGGGTGATCGATCGCAGGAGAGAGTCGTGCTGGACAGGGAGTGCGAGGGAACCGGACGCTGCACGGCAAACGCGTCTGGGCTGAAGGGCAGAGGTGGCAGGTGGCAGGTGGTAGCGGTGGCAGAGGTGACAGGTGGCAGAGGTGGCAGGTGGCAGTGGTGGCAGGTGGCAGTGGTGGCAGGTGGCAGTGGTGGCAGAGGTGGCAGCTGGCAGAGGTGACAGGTGACAGCGGTGGCAGAGGTGGCAGGTGGCAGCGGTGGCAGAGGTGGCAGGTGGCAGAGGTGGCAGAGGTGGCAGGTGACAGGTGGCAGGTGGCAGAGGTGGCAGGTGGCAGAGGTGGCAGGTGGCAGTGGTGGCAGCGGTGGCAGGTGGCAGAGGTGAGAGATGGCAGGTGGCAGTGGTGGCAGGTGGCAGAGGTGGCAGGTGGCAGAGGTGGCAGGTGGCAGTGGTGGCAGAGGTGGCAGAGGTGACAGGTGGCAGTGGTGGCAGAGGTGGCAGCGGTGGCAGAGGTGACAGGTGGCAGAGGTGGCAGGTGGCAGAGGTGGCAGAGGTGACAGGTGGCAGAGGTGGCAGGTGGCAGAGGTGGCAGAGGTGACAGGTGGCAGAGGTGGCAGGTGGCAGAGGTGGCAGGTGACAGGTGGCAGAGGTGACAGGTGGCAGAGGTGGCAGGTGGCAGTGGTGACAGGTGGCAGAGGTGGCAGGTGACAGGTGGCAGAGGTGACAGGTGGCAGAGGTGGCAGGTGGCAGTGGTGGCAGGTGGCAGAGGTGGCAGGTGACAGGTGGCAGAGGTGACAGGTGGTAGAGGTGACAGGTGGCAGTGGTGGCAGGTGGCAGAGGTGGCAGGTGGCAGTGGTGGCAGAGGTGGCAGGTGGCAGTGGTGGCAGAGGTGGCAGAGGTGACAGGTGGCAGCGGTGGCAGAGGTGGCAGCGGTGGCAGAGGTGACAGGTGGCAGAGGTGGCAGGTGGCAGGTGGCAGAGGTGGCAGGTGGCAGAGGTGGCAGAGGTGACAGGTGGCAGAGGTGGCAGGTGGCAGAGGTGGCAGAGGTGACAGAGGTGGCAGGTGGCAGAGGTGGCAGGTGACAGGTGGCAGAGGTGGCAGGTGGCAGAGGTGGCAGGTGGCAGTGGTGACAGGTGGCAGAGGTGGCAGGTGACAGGTGGCAGAGGTGACAGGTGCAGAGGTGGCAGGTGGCAGTGGTGGCAGGTGGCAGAGGTGGCAGGTGACAGGTGGCAGAGGTGACAGGTGGTAGAGGTGACAGGTGGCAGTGGTGGCAGGTGGCAGAGGTGGCAGGTGGCAGTGGTGGCAGAGGTGGCAGGTGGCAGTGGTGGCAGAGGTGGCAGAGGTGACAGGTGGCAGTGGTGGCAGAGGTGGCAGCGGTGGCAGAGGTGACAGGTGGCAGAGGTGGCAGGTGGCAGGTGGCAGAGGTGGCAGGTGGCAGAGGTGGCAGGTGGCAGAGGTGGCAGGTGGCAGAGGTGGCAGAGGTGGCAGGTGGCAGAGGTGGCAGGTGACAGAGGTGGCAGGTGACAGGTGGCAGAGGTGACAGGTGGCAGAGGTGGCAGGTGGCAGTGGTGACAGGTGGCAGAGGTGGCAGGTGACAGGTGGCAGAGGTGGCAGGTGGCAGAGGTGGCAGGTGGCAGAGGTGGCAGAGGTGGCAGGTGGCAGAGGTGGCAGGTGACAGGTGGCAGAGGTGACAGGTGGCAGAGGTGGCAGGTGGCAGTGGTGACAGGTGGCAGAGGTGGCAGGTGACAGGTGGCAGAGGTGACAGGTGGCAGAGGTGGCAGGTGGCAGTGGTGGCAGGTGGCAGAGGTGGCAGGTGGCAGAGGTGGCAGTGGTGCAGCGGTGGCAGAGGTGACAGGTGGCAGAGGTGGCAGGTGGCAGTGGTGGCAGGTGGCAGTGGTGGCAGCGGTGGCAGTGGGCAGAAGTGGCAGGTGGCAGCGGTGGCAGTGGTGGCAGCGGTGGCGCCCCTCAGGGGCGGGGCCGCCCCTCGCTGACAGCTTAGCCCTCAGGGCCCACAGCCACCGACATCGGGGCGGCCGGCTTCCTGAGCCCACGCTGCTCCCGACTGTAGGGAACTGGGCGGTGTGAGTGTTGCTGGGGTCACAGAACAGGTGGAAAGGACGACACACACAGGCTCCAACGGAGACCTGCTGTGCCCCAGACCCAGGCGCTGGACGGCCGACGGCTGTGCACCTGCAGCTCTGGCTGCATCCCCAGTGTGCATCTGCGCTCGTCTGCACGTGGCCTGAGCTCCAGCGCCACAGCGCCCTTCACAGCACCCGAGGCTCCACTGTGCCAGGCTGCGCGAGCACTCAGGAAGAGCACGTCTCCTGTTCCCTAGAGGCCCTTCCTCGTGGTGGGAACTGGATGTGCCCGCCTGCGGCCTTTGGCGGCACCCCGCCAGACTGCCCTGGGGGGCCGGTGGCCCAGGACGTGCAGCCTTCGGGCCGCACACTGTGCAGCCGTCGCTGCCCCACAGCGCGTCGGGGTGCAGGCGCTTCAGGCAGACGCCAGCCACATCCAGGCGGTGCCGCGCTGGTGGGGGAAGGCGCGCGGCCTGCGTGTCCCCCGTGGGCCGTGCCCGCGGCCTCTCCATCACCCCTCTGCGCACAGAGTGTGGGCTCAGGAAATGTTTGCAGGATGAACTAAATTCTCATGAACGGCAGAGACACGAACAGGCACGGTTGCACAGCTTAATGGCAGTTTCATCCTCCGTCCTGTGTTTCTGTGCAGGGCGAGTCTGACGGTGAGAAGACAGGCGTGTCGCGGGAACGGGAGGAGCGGCGTGGGCCAGCAAGCACGAGGGCTCCGTCCGCCTGCCCCACGGAGAGCGAGGCGGCGTCTCTGCGGCTTCGGGAGAAGGACACCCAGATCCTGCAGGTGTGTGCACTGCGCCTTCCCTGTCACCCTGTGTGTGCTGCGGTGCACGACGTGGAACGTTCCACGGGACCACGGCCAAGTGCACAGTTCAGCCACGTTCACCACACTCAGCGTGCGGGACCTCCACCCTGCTCCAGAGCCGAACTCTGTCCCCGCTCAGCACTAAGCCCCGGCGCCTCCGTCTCCTGTCTGACTCTGGATGCGGCTCCTCCTGGGACTTCACGCAGGGGGAATCGCAGTGTTTGTCCTTCAGTGTGTGGCTTATTTCAGGCAGCCTGATGTCCCCAGGTCCATCTGGGTGGTAGCATGCGTCAGAATGTCTTTCCTTTTTAAGGCCAAATACAATCCCATTGTTTAGATGCTGATGCAAGAACGTTCAAACCTGTAGAAAATTTTACAAGAGTTTGAGCCAAAACTGGCAACAGTTGCCAGGGAGCAAGATCCCGGTGCCCCAGAGAACGACAGTCTGCAGCTCCTTTCATGCGCGTGCGCTTCTGAGACAGACGAGCAGTGAGGAGGACGGCGAGGAGGTGGGGCGGAGTCGCTGGCAGGGTCCTGTGCCCCCTGAGGGTGGGGCATTTGGAAGTAACAGTTGAATTTTGAAAGTTCAATAGAACCGTTTCTGTTCCTGTTTCTCTAGTCAGTTTCTAAGACGTTCACTTGCTCGTTCCTTCTCGGTCGCGGTGGGTCTCCCCACTTGCCGTGTGCTCTCGGGGTTGGAGGTACACAGGCGGAGAAGAGACTGCCGTTCTGCAGGCTCTCGGAGGAACGGCCACGTGGTGGCCCCTGTGGCTTGGTGGCCAGTCATGAGTGTGGCCACCCTGAAGGTCAGCCTTGGCTGCTGCTGGACTCAATGCAGCGAGGCCCTGGGCGTCCCGCATCCACTGACCGCCACCCACTGTTCGCACTGCAGCCGCTGGGCTCAGCCAGCGCTACGCAGTCTGGACACAGGTCCTCGTGCTGGGGCACGTGGTGCACGTGCGTCTTCTGCCTCTCGTTCTGTTTTTGGGTCATTTTGTGCCATCTTGACATTCAGAATTCTCTATTCCACTTTTGTTAATTTTCACAGCTACTGTATGTCAGTCTGACATACCCAGTGGTCTGTAGGGTCCCTGTTCCTCGTGCCCTGCCTGTGGGCACAGCGCCGAGTCAGTACGGGCCACGTGGTTCCCTGCCATGCGCTGGCTTCGGAATCCCGCCCTTTCCCCCGTGACCTGTGTTTTCTTTGGCACTTCCTGACCTGTTTCATGGGCCCTGCACTGGTGCCCCCTGGCCATCTTCTCCACCCCCCACACCCTCTTGGATGAAGAGATGTCTCTGGCAGCCTGGCACTGTCCACGCAGCTTCCCCACCTGCACGCGCCTCCTCCCGCCGTGCTGGCCATGGCGTATCGGCTCGCCGCTGCCCTGCAGCTGACGGCGTCTGGTTGTCCCCCAGTGAGGTGTGGGCCTGGACGTGTGACGGTCTGCCATGTTCTCTTCGTTGGTCCCCTGTGGGGGAGATGCCCGTGTTCTCATCATTCATCTGGACGTGACCTGACGTACAGCTGTGGTGGGGGTGGGGTCAGGGAGAACCCTGACATTAGGGCTCAGGTGCTCTGCTGCTGGGAAGACACACTTGTCCCTTGTCTAAGTGGCACGAGAAGACAGCCACGGCTCAGGCAGCCCTGGGAGCAGCCCTCCGAGACACTGAGGCCGTTGACGTGCTGTCTTTACAGAGAAACATGCATGAGGGACCCTCGCGTGCCTGGCAACTGCATCGCATGCTGCGGGGCCGGGAGAGGGGCTCTGTCCTGAGCGGTGGTTGTGAGCGTAGGTGCTGGCACAAGCCCGCTGGCCCGGGCGGTTCTGTGTTCCGCTTCGTGGGTGGAGAGTGAGCGTGCGAAACCAGATCAGTACTTGTCGCCTTGAGTCACCGCGTGTGTCTGCTGCCTTGGTTTTTGTTGAGTGGGACGATGAGCGCCACGGGGAAGCTCCAGAGGGAAGCGGGTTTTACAGCCGTAGCGATTCTCCCTCGGCAGCTGGAGGAGCAGATCCTGTCCTTGCGCCGCGAGGTGGAAGCACGCGATTTGGAGCTGGAGACACTGCAGCAGAGACGCGACAGGGAGAACCAGGAGGGCACGAACCTCATCGCGATGCTCAGGTCGGACGTGGACCTGTCGCACGGCCAGAGGTCAGTGGCCGCCGCCCGGGCGCGCAGTGTCTTGGGGGTGGGCCCCGTGCTGCACGAGTCTTGCCATGTTACAGGGTCGTAGACGTCGGCAGAAGTGCTGGGTGACGCCCAGACACCCACACCCCCGTCTCGGCCGTCCTGCCGTGACGCCACACAGGCAGTCCCCACCCGTCTCGGTTTGTTCTGTAGGTCTGGGATGCGTCGGGGCCGTTCCCTCAGGAGTCTTGTCTTTGAGCAGTTGCCCAGCACCCTGCTCACAGGAGGCCTTAGCCTGGGCTCATCTGTCCCTGTTGTGCCTGCCAGCTAGTTCCCACCCGGGCTCTTGTCCACTTGCCCTGCCCTCCCCGCCCCAGGGTCCCGGGAGACCAGGCAGCGGCGGGCCCGGCACAGGCGGCATTCTCCCGTGGCGCTGCGAGTGTCCATGCCGACACACGTGCTTTGCCAGCACCCGTGTGAAGCCAGCTGCCTGTGGCTTGGTGCTGACTCCTTGGTCACCCTCAGGCTGGAGTGTGACAGGCTCTGCAGTTACTAGCTCCACACGCAGGAAGGCCACGGCAGAGCAGATGACCCCAGGTGTCTGGAGCTGTGTGCAGCCAGGCGAGCAGCTGCAGACACACCCAGGTGTCCTGGACAGGAGGCGGGGGTGGGAGTCGGCTTCGAGGGATCTTCGAGGGATTTTCTCTCAGAGTGGAGCTAATACCTGCTCTCCCCGACCCACCATGTCCACGCTCGTCCTCACCTTGCCCACATGCCAACCCCACGCCTGCCCCGTGTCCACACAGCCGTCTGCCAGGACCTGGGCAGCCACAGGGAGCCGTCCAGGCCGTGCCCCCAGGTCTGCGTGCTCTGTGCAGCCTGCCGGGGTCCCTTCCTGTGGTCGTGGCTCCCAAGGCGTAGCTCTTCATGCGTTTTGCCTAGCGGTGTCCCCACGCTGGGAGCAGCACCTGCACGGGCCCAGGCTGGGTGGGCCCCGACACCTGGCAGGTGTGGGAACACAGTCAGCTTGTCTGCCGGCTTCTCGGCCGCCATGCTTGGCCCATAGCCTTGTCCCAGTGGGTTGCCGTGTCCGGACACTTGAACTCTGCAGAGGGGCTGGGCTGGCAACTGCAGCCAGAGACGGGGAGCAGGCTGGACCCCAGTCCTGTGAGGAGCAGACCACGCTGAAGTCCGTGGCCTGGGGGCTTCGGGCAGCGCAGTGGCTGACCTCGAACAGATGTATCACAAGGGCAGAGCCCTGAGGTCAGGGAGGCTGTGGCCCGGGGCCCGGCTGACGGCGCTGTCCGCTGTGCTTCTGTCCCAGGACAGCGCTGCAGGGCGCCCTGCGGAGGCTGCTGGGCTTGCTGGGGGAGACTCTGCAGGCCGCCGTCGCCCTGAGGAGCCGGATTGGTGAGCGCATAGGGCTCTGCCTAGAGGACGAGCACCCGCCCGACGTGAGGCTGGGGACCAGGCCTTGACCACAGGTGACTGGGGGACACGTGCGGAGCCCCGACCGCGGCCCGCCCCGATGCCCGCGGTGCCGCAGCCTCACGCGTTTGCCCCCTGCAGCACCAGCAGCGGATGAGCTGTGGCCTGGGCCAGACGGGGCCCCGCCGGAGCTGGACGTGACGCTGCCTGCGTACTCCGAGCTGTCCTCTGTGGCTGACATCAGCAGTCATGTGCGCGAGAGCTTCCTGCTGAGCCCCGAGCGCGCGCTGGAGTGTGAGGAGCCGGTCCGGAGCATCTACCGGAGCCTCGGCCTGGCGGTGGACAGCCTCCTGGACATGGTCCTCGACTCAGCCCGGCAGGTGAACTGCAGCTTTGTCTAGCCCTGTGCCCGGTGCCGCTGTGCTCCCGCCTCGCAGACGGGGACGGGGACGCGTGGCAGGGCAGCACGCTGATGGGCCATCCCGTCTGCACCTGGCACCGGGTCTCACCCAGCCCCTGGGGCCAACGTGCTCACTGCAGTGCAGGCGACCCACCCTGCTCCCTCACGTGCTGGGCATCTGGGGTCAGGGCTGCATTCTGACCCCCTCCTCCGCATGTCACCACCACGCGAGCGATGCCTCCTCTGCACGTGTCCTCGGGGAGGACCCTTTCCTAACCCACAGTTCCTGAAGAGGCGGGCTTGCCGTGAAGGAAGCTCTCTGCGTCGTTAGCGCCCATGTTGACTCTTCACGCCTGGTTCTGAGGGGAACCCGTGGCGGAGGGAGTTGCTGACCATGGCAGGGCCTTCGGCTGGCCAGGAAGCTGTGGGGCGGGCGGCGGAGGCGGCAGAGAGCCGTCTCTGAAGCCCCGGGCTCAGGGCCAGCAGCCTCGGCTGATGCCTTTCCTGCTTCCCCCGGCGCCTCCTCTCTCCCAGACTGATGGCTTTGGGCGCTGACAGGCATTAGGGGGTTTCGAGTGGCCCCCCCCAGTGTCGTCAGGTGGACACGCACCTTTGTGTGGTTGTCTGGTGCCTGCAGGTCTCGCTAGGCCGTGGCCCCAGCCTCGTGTCTGAGCAGGTGCACTGGTCTGTCGTGGGCCTATGTTGGCTGTCCCTGTGTCCCCTTCCTTAGAAGTCCACCCCAGGGAGTGCGGTTCTCAGGAGCGTGGGTGCATGGGGGGAAAGCAGGGCCGGTTTGTAGGGTGGGGAGCAGAGCCCTGTGGGAGGTGGGCAGGCAGCAGCAGGAGGGACTGTGGGCCCTCTTCAGGTTGGGGTCAGCGGTGGGTGCAGGCGTCCCTAGGGGCCAGGCTGTGGGCGGTGGCCAGAGCAGGCATGAGAAGAGGTGGTCTTGGGGCTGTTTCCAAGGCAGAGCCAGCTTAGCGGCCGAGCTGCGTCGGGCACGGGGTAGCAAGGGCCCCGGGGCAGAACCGGGAGGCGGGGTGTGAGGGAGGCCACTGAAGGCTGCTGGTGACGGAGCAGCATCAGGGTTTTTGCCTGCTGTAGCAACTGGCTGAGGGCCCTTTCTCCCCGCCTGCGGCCCTCCTCACCTCCCTCCCCTGGTGCCAGGCCCTCCGTGGCCGGCTTCCTGCCACCTGTCTCGTGGTGCTGCCGTGCAGACACGTGGATCGGTGGTGCACGAGTGCGTGGCGCCCGTGAGCCCACTGCGGACGCGGAGTCCGTTTCTCGGTGGTAGTCTGTCGGACGAGCAAGTCTTCTTAGTAACTAAGATAATGCCACACGTCATACTGGTGTTTCACGTGGCGTATGTGTTTTTGCTGAGATTCTAAGCAAATAGAATTCTGTGGGCGGTAACTACGCTTTGATGGCGTGTAACGTGTGCTCCCCATTTTCAAATGCACCTTGGCAGTTGGAGGAGGCGCATCAGACCCACGCCCGTTTGGAGGAGGAGTCCGGCTGCAAGGCCGAGGAGGTGGCGCAGGTCGTCCGGGAGCACCAGGCGTTGCGGGAGCGCCTGGAGGAGGAGAGCGTGGCCAGGACGCGGCTGATGCTGGAGCTGCACAAGGCGGAAGGTGAGCGGCCGGAGGCTGGGCGGCTCGGGCAGGGACGTGGGCACAACCGTGCTGGGGCGCGGGGCATCTGTGCCTTTCTGCAGTGGAACGAGTTGCCTTTGGGAGGAACTGTACTGGTTTTGGGGATTGTCAGGGTTGCCACACAAGGCCTGTGGCACCTACTTCCTACTGCTATTTGGGCCGACAACCTCAGGGTGACGTGGCGACGGGCAGTGGGTGCCCCCAGAAGTCTCCTCCGTGACGGTCCCTGCCCCTTTGCCCCTGCCATCTGGAGCTCACAGTGCCACGTGTGTGTAGGGGAGGCGGGGTGTCGTGCAGATGCTCATGGGTGTCGCCGTGTCTGGCGGCTCCAGTGCCTCCCGGGGCTGGGCCGGCGTGGGACCGCCCTCACGCTGGGGCAGGGCACGCCCTCGGCAGCCGTGTTTCCCTGTGTCCCCAGGCATTATCGAGGGGTTCAAGGTGGAGAAGGCCGGCCTGCAGGAGGCGCTGAGCCAGAAGGAGGCAGCCGAACGGGATCTCGTGGTCCAGCTGGAGAGCCTGAGCCAGCAGCTGCAGCGTGCGACCCGGCAGCAGGCCGAGCTGGAGGAGGAGAACGCGGGCCTCTGGCGCCAGAAGCAGGCGGCGGCCGCGGAGGCCCAGGCACGGGAGGCCGGTAGGAGGCTGGCGGGGGTGCGTGGCCCAGGAGAGGAGGAGGAGGCGTTGCAGGGTGCCTTTCTGAGGGAGCCTTGCCCTGTGGCGCTGGTCATAGGAGCGCCCACCTGTCACCCTGGCACTCGGTCTCTGGGAAACGGCTCTGGAACAGCCGAGCCCGGGAGAAGCAGGGGGTGGCTGGGAAACGGGGTTGAAATGACACGGTCCTGACGCCGCCCTGCACTAGGGGAGGCCGCAGCTTCAGTGGGAGCGGCTCTTAGTTTCAGGTTCTTAGACATCGCAGGTTTTAGGATATTCTGAACGAAAATGACGTGGGAAGCGCGACGCGCTGACTTTGCAGGCGTTCTTGGCGGTGAGGAGCAGCCCTGTGAGAGCTCAGCCTTCCCCACCTGTGCGCCCCCGCAGCGGGTGCTGGCCATGCCTGTGCTCTGCGGCGGAGCCCTGGCTGTTTCTGGGACACTGTCACCCATTCAGAAATTCACGTTTTCGCCACCAAACTCTCTATTTTCTCATTAACACATAACACTTCCACTCCCGTGGCCCAGGAGTCGCTTTGCCCCCGGGTCTGCAAGCCCTGGTGACCCTGGGCTCCTACAGGCGTTCCAGTCCCACAGGCCGGCCGCCCGCTCAGCAGACTGGTTTGCACCCAGCCCGAGCACCCAGCCCCGTGTGGTGTTCGGCGGTGTTCACAGTCGCTCCCAGACCTGTCTTCGCGTGCGCCTCTTTGGTTGTTCACGTGCATGTGCGAATCGCTTGGCCTGTTTTCTTTGTTTTGATGTAAATTTTGATGTTAAACGTGTTAACGGGCTTTCTGCGTTCTCGGTGTCAGTTTCCGCCCTCCAGCGCCGTCTTACCTTCCCATCATCTCCTGGACATTTCCCCGACGGCTTTCCGAGCGCTCACCCGCGGGCGTCCCCTTTGCTGTGTCCTGCGCCCATGGCTGTGTGGTCTGGTCCCCGCGCTTCCTGCGAGTGGCTCTGCCCCCGCCTCACTGACAGCCTTTGCTCTGCGCCCCGTCTCTTCTGTGTCTGCTCCTGTGTCTGGTCAGGGTGGCTTGCTCCCCAGCACCAAACCTGTCCTCCAGCGTGCAGGGGGGAAGCGAGGCTCTGGCCTGTGCGCGTGTGTGAGCACCGTGTCTTCATGTCGTGCACATCGCCATCTGCCGTCAGTAAGTCACGGATGGTTTTCTCTGGCTCGACACTATCAGAGAAGGAAAACTCCAAGACCTGATGCCTGAAGTCGCCATTTTGGGGATGAGGTTGGGGCTGGAAGGTTCCAGATCTGATTTCTCTTCCTTTAAAGCTGGAAGCTCTGACCCATCATTTCCTTGCATGCAGTTCTGCTGAGCTGGCTTCCCCTTGCTGCTTTGTGGGTGTCTGTAGGCCCCTCTTTGTCCTGATGCTCTGTGTGTCGCTGTGATGCGTCTCAGTTGGTTTCCCACACCCATCCTGTTCTAAGGGCCGTTGCTTTTCACTAAGTCTGGGATTTGCCACTGTTTCTCATGTGATCACCTTTTTCTGTCCTGGAACCCCTTGGGGGTGGCACTGTCCAGTGGGATAGGCCCCTCTTGTGCGGGGCCCTTTTGCACGTTCCCACTGTCGCCCCCCAGCCTGCAGGTGACTGACGGCCCAGGTTTCTCTGCTGGGCAGCCAGGCACACCCTGTCCATCAACCCGTGCATGTACCCTGAGCACTGGCACTTCCAGCGCCCGCTCCTCATCCTGGCTGTGGGACCTGGGGAGACAGAGGCACGGGGCCCCCCGAGCCGCTCGTGGCTCTGGCCATGGACCAGCCTGTCCTAGCTGCCCGGGACCTGGTGGCTGTGCCTCATCTGGGCTCTTCCACCACGGTCTCTGTGCATTCCCTGTGGCCCTGTACCCCATGGACCGGTCCCTTGGTCCTCCTGAGGTGGTGACCATGCTGCAGAGAGGCCTGGCCTGCCTGTGTGCCCGCGGTGCCCGGGCAGAGGCGGGCGCTGGGCCTAGAAGGGACAGACCGGGAGCCCTCTCTCAGACTCAGACCAGTTTCCACTTTGCTTTGTTTAGTCAGCAGGAAAGTCTCATGGTTTCTCTGGGGTCCTCTGAGTTTGCTTTTGTGTTCACATCGTTAGCTATGCGTAACCTTTCGTGGGATTACTGTCCCGTCTCACCTTGACACACAATTGTGTGTTCTCGCTTGGGGCTCGGCACATGCCAGCACACTGAAGGTGCCGGTTTCCTTGCCCGGCCCTCGCCACGGCTCCCCGGGGTGGCCCCAGCCCTGCTCTGGGGCCTGGCGAGCACTGGCCCCCTTTCCAGTTTCGGGCAAAGTCAGCTCTGCATCAGGGTGCCACCCTCTGTCCCACGTGCTTTTCTTTGTTTCCTCTAAAAGAGGACCTGCTAGTACATCTGGGCAAATTGTCTCGTCTTCGTCTAGCTGCTGTGACAAAACACACGGGCTGGGTGGCGTGTGAACAGAAACACTTATTGTTGCAGTCCCAGAGGCCGGAAGTCCAGGGTCAGGCGCCGGCGTGGTGGCCTCTGGCAAGGGGGCTGCCCGGGCACAGAGCCCGTCTTCCCGCTGCACCCCCTTGCGCAGTAGGGCCAGGATGCTCCCCGGGGGTCCCAGAACGGCGCCGACTCCAGCATGGGGGCTCCATCCTCGTCACCTGGTCACTGCCCAGAGACCCCCAACACCACCTCCCGACACCATCACATTGGCGGGTAGGGTTCCCCACGTGAATTTTGGGAGACGTGTAGCTGCTAGTGGTGGTGCGGTGGAAAGGAGCGAGTCTTAGAAGTTGTCCAGGGCCAGACACATTTCTGCTGCTGTCATCGTCCCTTCTCTTGCTTCTGACTGCTAGACCCTAGGTCGCACTTCTGTTTTCATCTCTGGAAACGCTGTGTTTTCATTTCTAGGCATTCCCGCTGACGTAGCACACGCGGACTCAGGTTTGTGAACTCACGAGTGGTTCGTGCGTGACATGCTGTGTGTTTTCCCCAGAGACTCGCAGGAGTTTTACTAAGGGGAGAAGTTCTCCAACGCTTTTGTGACAAACTGAAGTCAAGTGGCAACCGTAGTCTTCAGGGCTCCTACGTGCAAACGGGCACAGCTTCCTCCCGTGGCGCCGTTGGTGGGCGCGGGCTTGCCCTGTCGCGGTTGTCCGTGGCTGGGGGCGGGGCCGGCCCGCGGCACCTTCTGTGCTGCCCAACTCTGCGTTGGCCCTTCTCACAGCCACGGTCGCCTGGCGCAGTCCCCTCACGAGGTCCCCTCGCAAGCTCCCTGGCACGGAAGCCGTGTGTGCCCAGCCGGAGCCTTCCCTCCAGCACGTGGGCCTGAAGGTGGCGGGGTCTGGGTAGATGGTCGCGCAGCACTGGGCGTCACAGCGGTGGCACTCGAGCCTCGTTTTGTGTCTCCCAGGGCTGAGAATGACATTTGACTTAACTGCACGTTTGATGCCCAGTTACTAGAGTTGCTGCTTTAGCAGCACGGGGGTTTGCGGAGGGCGCCATGGCAGTGGTGGCGGCTGTTGCTCGTAAAGGACTGACAGGTCCTGGGAACTGGAGTCACCAAGCTGTGAGAGCTGCGCGTGTGAACCAAGCCTGTGGGTTCCGTGTGTCATCAGCTGTCGTACAGTGTGACCGCCTCTGGCTGCACCATGGGAGAAGCCCCCTTACAGATGCTTCCTGATTCTCGGTCCCATCTGGACGGCAGCCTCAGCCGGCGGTCACACTGTGAACTCTGGTGTGAACTCTGGTGGCTGCCGTCCTGCTGAGGGCCTCCGTCCACCCCCGCCCCCATGTGCCCCGGCCCTGGGCGCCTGGCGAATGCTCTCCTGCCGGCCGCATCCGGGCGTGTCTGTCCTCAGAGGTTCTGAGTTGTAGTTCATTTCCCCGCTGGGGAATTGGCGGGAAGGCACAATTCCTGGAAAATCACCTGGGTTGGCATTTGTGAATGACAAGATGGAGTTTCCTTGGGCTTTCAGTTTTTCATTTTAGCCAAGTTGTGTTTAAAAGCCACAGTTTAAGATTTTTATTTATTTTTGTAAAAGTGCTTGACTTTATTTTTGGTGCCTGTTTGGCTGAATTATGGCTATACGAGGACGTGGGTGGCATCTGATGGCACAAGCTCACGCTGGCTTGCGGGGTGCACGTGTCCTCCTCTTGGCTGTGTGGTCCCGGCCGTGTGCCATTCCTGCAGGTGGAGAGGGGACTGGACAGGGACACCTGTGCCATGTCTGTGGGAGCCTCAGGGAGCATCACACCCCAGGCCCTGGCCAGGACGTGGTCTCGGGCCACCAGGGCGCGAGGCGCGTGGGCGGTGGCGGTGCACGGTCGGGGATTTGCCTGTTCTCTCTGTGTGCGCAGCGCTTCGGCAGGAAGTGGAGGACGCGAGCAGGGGGCAGGTGGAGAGCAGGAGGCAGTGCGAGAAGGACCGCTGCGCCCTGCGCGCCCAGGTGGGCGCCCTGGAGGCTGCGCTGGAGGAGCAGCTG
The DNA here is from genome assembly GCA_003508835.1 of Eonycteris spelaea. Lineage (NCBI taxonomy): Eukaryota > Metazoa > Chordata > Mammalia > Chiroptera > Pteropodidae > Eonycteris > Eonycteris spelaea. The sequence goes on from PUFA01000462.1 coordinate 164,658, forward strand.
TCGCGGCAGCAGGCGGCGGCCGGGCAGGCCTCGGAGCTGTGCGCCCTGCGGCAGCAGGTGGAGAGCCTGGACAAGCACCTGCGCGGCCAGCGGCGGTTCATGGACGTAAGCGTGCTGAGGGTCCCGTGTGCCTGTCTCTGCGGACCGGCCTCGGGGCTTCAGCACCGTGCTCCCTGGTGGCGCCGATGGAGCAGCCTGAGCCCCGTGGCCGCACTCCGGACCCCCACCCGGGGGTATCGTCCCCCGGCCTTTGCCTGCCATCTGGGGGCCGCCCTGCATGTCACAGAAGGGCCGGCCGCCTCGTCCAGCTGCGTTTCTGCAGTGCCCTGCCCAGGGCCCGTCACTGCGCAGTGGACGCGCGTGTCCTGTGGCAGCTCTGGCCCCCGCGTGGGAGGGGGAGTGGGCAGTCAGCGTCAGACCCTGCGCCGCGCCTCTGCCCCTGTCGTCCTTCACGCGTCCCCTTCAGCGGGAGGGGGCGCAACCAGGGGCTGATGTTGCCACGAGGCACGCACAGCGTCTGCGTCTCGCAACAGGAACAGGCCGCGGAGCGGGAGCAGGAGCGTGAGGAGTTCCAGCGGGAGATCCGCAGCCTGGAGGAGCAGCTCCGCCGTGCAGCGCGGCCGCAGCCCCGGCCCCCCGGTGACGGCGACGTGAGTCGGCCCCGCCGCCCCTTCGCAGGCAGTGCCTTCCAGCTCCATCGCGACACACGCGCTCGCCTCCCGTGCAGGCGGACGGCGGCGGGCACCGCTGCACGGGGAGGCGTGTGGCCCACCGGCCACCCGCGTGTCCTGCTGCTACGCCCTGCGTCCCACCGCCTTGGGCGACCTGCCTGCTTTCAGCCGTCTGAGGGAGCTGTTGTCAATTTGCCTGTTCTTTTTAAAATTAAACTTATTTTGAGATCATTGGATTCACTCACAGCTGTGAGGGATGAGACACAGAGGTCCTGTGCACTCTGTCCCCAGCTTCCACAGTGGTGACATTCTGTGGGTCCAGCCCGAGGTCACAGCCAGGGTGCTGGCGGCAGACAGAGGACACAGGCTCCCTCCCGCAGGCTTCCGCGAGCTCCGTCTGGCCTGCACTGTCGTGCGCGGGGGCCACGCAGGGGGCGCCCTCGGCGAGCGACTGCTCTCGCAGCCCGTTGCCCGGGCGGCCCCCGCAGGGTGTCGCGGCGTCTGCCGTGCTCGTCCTCGTTGCTGGGTGGCATTCCCATCCTCACCGTCACGGCGGCTTGTGCTTCACTGACGAGTCCTAGGGCAGCGTAGTTGTGTTGTTATTGGGGCGCTGCCTGCGGATTACGCTTCCATCGCGTTCTCCCCCAGGGCGCCTTGTGCAGCCCTGGTCCAGAAAGCCCCGTGCGGGGTCGGCCTCCTCTCCAGTGTGTCCGGTAGCTTTCATGAGGAAAGTTTTTTTTAAACTGTTATTACTTCTCAAGCATCTTTTCGTTGTTTTAGATTGAATTGTTACAGGAGAAATTAAAGAAAAATCAGATGAACTTGACGAATTGGTTATAAAGAAAGAATTAGCAGACAGACAAGTGTTGGTCCAGGAAGAGGAAATTAAGCATCTCAGAGAGACCAACGCGGACACCAGCAGGAAGGTGGCCCGGCTGCAGCAGGAGCTGGAGGAGCTCCGGCAGGTGAGCGGCGCCCTGGCCCCGCCCACCGCCCCGGCCCCGCCCACCGCCCCGCCACTCTGGCTGCTCGGCCCCCTACCTGCCTCCCTCCCCCCACACTGGCACCAGGGAGACCGAATGTCAGCGAGGACCCCAGGCCAGCCACTGCAGGCCTTCGTTTGCTCTGAAGGAAAACGCTGCATGGGCCTCCTGCAGGGCCAGCCCTCTGTGTCTTGTCACTGCTGACACTTCTGGTCACCAGACGTGTGGGGTTCCGATGCAGCTCTCCATTCTCAGCAGGTCCCAGCAGGTGACCTGCAGTTTGGCTCAGTTCCGAGCCCAGCTGTGGGCTGGTGCCAGCCCCCCAGTCAGGGCTCGGTCTCAAGCACTGCCCCCCTCCAGATGTCACTTGCAAGTCCCAGGCCACACGTACTTCTGACTGCCTAAAGATTGGGGTCCCCCTGACCCCTCCTCGGGTGCTATGAATTTGCTGGAGTGGCTCCCAGAGCTCCCAGAAACACGTCACTTCGTTTGCATAAAGGGTGTCACTTGGGATGGAAGGAAGGAAGACGTGTGTGGGTGGGGTCTGGGGGCTCGTACCCCCTGTCGCGTAGCCCCCCTGCTCTCGGGGTGCACCGCTGCCCCAGCACGGCCACGGCTCACCAACCTGGACGCTCTCCAAGCCCCTTCCTTGGGGTTTTAGGGAGGTCCCACCCCCTGAGCAGGATGGATTGTCGCTGAATGTTGGTGACTGACTCAGCCCTGGGGTCGAGGAGGGGCTGCAGGATCCAGCTCTCTCCTTTGTGGTTGGTTCCCCTGGCAACAAGCCCCCACCCCGAGGTGACTTGAGTGCTTTCCAGAAGTCACCTCAGTAACGTGAACTCAGGTGCTGGGGAGGGGCTTGTCGTGAGTGACAAACCCTTCATCTGTTGTTGCTTGGGGATCCCAGGGCTTCTGGGGGCTCCCTCAGGAGGCGGGTGGAGACCAGCTAGACTGTCCTGTGCATTGTGGCGCCGAGTGTGAGCGCTGTGTGACAGCTTGTACAGCGCTCCTGGTGATGTCACGGAGCAGAGCTTCAAGGTGGCAGGTTTAAAAAGTTATTCCATAAAATACAGCTGTAGTTATTTTAATTTTTGAGTTTAGTAATTTATGTCCACTCCCCAGTGAAAATGCCTCCAGCGACCATCTTCACGTTGCTGTTTGCAGTTCTGCCTCTGAGGGACACGTGCTTCTGCCCACACCTGAGCGCGTAGGCCCGGCTTGAGCCGGGTGGGGCGGGGCTCCCATCAGTGCTGGGCAGCGCGGGGACTCGCACCAGCCCACGTGTCTCCTGGTGCTGGCGGACGAAGGCTCATGTGAAAAGTGAGGCGCGTCTTCACAGTGGACATGCCCATGGGGACTGTCGAGTGGGGTAGAGCCTCTTCCTCGAGGACACCCCCTCACTGGCCTGCAGGGCAGTGGTGTGTCCACCACTCTGGGGCTGGCCTGGGGACAGCTCCTCTGGGCTCCCCCTGCTTCCCCATCTCCAGCAGACATTTGCTGAGCTGCTCAGGCGCAGTGGGTAGAAAATGCCCTTTTTTCCCAGAGTGGGACCAAGTGCACAGCTCCGTGTGCCCATTGCTGGGGCTGTTTTATCCGTGGCAGGTTCTCTCTGAGGGCGTCAGTGGGTGGCCGACTTAGTGCAGACACAGTGTCAGCCAGCAGCCTGTTCTCTGGCAAGGTCTCCAGCGTTGTCGAGCAGCCGTCAGTGTAGAGACTGTTTCTGTACCATGCCAAGTAATTGCTAAGGGCCAGTTCCTCCGGCCTGCGGAGTGCTGGCCACACTGACTGTGGGGGACGCATGCCCCAGCATGCAGACCTCTGCTCCACAGTGTGGCGGGGTCCCAGGAAGGTACGCGTGGGGAGAGCTAGGGCACGCACACCCTGCGACAGCGGTTTCAGGCCCTTCATCCTGAAAGGCTGGCCTGGGACAGACGTGTCTTCTTCAGCAGGACGGAGCGGTGACACAGGGGCGGGCGAGCAGCTGGCCGCTGCTGTCCACACGGCGGTCTGCACCAGAGGAGGACAGCAGCCCCTCGCGTCCTGAGGGCCACCGCTCTGAGCGCCCGGAGGTCCCATTAGAGGCGCTGCGGCCGCAGGAGGCTGAGGTGCGTGGGCGTGCGGGTGGGTCCCCTCTGCATAGGCGCAGGACGTCCGCATCCTGCGCCAGTGGGTCACGACCACTGCATGTTCTTCATAATTTTAACATTTTTATGTAGGTTGGAGGGTGGTGGTAACTTTTTTTGGCATGTGTTTTTAAGTCTTTCAGTGTGACTTAATAATTATCAATCAGAGTGCTGGGTGATTTTTAACACTTCTCTTTTCACTGAAAGGTTTTGGACTTAAAAGAGCAGTTAGAGAAGATTCAGGGTGACTTAGTGAGTGAAGGCGAAGCTCTACAGCAGAACGTGACCTCGGGCGTGCAGGGCGGCCGTGCCGTCGTGGGGGGACGTGAGGACGAGCGTGCCGCTGCGCAGGTGAGCTGCACACCCACCCCGACACCCGGGCTCCAGCTGACTGCACGAGGGCTGCAGCCGCCGTGGGGACCGCCAGCTGCAGGGACGGGACCCTTCTGGAGACGGGGCCCTGAATGACAGGCGACCTCAGGAAGTGCCTGCCGTGTGTCCGCACTGTGGCCAGTGGCCGGGCAGCTTCTAGGAGTCACGGGCCAGAGTCGCCCTGCCAGGCGGTCCGCCTGCCTCTGCCACCACACCACACCACCTCCCTTGGCAGCCGAGCTGACAGTCGAGGCTTTGGAAGGCACTTGTTGGAGTGAGGTTGCTGGAGAGGCACTCCCCGGGCAGCTGTGACGAGGAAACACATTGGAGCTGGGAACAGTGGCCCTGCGCTGGCCATCCCAGAGGTGACCAGTCTAAAGGAGGCGATGCTTAGTAAATGGTCACTCATTAGTGTCTTTTCCAGCCCAGGGTGAAAAAAGTCTGCTTTTAAGTCTTCTCTGTTATCTTAATGCAGTTCTGCTTTTGAAGCAAAGAAGGAAAATGGTCTCTGTTGCGTGGAGAGAGCGATCGAGGTCGCAAAGAGAACGTAACTGTAAAACGTGGCCCTGAAGCGCGCTGTGTTCAGGGCCGCTGCCGCCCGCCTGGGCGAGGTCAGCGAGTGACTGGCAGCGCTGACAGAAAGCTGGGGGGTTGTGTCCCTGATGCCCGATGCTCACAGAGGCTTCCTCTGCACGGCTGCAAACTGCCCTCGTGGAGATGGTGTCTCGGGTCAGCCCTGGAGTCGCCTTGTCCCTGGGTGAGATGCGGGCAGAGCAGGCTTTCCGTGACCTGTGCCGGTCGCCGGCAGAAATGCAGTGACGCTGAACAGAAAGCCCTTTAATGGAAAAGCGTTTTCAAACTGAGCGTCAGCATTTTTGAAACTGCAGACTCATCTGATAGAACATTTCCCATCTGCGAGGCCTGGGGTTTGTTTTGCACAGTAATGCTTTGCCAGCCTCGTGATTTTCATCATTATCGTGCCCACAGGCATTTCTGCAGAACAAGGGGAACGGGACGATGTGTGTGAGTGAGCAGCTCGTGGCTCCGCTGGCCGGGTCGCCGGCGGGGCGGGGACGGGGCGCCCTCAGCGAGGTAGGCGGTCCCTGACAGTGGACACACTGGACTGCAGTCTGATCTGCCTTTGGCCGTAGTGGCGTCTTGGGCTGCATGTCCTTGGTAGGGTTACGTGTGACCTTGGATCAAAGGGGTCCCTGAGGTGACACCACATAAAGCTTAGTGTTTTCTCCACTGATGTTGATGGAGAGTGTGAGGTAGTGGTGGCTGCTGGGGTAAAATGGAGAAGTTTTTTTGCAGTTTTTCGTGTCTTCAAATTTACACTGACAGAGGCTATTGGGATATTAATGATTTGTGTTGGTATCATATATTTGGCAAAATTTGAAAATATTATTTGGGTTACTTTGAGGAGTGCCTTTAAAGCCAGTGACTACATTTTTTAAAATTTATTTTTCAATCGCAGTTGATATTCAATAGTATATTAATTTCGGGCATACGGCTCAGTGCCGAGACATTAGCATAGCTTAGGGAGCAGCCCCCCGATAAGTCCTATGCCGGCCTGGCACCGTGTGCAGCTGTTCCAGTGTCACTGACCATGTCCCTTGCGCTGTACGTCATGCCCCGTGACTGTTTTGTAACTGCCCGCTTATACTCCTTAGTTCCTTCACCGTTTTCACCCAGCCCTCCAGCCCTCTCCCATCTGGTGACCGTCAGTTTTTTGTATGAGTATTTGTTTTGTGTGTTTGTTTATTTTGCTCTTTGGGTTCCACATGTAAGTGAGATCGTGTGGGGCATGTCTTTCTCTGTGTGACTGATTTCACTCAGCATGATGCCCACTGGGTCCACCTATATCGCAGAAAATGGTGAGACTTTGTTCTTTTTTATGGCTGAGTAATATTCCGCTGTGTATGTGTACCATCTCCTCTTTATCCAGTCTTCTGTCGTGGACACTTAGGTCGCTTCTGTATCTTGGCTATTGTGAATAGCGCTGCAGTGAACATAAGGGTGTGTGAATCCTTTCAATGCGTTTTTGTTTTCTTCAGATAAATGCCCAGAGGTGGGATTGCTGGGTTATGTAGTAGTTCTAGTTTTAATGTTTTGAGTAACTGCAAACCTGTTTTGCATTGTGGCAGCACAGATTTGCAGTCCAACAGTGCATAAGGTTTCCCTTTTTTCGACATCCTCACCAACATTTTCCATTTGTTGATTAATTGATGACGGCCATTCCAACAAGTGTGAGGTGACAGCTCCTTGTGCTTTAATTTGCATTTCCCTGACGATAGTGACGTTGAACATCTTTCCATGTGTCTGTTGGTCATCTCTATGTCCTCTTTGGAGAAATGCCTGTTCAGCTCCTCTGCTTATTTTTTTAATTGGATTGTTTGCTTTTTTGTGTTGTTGTATGAGTCCTTTATATGTTTTGGATATTAACCCCTTAGCAGATGTTTCATTGGTGAACATCTTCTCCCATTCAGTGGGTTGTCGTTTTGTTGATGGTTTCCTTTGCTATGCAAGAACTTCTTGGTTTGTTGAAGTCCCATTTGTTTATTTTTCTTTTGTTTCCCTTGCCTGAGGAGAGTATCCAGAAAAAACATTAAGAGCAATGTCAGAGAGTGTACTGCCTATGTTTCCTTCTAGGAGTTTTGTGCTTTCAGGTTTTATATTTAAGTCTTTAGTCCATTTTGAGCTTAGTTTTGTGTGTGGTATAAGAAAGTGGTCTAGATTCATTTTTTTGCATGTATCTGTTCAATTTTCCCAACATCACTTACTGAAGTGACTTAATTTTTAAAGGAGATTGTTTCTGTTTTTTGTACTTAGTCTCTAGAATTGGCTGTGTATCTTTTTACATATTGAAATATGAATATTAAAGTAGTTTATGCGATAAAGAAAAAACTTTAGCTCCATTAAGAATAGACAACTTTATAAAGACAATTCCAAATGTTTTCTTTTCGGGTTTTGTTCATTTCTGTACATGTGTAAATCTATATATCCTTTGTTTCTTGCAATTCTAATTTTTTTTGTACAGGCATGGATGATACTGCTGCTTTGATGTAATAAACAAAACTAAAATACCACTCGTAGGACTGACTTGCTAGGTTTCTGATTCTTGAAGGAACCAAATTTTTACATACTTTCTACCCTTATTTTATGCCTGTGAAGATTTTCATGTTCTAGAATCTCAGTATCTTTCAGGTTTTTGGGGGAAACAGAACTTCTTCCTGGCCATGTTAACACCTCATTCTCAATACGCATTTTCCTTCCTTATCATTTACTCTGACACAGAGGTGAGTGTTGTCTCTAATTTTTTCATTTGCTTTTTTCCCCTTATTCTATAGTTTTCAGTGAAGAAATTTTGAACATCTTTTGTTAAATGTATTCCTAAGTGTTTTAGGTTTGTTACACTGCTGTAATTTGTCTTTTAAAAAAATTTCGCTATCCAGGAGTTTGCCCTGAGTATACATATATACCTCACATATCTAACTCCGCACATGACCTTGTGTTCTGTCACCTTGGCAAATTCATTACATTTGCAGTGTGTTCATTGGTTCCCAGAGCTCTCTATGTCTGCGATAAAGTTTTGTTTCTTTCCGATCTTTGTCCTTTCTTGTCCCGTACCACAACATGTAGTTCAGTGTTAAATAAAACAGGGGAGCAGCCGTCTTTGCTTTGTTCCTGGCTTGAGGGAAAGTGCTCAGTGTTTCATCATAAAGTGTGATGGTGCCTGTCGGTTTTCCATAGATGTTTTTTATCAGATTGAAGAAGTTACTTTTTATTTCTAGTTTGCTTTTTCTAAGTCTACAAAACAGTATATCGTTTTATGCTACTGATGGGATTAATGACACCGTGTGATTTTTGAAGGTTAAACCAACCTTGCCTTCCTAGGATAAACCCCACTTGGTGGTGATGTACTTTTAACAATTGCTGGATTTGATTTGCTGGTCTTTTGTTAATAATTTTTGCATCTGTATTCATGAATGTTATCAATCTTTCTTTCTCTTTCTTTCTCTCTCTCTCTCTCTCTTTCTGTTTTAGGTGAGGCAACCAACTCTTGGTTGACCTCACAGACTGCAAGGACCTTGTCAGCTTACAATCCCTTATTTTTTCATTTAAGTTTTACACCTACAGCACCTGGTCTTCCTAGGTGGTCTCCCATCCAGGTACTAACCAGGCCCGACCTGCTTAGCTTCCCAGATCAGATGGGATGGGGCGCGTTCAGGGTGGCGTGGCCATAGACAGACAGTGTAACTTTTAGTTTTAGGATTTTGGTTTCTTGTTATGATCTCTGTTCCTCTGCCAAGATGTCCTATCTTTTTGTTTATCTCGAACATACTTCCCTTTATGTGTTGAACGGAGCTGAGACACCTGCTTCAAAATTCCTGTTTGCTAGTGCCAGCATTTTTGTCATCTCTTGGTTGGCTGCTTTGGGTTGTCTTTTCAGAATTTATCATATAATGCTGGTTTTTTGTGTTTCAAATATTTCAGTTGCATTCTTGTTGATATTCTGAGAGTTAGCTTGTGGGAACTTGCCTCCGAAGCGTTGCGGTTTTTGTTCTGGTGGTAGTCACCTTGTCAGAGGTCAAAGTGTGCGCTCCGTCTGGCCTCTCACCTTGGCAGAGGTCAAAGTGCTCTCCTCAGCCTTGGCTGCCCAGTTCCTTCTCCTGGGCCTCGTCTGGCCACGCTGCCTGAGGCAGTGTCTTCGAGAGGGACCTCCCCCCTCGGGTGGCCCCATCTGAGCCCCCTGTATGACGTTCTGGGTCCACATGCAGCTGGGGTGTGGCCTGTCAGGTCTCATGGAGTCAGTTCCGAGGCGCTCTGGGGGCCTCTGTTGGCTACTGGCATGTGGTTTCAGCCCCACCTCACGACCCCTGCTGCTGTCGACTCCCTGTCCCCAGAACAGCGCTCCCTAAGGGTGGGAACCCCCCTCTGAAGCCCACTTCCGGGGTGAGCCTGTCCTGATAACTAGGCCTCTGTACCGGGCCACATTGACGGGCAGCTGCGGCCAGCGTGAGGTGCTGCACGGTTTCGGGGAGACCACAACGTGCGCACCTGGCCGGGGCCCGCTGCGGCCCACTGCTTCCTCACCAGCTCCCGCTGCCGCCTGCCACGGGCCCTGCGCTCCAGGTGTTGTGTTTAACACTCGGGCGCCACCCTCACGTGCAACATCGTGTCGCGGTAACGGCCGCTTCGCAGTGCACACATCTCCATCCTGCGTACATGGTGCGTGCAAGGAGCGTGCGCAGGCTGCACGGCCCGGCCGGCCCCCGCTGCCAGAGCTGGGGAGGGTCGCTGAGCACTGACGGTTTGCTTTTGCTAGCGGTGCACTGTGGCATTCAGGTGTAACTGTGTGTGTGTGTCTGATAAACACAAAGGTTCTCTCGTTTTGCGTTTTAACTATGGGCCAGATCTGAGTATGAGTTTGAAGAATTGTCAGGTGATGCTAGGGAAGCCAGAATCGTGAGGACATCGTCAGTTCCTAGGAAGCAGAGCATTAGATGGTGACAAATTGGTTGGCTGTTGACTCGAGCACAAATTGCTTTGAATTTTTCATTTTTTTTGTTACTACCAGTGATGTGGTATTAAGAGGATGGACTTTGGATCTGTATTGATGTAGATTTCAATCCCGATTTCCCATTTACTGACTCTGTGGTTCCGAAAGATATTTAATATCTAATTTCAGTTGTCCTGGCTTTAAACTAGGAGAGACAACATACCTTACCTTAAAGTTGTCGAGGATTAGATTAAGTAGCACAAGCATGTACCTTTAGGTAGAATGGTAAAAGCAGTCTTCACAGCCCGGTGTGGCCTGGTGCTCAGTGCTGGTGGCGCTGGCAGCAGGGCCATGCAGTGTGGGCACGTGCCGTGTGCCTGGCTCGTTCACATGCTTCATCATGCAGGTTCCCCAGAGTGATCATCCCACTGTTATTCTAGTGTTAGAATGATACCTGGACCCTAAATGCTCCTCAGATAGTAACTAAACACACATCCAAAAGTGAAGACGTTGGTACGAGGCGTCATCGGCTGGAAAGTGGCCGAGCTGGCGCTTCCTCTGGGTTTCGCCGCCGGGGGTCAGAGTCCGGAGCAGCCAGCGGCCCGGCAGCCGCTGGGGTTTCTTCCCACCAGTCTGAGGTAGCTGGGGTGCAGCGCTGCGGCTGTTCAGACACTAACGGTCATTTGGTGACATCGTGGCTTGGGCTGCACAGTGGCAAAATCTCCACTTCAGCTGCAGGAACTCAGAGCCCAGGGATGGCCGGCTCTCTGGCGTCCCTGCGGTTCCTTCGTCTCTGAGATATGTCCCCCCTGCCAGGTCATGGACGCTGGACACCCTGAGGTCGAGGAGCTGAAGTCCATCATCGAGAACCTGCGGGAGAAGCAGGCGCAGCTGCAGAAGGATAAAGCGGACGAAGTCGAGCGGCTGCACGAGGTCATCGGGAGGCTACAGAGGGAGCTGTCGCTTGGGGCGCCTGTGGAGCATGGGCGCAGCTTCGGCCCGGCCCAGGACCTGCGGAGCGAGCTGCAGGCCGAGGGGACCGAGGCCCAGGCCGCGCTGCAGGCCGAGCTCCAGGCCGCACTCACGGCCAGGGACGCCTTGAGCCGGCAGCTGGCGGAGCAGGAGCGCCGACACGGCCAGGCCCTGGAGGCCCTGCAGCAGCGCCTGCGGGGTGCGGAGGCGGCGGCCACCAGGCAGCTGGCTCAGCTGGGGCCCTGCGCGGCCCTCCAGGAGGCCGAGGCCCAGGGCTTGGCCTCCCGGGTCCGAGAGTGGGAGGCCGCCTTGAAGGCAAAGGATGAGGAGATCGCCCAGAGAGACCTGGAGCTCGGGGCTCTGAGCAGGCGGACGGCGGCCCACTCTGCCGAGCTGGAGGCCGTGCGGGTGGCTGTCGCCCGCCTCCGCCGCTGTCTGCAACAGACGCCCCTGGGAACACACCCTGAGCCCCCGAACTGCAGCGGCTGCGAGCACAGTGTGTCCGCCTCGGCCGCCGGCTGCAGGCACTGAGCCAGCGGTTCCTGCAGTGCCAGGAGAAGCTGGACGAGCAGTGGGCACGCGGGGCCCCCCGGACCCCAGCATGGAGCTAGATGAGCAGCGGGCACGCGGGGCCGCCCCAGCCCCCAGCGTGGAGGCCGGTGCCCTGGAACCGGTGTCCAGGGATGAAGAGGCCCCGTGTGGGGAAGAGTCGGAACATGACGGGGGCAGCAGGCAGCCGACTGGCGGTGACCCCCAGGTGGGCCTGGCTCCCCTGCAGGCCTCGGGCGCAACCTGTGGGCACAGGGAGCGGGGCGGCTGGGCCCCAGGGCTGGACCGGCAGTGCTGGGTGTTCTCTGAAGGAAATGGGCTTCTTTTCTCACTCTCCCACTCATTTCTCTGTCTCTTTAACTGGAACAGCCCTCCTCTGCTGGGCGCGGGGGACGCATTTTCTGGTGGGCAGCCCCTGTCCTGGAGGAGGGCGTCTTTGCTGGTGCTGACCTGTGCACGTGTGCAGTGAGGTCGGCCTGCATGGCACAGTTTTGTACAAATTTAAACTTGTTTTCGTTGTAAGTTAAGTGTTTTAAGACACCGCTCTTTCCGACGGGGAGCATCGGTGCTCGGAGGTGCCCATGGGCCAGGCGTTCCCATAGTCCCCTGAGTCCTAGTCAGTGGTTTAGTTTTTACCCAGCATTTCTGTAAAGCTGGTTCAAGCTCATTTCTTTCTGGAACGTGCTCCAGTTTGCCTTTGAGTAGAACGCTGTGCGTCTGCAGCCCTCGGCACGGCTCAGCGTTCTATCCTGACGTCGTCTTTGTTTTCCCCACGCTCTGCAGAGGCCGGCGGAGGATGGCCTGCCGCCCGCCGGAGCGGGCCCTCCCCAGCGGGACAGTGCGGTGGCGCTGCTCACACTCTGTCGGAGGCAGCTGGAGGCCGAGCTGCAGCTGCTGAGGAGCGAGATGCGCCTGGGCGCGGCCCAGAGCGGCGCGGCGCCAGGGGCGGTGCAGGTACGGGGCCGCAGCTGCGGTCACACGCTGTGTGGCCTGCAGACAGCGCTGCGTTCCCGGAATCCGTCACGTCCCTGTGGCTGTGCAGGTTCATGTTGAAATCCCGCGCTCTTGAGAGGCTGGCCTGGGGCCTGGGGCGGGCATCTTCCCTGGAGCCCGCTGGCCCTCTGTGTGGCCTCTTTAGAGAAACGTCTGAGTCTTTTGCTCATTTTAAAATCAGGTGGTTGGGTTTTTGTTGTTTCAGGAGTTCTCTGTGTTCTGGAAATTAATCCCCTGACAGATGTGTGATTTGCAGAGATCCTCTTCTGTTTCGTGGGTGCCTGTTGGCCCTGCACACACACCTGAAAGGGGGTGAAGCCTGGTTTTTCTGTCTTCTGTCGCTTGTGCCTTCGGTGTCGTGTCCTATGAGTTCTTGCCGACTGTAAAAAGCTGTGATGCTGGCGCCCTATGTTTTCTTCTCAGTTTTATAGTTTTAGGGCTTACGTTCAAGTCTTAGATCCATTTTGAGTTCATATTTACGCATGGTATTCTGTAAGGGTCCAGCTTCGTTCTTGTGCGTGTAGATACCCACTTGTCCCAGCATCACTGTCGAAAAGCCTGTCCCTTCCCCAGCGAATGAGTGGTGTGTGCAGCCTTGCTGAAGGCGTTTCACTGTGTGCGTGCGAGTCTGTGTGCGGTCTCTCTCCTGCATCAGTTGACGTGTCGGTCTGCATGCCAGTACCACGCTGTTTTGATTCCTATAGCCTTGCTGTAAGTTTTGAAATTAGGAAGTATGAGTCCTCTAGCTTTGTTCTTCTTTTCCGTTATTATGTTTTGGTTATCCTCATGTTCTTTAAAATCTTATATGAATTTCAGAATGAGTTTTTCCTTTATTATTTCATTTTAAAAATATTTATTTATTTAGGCAACCCTTGGTTGATCTCACAGATTACAAGGACCTTATCAGCTTATAATCCTTTATTTTTCATTTTTTATGTCTACAGCACCTGGTCTTCCTGGGTGGTCTTCCATCCAAGTACTAACCAGGCTCGACCCTGCTTAGCTTCCAAGATCGGACGAGATCGGGCATGTTCAGGGTGGCCAGCTGTAGACCAGAATGGGCTTTTCTGTTTCTCCAAAAAATGTCATTGGAATTTTGATAAAGATCACATTGAATTTATAGGTCACTAGGTATTGCTGACATCTTAACAATATTAAGTATTTCAATCCATAAACATGAGATGTGATTCCATTTATTTATATCTCCTTAATTTCAGTGATGTTTTGTAGTTTTAATTGTACAAGTCTTTCACTTTCTTGGTTAAGTTAAATCTCAATTATTTTTTGTTTTTGTTGTTACTATTATAAATGGAATTGGTTTTCTAATTTCTTTTTCAGATTGCTCATTGGTCATGTATAGAAATGCAACTAATTTTTTGTAGATTGACTTTGTATCCTGTGACTGCTGAATTTACTTATGAATTTTAACAGCTTTTTTGGGAATCTTCAGCTTTTCTACATATAAGAGCATATCATCTGTGAACATAGATAGTTTTACTTCTTGCTTTCCAATTTGGAGGCCTTTTCTTTCTTTTTCTTGCATCATTGCTCTCGCCAGGCCTCCCAGTGCGGTGTTGACAAGAAGGCGGGGAGAGGGTTTCCGTTTCCGCTGTTGCTCTCGTATGCCTGTTGTGGTGAAGTCGTTCGTTTCTTTCTATTCCTAGTTACGTTGAATGTTTTTATCATGAAAGGGAGTTGAATTTTACCAGGTGCTCTTTGTGCATAGATTGAGACGATCATGTGATTTGTTTATTTCATTCATTTTGTTGCTATGGTGAAGCACATTGATTTTTCCTATGTTGAACTGTCCTTGCCTTCCAGGAACAAACATCTCTTGATTATGGTACATAACCCTTTTAACATCCTGTCAAATTCGGCTTTCTGGTACTTTGTTGAGGACTTTTGCATGGCGTTCATAAGGAGTATTGGTCCGTAGTCATCTTGTATGTGTCTGGCTTCTGTGGCAGGCACTGCAGGCCTCGCAGAATGAGTTGGGCCACTCCCTCTGCTTCTGTCCTATGGAAGTGCCTATAGAGAATTGGTATTATTTCTTCTTAAAGTTTGGTAGAGTTCACCAGTGAACCCCTCTGAGACTGCCGCTCCCTGCGCTTCAGTTTTTTGAAAAGCTTGAGAAGGACTGATATTCTTTTTTAATTGTTTGATAGAATTCATCAGTGAAGCCTCGGGTCCGGGGCTTATTTTTATTGGGAGGTTTTGGGGTGCTGATTGCACTCTCTTTTGTGTCTCTTGTGACTGTTTTTGGTTTAAATTTATTTTGTCTAATATTAACATAGCCACCTCTGCTCCCTTTTTTTAGTATTTGCATGGAATATTTTTTTGTTCCACTTTCAAGCTGTTCATATCTTTGTGTCTAAAGTGAGCCTCTCATAGATAGAATGTAGTTGGGTTATGTGTTTTTATCCATTCTCCTAATCTCTGTCTTTGATTGGAGAGCTCCAATTCATTCAAAGTAATTAGTGATAAGGAGGGTTTTCTGTCATTTGGTCATTTGTTTTGTATCTGCCTGATAGGGTTTTTTTTGGTTCCTCTTTTTCTGCGTTACTGTCTTCACATGTGTTAAGGGGTTTTTTTGCAGTGAAATATTTAAATTCTTTCTCATTTCTCTTTGTGTATATTCTATAGCTGTATTCTTTGGTTATTATAGGGATTACGTTTTGCACCCTGACATTATAACACCCTGACCGTAGTTTGCACCAGCTTAACTTCAGTGACATCCAAATGCTGTCGCTTTACAGTGCCTTCCCCACCACTTTTGGTTTTTGATGTCACAAAACTACATCTTTTTACCTATGTGCCCCCAAAACATAAACTAATAATCCTTTAAACACAGGAATCTCTTAAATTATGTAGGAAACAAATGTGAAGTTACAAACTAAAGTGACAGTCACACTAACTTTTAAACTTATTAAATATTTAAATCAAAATGTGGAGTCCCCAGCCATTGTTACAGTGACATAAGCGTTTATAATTGCTCACATGTCACCTTGACTGAGATCTCTGTTTTTACATAAGGCTTTGAGTGGCTGTCTGGTGCCCTTTCATTTACCCCTGCAGGACTCCCTTGAGCATTTCTTGCAGGGCAGGTCTGGTGGTCACAAACTCCCTGAGCTTTTGTTTATCCGGGAACATTTCAGTTTGTTCCTTCCTCTCGAAGTATAGGTTTGATGGATCTTGGATTTATGGTTGACAGTATTTTAGTACTTTGAATATATTGACCCACAGTCCTCTGCCCCACAGAGTGTCTGATGAGAAACCTGCACATAACCAAGGACCCCTTGTGTGTGACAAGTCACTTCTCTCTAGCTGCTTTCAAGATTCTCTGTCTTTGTTTTTTGAAAGTTTGATTATAATGTGTCTCGGCATAGGTCTCTCTGAGTTCGTTGGGATTTTTAAATGTTTACATTCATATTTTCACCATATTTGGGAAGTTTTCAGTCATTATGTTCTCAGATATTCTGCCTCCTCTTCTCTCCCCACCTTCTGGGATTCCCACGACGAGTGTATGGGTCCATTTGAGAGTGTCCCATAGGGCCCTTGGGCTCCATTCACTTTTCTCAGCTTGATAATTCCTATTGTTCTATCTTCAAGTTCACCAATTATTTCTTCTGCCTCCATAAATCTGCCCTTAAGTCTCTCTAGTGAAAAAAAATTTTTTTCAGTATTGTACTTTTCAGCTCAAGAATTTTTAGTTTCTTTTTGGGTTTTTTCTCTATTGATATTTGTCTTGCTCAAACATTAGTTCTTTCACTTTCTTCACATCTTTAGTTCTTTGAGCATCTTTAAAAGAGTTGTTTTAAAATCTTGGTCTAGTACGTCTGCCTTTTTCAGGGTCAGGTACTGTTGATGCATTTTTTCTCTGGGCCATATTTTCCTGTTTCCTTGTATACTTTGTGATTTGTTTTTTTAATACTGAACATTTGAAGCCTTTAAGGCAATGAGCTTTCAGCCTTCTTTCAAGAAATTTTTAAAAACTTGGAGTCTAGAGGGACCAAAGGGCTTATCGTGGAATCTCATCCTTAATTGCTCCGTCTCTGAAACTGTCTCATGAACACAAGATAGACAAATGCAACGTCGTGTGATTTAGTCACTTTGCTGTGTGCACGTTCTTTTTCACCTGCAGGATAAGGAGGGACTGCTGGAAGATTGTAAGCTGCAGAAGGTGGATCTTATAACTCAGGTGAAACAGCTTCAAGAAAACCTGAGCCATATGGTACATTCTATGAAATTCCAGAATATCGGGACAGAGGAGGCCAAATCTCGAGAGTCACGGGACTCTCCTAATGTTGCAGAGGACAGTTTGAATGACAGCTGTAGTAACGGTGAAGAGAGTGCCTCACCACCCCTGATGATACACTCAGTGTCAGTGCAGTCACGTGGGGTCTGACTGGTGTTTTGGGAATCAGCTTTCATGGGTAAGAAATGAAATGCCAAGCGTCCCCCCAGAAGAGAAGGCAGATTTGCGGGGTGCCTCACTTTGTTTACACATGAACTCGCGTGGCAGCACCCAGGACCTCACATACTCCGGGGGACCCGGGCCCCTGAGGGACGCACTCGGCGCAGGAGACTTGTCCTCCTGTTGCTCCCCTGAGGTCGTCAGGAAGGACTCGACCCTTGAGCTGCTGCCCAGCCTGCCCGTGACACCCTGCTCGGACGCCCTGAGCCAACGCAGCCTGGACGCCTCCCTCGGGGACCAGAGGAGCACCTCACTGCTCCAGGCTGACCCGTGGGGGCTGCTTTGTTCGCCAGATGGGTCAGCAACAGTGAAGGCCCCTTGCTGGACGGAGACTCCCTTGGCCACAGACAGGACTCTGTCTGCTGACCACCACGTGCAGCACATGGCTGTGGTAGGTGGTTTCTCCCAGGGGCTGCCCTGGGATGGTGTCCGTACGGCCCTAGGGCCGCAGTGTGTTCCCATGGGACTGTGTCTGTGTGGCTCGTGGTGTCACAGCGGCAGCCATTGTTGGCTCACCTCCTGCCAGGCCTATGGGTGTGGGCGAGCACCTCATAGTCCCCTGGTCAGCTTTGTAGGGACGGCCAGCTTTCTGCACCAATGGGTGCTCCAAACCCATTTTAACATGAACATTTAGATACTTCAGTGACTCAAAAACATGCAAGATGCATTTAGTCCTACTCAGAAATTCACCCTGGACCCAGGTTCTTACCTAACGCTGACTCTGAGAAGTGCAGTCATAGCCTCGTCTTTGTGTGTAGTTTGCATACGGGTTCGTTGTCTAGAATGTGTTCTTTAGATTATTTTCAGTTGTGTTGCGTACTTAACAGGTTCCATGTATAATGCTAATTAATTTCAAGAATGCTTCAGTTTATTATTAAGTTAGATTATATTTTCCGTAACATGATTTTGATGTTTTATATTTCTTAGACAAAATAAAAAATAAGTTATGGGATACGTTATTTGAAATATCCATATGTTGCCACTTCATGCAAAAATATTTTAATCTGAAATATTTGCTAGTGACCTTTAAACTATTCCTGGAGAACCGTGGTTGAACCTGATTAAGTTAGTCGAAGCCTGAGACCTCCATGCGCCCATAAGCTTTGACCACGTTTGTTTGGGTTCTCTGTGGGAGGGTGACAGAGTCAGGCCTTAGGACGTGTGTGTCTGGTAAGCCCAGCTCCATGATGCAAGTGTTTTATAACTGCTTAAAATTCCACCTATTCGAACAGGAGAAAGATATTGAGGATTTATCACGTCTCTCGATTCTCAAGACAAGTCAAGGTCGCCGCCTGTTATGTTAGAAAGAAAATTTGACGAAAGTGGAAAGAGTGAGTCCACCGTCGTTTTTTCTTTTTACTTTCTACGTTTACAGTTTCCAAGTCCACAGAGCACCAAGAACTGTTGTGTGTCCTTCGCAGACTGCCCAGTGCTGGGGTCTGCCCTCTGCACTGTGTGTGCCCCTGTCTCTCTGTCCTTTGTGTCTGGATCTTTGGCCTGGTGGCCTGAGTGGCTCTCTGGAAGCTCCGTGTCAAGGGCCCTTGCCTCCAGCCCCCCGCGGCCCTCCTGCCTGGAGACGGGGGCTGCTGTGAGGAGCAGTGGGGAGGCTGAGGCTGCCGCTCCCCCGCACGCCCTCCGCTTTCCAGAGCGCGCGCTCCCAGCTGGACTGGCCACGAGCTGCTTTGAATTCCGATTCAAGGCCTCCACCCGTCAGCGGTTCCGGGTGCTTCCAGTTCTGGACCTGGTCCAGGGTCCCCAGTCCTATGCGCTGTTTTCAGAAGTGGTCGCCTTCTGACCAGAAATCTGCTCCTTGTCCAGCAGCTCCTAGCCTGTCCCTGCCGTCGGCATCTTTCACCTCCTGTGCCCCCAGGGTCCGCGCTCTGTCCTTGTGGGCTGGGTTTGGAGATGGCAGGTCCCTCACACGTTGGTTCTGTCCTTAGGGCTGAGGAAAACATTCATGTCTGTGTAGAAGTGAGCTGAGCGATCCCTAAAGCTTATGTTCCATGGGACACTAGCATTTTAAACGTACAAACAGACTTTTCCTACATCACGTGTGCAGTTCCCCCTCTGACGTCTCCAAAGAGTGTTTTCACTGTCCTGGGTGCCTCGTGGGTGCTCCCTCTGGTGTTTGCTGGCCCAGGGTGGCGGGCCGACTGTCCCGCGGAGCGCCCCTAGAGAACCGTGGTTTAGGCCCCAACTTGGTGTGTTCTAGGCGATGGCACAGGCTGTGCAGAGACGCTAGACTCCGGTCCAGGAGGACGTGACGCCTCCACTGCCAGTCCGGCAGCGCCCCGACCTGCCTCGGGAAGCTCCTGGTGGCCGCTGGGAGCCATGGAAGAGCAGGAAGTGTGGCCGAAGCACATGGAGGTGACGGCCGGCGGGGGGCAGGGCTGGAGCGCGTGGCCCGTCCTCTTGCGTGGGGGGACCACTCTGCTCTGACAGCCCAGCTTCGGCTTTGTTCTGATTTCATGCTGTGAGGAAGCGGGGTGCACTGGCCCTGACCCAGCCTCTGCGTGGGGTCCTCTGGGGACGTCATCGCCCTCTGCTCTGAGCCTCTTTGGGTGGAACACAAATGGTATATGTGTCCTGGTCCCTGCACCCTGTAACTAATGCAGGAGCTGCTCCTGTACTCATAGACCCTGAGGGCACCCCGAGTCTGGGCTTCCTGGGGGCACCACAGGGCCGGAGTGGTCAGTAGCTGGCCTAGTGCTGTCTGTAGGCACCTGGTCACCCCAAGGTGAGTTCCCGTCAGCTGGGACCTGTGCCCAGACTCACATGGGGCTTTCTCATGGCATGGCAGCCACAGTCCCCAGAGAGACAGGGACGTGCATGGTGGCTTTAAGCCCTGTCCATGGGAGTTGGCCCCAGGCCCTGCCCCAAGCTTCTCCCAGGCATAGGGGAGGGACAGATGGGATGGCGAATCGTGGGGGCTGTCCTCAGAGTTGGAAAACCTCGTGGTTAGAACAGCAGGCTCTGCTCTTCGGCACGAAGGCTGAGTGAGCGATGTGCGGTGGCCCCGGAGCGCATCCGTGGTGCGGGCGGGTGTGGCGTGGAGGGCCGTTCGGCTGTGTTCACTTCCTTCTGAAATGCCCGTTCTGCTGTAGGCTGTGCTGCAGATGGTGCGTGACGAAAGCCGCCACATCCTGGCCCTGTCCGAGTACCGGGGGCCTCCCAGTGCGCTGAGCAAGGGCGAGCCAAGCGCTCCCCTCGAGCGGTTCCCGAGGAGGGACCAGGGCCAGTGGGAGGCAGTGCCAGCACTCAGAAAGGGAGAGAAGGTACAGCAGCAGCCCGAGAGGGAGGGATGGAGGGCTCGGACGACTGGGGGCGTTGTTTGGCCACATAAGTGGGAATAGGCAGCAAGAGGCTATATGCCAGCCACCCTCCCACTCGCGGGCCTGGGCACTAGCCACATGCCAGCCCATTCTAGGCCTTGGTGGGGCAGCAGAGGCCTCAGGGGTGGGTATGGGGGCCAGGACCGGGCAGTGCAGAGGCAAAGACCAAATACAATCCATGTCCGAGGCGGCCAGCAAGCTGTGGGTGTGGAGAGAACAGTGGACAGGGGCCGGGCCTGCCAGAGAGGGAGCCCCAGAGCAGGTGGCTGGTGGACAGCTGTCCGTGCACACCTGTGCCCTGTGCACACGTACATGCAGCATCACTTCCAGCCTCGGCCTCCCTGGACACAGGGCTTCATGTGTCCCCTCTCCTGCCTGGGCGACCCCTGTCCGGTCCTGTCCAGAGGCAGCTGTGCAGACACCGGGCTCCCTGTTCCAGTTTCAGGACCTTTCCGACACGTGCCTTGACTGGAGAGAACAGTTCCTACAGGTCGTCCAGGAGGCCTTTGCAAAAGAGCGGGAGATGCTGGCAGCGGGGCTGCAGCCCCGGCTCTGTGGCTGTGACCCCGGGGCCCCCAGCGCCCTGTCGCAGAATCTGGAGAAGGTGGCGCCCGAGCAGGTGAGCTTGGACCTGGTTTCCCCAAGCCCACCGGGTGTCACTCGGCCTTCCTTCCAAGTGTGGCACCACGTTTTCCTGCCTGAATTCCATGCAGCGAAAAGCCGTGTACCTCTATGCTCCACACTGCAGTCCAGTCTGGAACGAACTGGCTTTTCCTCAGAAGTAAAAACATTTCCAAGCTTCCTGGGCCCACGTTGTGGGCGCTGAGCCCAGGGTCGAGGGGTGTAGGCCCTGTGGGGCCTCGGGGTCCTGCTGCGCCTGCTCCTGTGAGAGAGGGCGCAAGTCCAGACACAGGTGGTGGCAGCCCCGGCACAGTGCAGGCCCAGAAAGAGAGACCAGTGTGCGGGGGCGGAGGGTCAGGTGTGCCCGCAGTGAGAGCATCTTACCCTCGTGAGAGACTCAGAGCCAGCAGCTCCGACCCTGTGTGGGGTCTCCCTGCCACAGAGCCTTTGAGCCTGACTGTTGCCCCTTCTCGCCCACCCCAGGGAGACCTGCAGGAGACGTCCTCGGAGCACCTGCTTCTGTCCGACAGGAGCAGCTTGCTGTCCGAGATCCAGGCCTTGCGGGCCCAGCTGCGGCGGACGCACCTGCAGAACCAGGAGAAGCTGCAGCAGCTGTGCGCGGCGCTGACCAGCGCGGAGGCCCGCGGGAGCCGGCGGGAGCACCAGCTGCGCAGGCAGGGTGGGTGGCCCCTGGGGTCAGCTCTGAGAAGCGTGTCCGCTTGAGCTCCATCTGGTTGGTAAGGTGGCGTTTAGGTTAGCAAAGGCCTCCGGGCTGCCCAGTGCTCAATCTGGGGACAGCAGTGACGTCCTGGTTCAACCAGGGCCCCAAGTGTGGGGACTGTCAGTCCCGGCCTCAGAACACGGTAGCTGCCACGTTTCTCGGTTCGTAGGACTCTGAGTGAGGACGGCTCTGAGAGACTGGTCAGGGCAGAGGCCTTGCTGAGATCCCACGGTGGGGGAGGAGGCTGTGACTGCGCACGCGTGCTGGGCCCCACCAGCAGGACACACTGGGACAGTCTCTGGACCTTGCACCACTGGGCTCGAGCAGCTGTGGTGGTCTCTGCACTTAGGTGCTGTGGGGGTTTTTCCCACAAACACTCAGGCTGCCGCTGAATGGAAAACGTTGTGTTTTCCTTTTCCCACCCACCGGGGTGGGCCCTGGAGCACGCAGCGTGTGGAGCGCCGGGCCCTGGCCTGGCCGTGGGGGAGCACTCGTGTCTTCACCGACGGCCCTAGCGAGTCCCCCCTCTCCGAGTTTCAGACACTGAACAGCGGGCCAGGCACGTCCTGTGTCGCAGCCTGGGCCGTGGCCGTGACTCCTCCTCGTGGTGCACCCTCGCCCTTGCCACACTCCTGGGCTGGGTTTGCTCAGCCTTTTCATCTGCACTCATGAGGGCCATGGCCTGTCGTTCGTTCTTCTGGTTTTGGGGTTGGAGTTAACGCCTGCTAGTGCCCCTTTTGTCTTCCACAGGAGTCTGTGTAGAACTGGGTTCATTAAGTTTGGGGGGAATTCTTCGGCGAAGCCATCTGGGTGGGAGTTGTCTCTCTTGGGAGGCATTTGGCATAAGAGTGGCAGGTGGCATGGCATTTAGAGCGACCACAGCTGGCCTTTCTGTGCCAGGCAGGTCAGGTTCTGCGTGGCCTCCCATGTGCAGGCCCATCTCGGCCTAGCTCCACCCTCTGCCTCTGGGGAGCCCCAGGCCTGAGAGGGCCAGCGCGGGCTGTGCGCGCTCTTTGCCTGCCAGTCTTACTGTTCCCGGGCCAAGAGGACCAGCCTGGTGCCACGTGTGCTGGAGGAGCCGGCGACTGGCAGGAGGAACATGTCCCTGAGTGACCTGGTGCCATCAGAAGCTACGGTGTCTAGGCCACAGAAACGTCATTCTCCACATCCCCTAACTGGCTTCGTAGCCTGTTTAAATCTTTGTACAGCTCTCTGGACCCGCGAGTGATGCTATTTTACGTTCTTTGTTTCTTTCGTAGTTGAGTTACTGGCATATAAGGTTGAGCAGGAAAAATGTATTGCAAGCGGTCTCCAGAAAACACTCAGTGAAGAGCAAGAGAGAGCAAACGACGCCCAGAAGCTGCTGGCTGCGGAGCAGAGTGCCGTCTGCACCCTGCGGGCGGAGCTGAGCGAGTGCAGGCAGGACAACGAGCGGCTGCTGCAGTCCCTGGGCAGCGTGCAGAGGGAGGTCCTGCAGCTGAGGTACAGCGCGCCCTCTGCTGGCGGCCGCGGGGCTCACATGGGCTACCCATCTTTGGGTGGTGATGGTGCATGCTCCACCCATAGGTGCTGGAGCAAGGGGCCCTGCTCCCGGGCTCAGAGCGCAAGGCGGGACTGAGCTCGAGTGTGGACGACCTGGGTCCCTCCAGAGCGCTCTGCGACGTGGCCGTGCCGGCCTTCTCCCATAGGTCCATGCTGGACAGCAAGGAGAACGACCTGCGGGCCGCGCTGCAGGCACTGGAGGGCGCGCGCGGGGGAGGGCCGAGCCCTGCAGAGCCGGCTGGAGCAGGCGCAGCTGCAGCACCTACAGAGGGAGGCCCAGAGCCAGCAGGCCCTGGGGGTAAGCGAGCATCGGCAGGGCCCTTATCCTCACCTGTGCCGGATTTTGAGGCAGCAAGGGAGGGTTGCGTGTCCAGGTAGAACTGTAGGCACCTTTGCGTGACAGTGTGATGATGTCCCTGGCGCCAGCTCTGTGCCGCTCAGCCCACCATCTGAGTGTTTGGTTCTGCTAGGCGGGTGCTGCCTCACTGGCCGTCCGCACGAGCTGTAGCCTCAGGAGCCACTGCGTAGGTGGCAGTGACCCAGCTCCTGTGGGGATGGAGGTCGCGTGTGAGAATCGGGTTTTGTGTGGCAGCTCGAGGCCCACGTGTCCAGCAGGTGTTCTGTGGGCCGGGCAAGCTGGCGGCCCGTCCGGGTTGGACAGTGCAGCCTGGCTGTGACTCTGGGTACCCTGGGTGCTGTGGTTTGCGCGTGGGCGGGCGAGCAGGCCCGGGGAGCACTTTGTGCTGACCCAGCACCACTTCAGAGTGACGGGGGTCGGGTGCAGTTGATTTGGGACCACACGGGCGGGTGGTTTCAGCTGAGCACGCTCATTGGACCCGTGATCAGCGTGCGCAGAGGGCCGGCTGCACGCAGCCTGGGTGTTTGGCTTGCGGAGGGATGGGCGCCCGCAGCCTGCCGTCACCCACAGGTGAAGTCCAGAGGTGGGTGGCTGGCTGAGGTGCAGATGGGCTCCGGCGGGAAGCTATCCAGGGCTCTCTTCCCGGTGCCATCTCCCCGTCTCACGCGTCCCGGTGCAGGAGCTGAGAACGTCCTTAGAGAAGCAGCGCGCTCAGAACAGCCGGCTGAGCGTCGCGCTGGAAGACGAGCAGACAGCGAAGGACAACCTGCGCAAGGAGCTGCAGATCGAGGCGTCGCGCTGCGAGGCGCTGCTGGCGCAGGAGCGGGGTCGGCTGTCCGAGCTGCGCAGGGGCCTGCAGGCCGAGCAGGGCCACGCGCGGGAGCTGGCCGAGGCCCTGCGGCATGAGCGCCTCCTGACCGAGCAGCTGAGCCGCAGGACGCAGGCCTGTGCCCACCCGGAGGCGCCGGCATCCCCAGCCCTGCTGCAGCAGCTCCAGGACGCGAAGGCCCGCGGCGCGGAGCTGCAGGCCGCCCTGGAGGAGGCGCAGCAGCGCGCGGCGCGGGCCCGGGAGCTGGAGGCCGAGGCCCGGGCGCGCTGCGAGGAGCTGCGGAGGGAGAAGGAGGTGAGTGCCACGCCGAGGTCCCTTGTGCCGGCCCTGCCGAGCTGTGACCAGGGCAGAGAGGGGGACAGCCCCGCGTGGCTGCAGGCAGAGGTAGAGCAGGCACAGTCGAGGCTGGCAGAGCAAGGCGGAGCAAGGACACGCGGAGAAGAGCGGGACGCGGCAGAGCCGGGCGGACGCGGACCCGTGGAGGAAGTGGCAGAGAGACAAGGAGAAGCTGGTGAGAGCCGCCACAGCGGGTGCAGCACACAGACCCTTGAGCAGGAGGGCCGGGGCGACCCACGTGGCAGGGCGTCCTGGGCCTCGCGGTCCAGCTCCGCCGGCAGCACCGCCGCCCCGGTGCCACGCAGCTTTGGCGTCAGCGCGGCCCCCACTGGGCTCTTCAGGATGGTGTGGGCGCGGGGCCCCAGCAGTTCACGCGCGTTTTCTTTGAGGATCGCTTCCTGGTTTCCGGGACAAGGCCGCTGGGACTTGGGAAGGCGTCGCGCCGCCGTCCGCTGCTGCGGGAGTGTCGTCACCTGAACAGTGAGACCAGGTTTTAGGTCGTCTTTCATTTTTTTCATCGACGTTTTGCAACGTTGAGATGACAAGCTTTACACTTCTTTGGACGGATTTACTCCTCAGTATCTTGTTCTTTTCGATGCGGTAGTAAGTGGAGTTGTTTTCTTAGTTCCATGTGCAGGTTGCTCGTTGCGAGTGCGTAGCCGTCAGTTGACTTTTATATGTCGATCACACATTCCGCAACCCAGCAGCACTTCGTCCCATCCAGTATATTTAAGGGTTCTTTGGGATTTCCATGCGCGTGATCCTCTCGTCCGCGCGTATGCATACTTCTGCTTCCTCCTCTTCGGTCCAGTGCCTTTATTTCCTCTTCCTGCCTGGCCGCCCTGGCTGAAGCTTACGGTGCAGCGTGGCTGGCTGTAGGTGCTGAGGGGACCCCGTACCTCGTTCCTGATTGCAGGGAGTAGGCTTTCACCACTGAGTCCTAGAGAGCTGTGGGGTTTTGTAGATGCCCTTTATCGAGGAAACTTCTCCTAGTTTTTCAGCCTTTTTTATTTTTTTTAATTGTGAGAGTGTTGGATTTGTTTGTTTAGTATCTTCAGTTGTGCGGTTTTTGTTCTTCAGTCCTATTAATATGACGTAGTACCTTGGTTTTTATATTTTGAGCGTTCTTTGCATTTTGGGGATGCATCCCACTTGATTTTGGTCATTGTTTTTATATGGTGCTTGACTCTGTTTGCTCGTGTGTTTGCTCAGGATTTTGCGCCTGTGGTCATAAGGGACACTGGTCTGTGGTGTTACCTCCTTGTGGTGTCTTTGCCTTTGATATCACAACGATATTGGCATTGCAGCGGGGCTTGGAAGCGTTCACTTTTCATTTTTTGCGTAGGCCTTATTTTTAGATACATTTGAAATTATATTCTGTTGTCTTCTCATAGATTAACGTTTATTTTGATCTCTTTAAAAATGTTTTTTAAACACTTGGAAAAAAAGTATCTTCACAATTGTTTTTGTATTTTGTGAAATTATAAAAAGTCTTTTAAAATACACAAAGAAAACCAATGGCTTGCTCTTTTCGTGGTTAGCCTGCCATGAAATAGTTGAGAAATGAATATGTTTTTAAGAACAAAAGTCTGGGTTTCTAAATGCTATAAGGATAAATCAGATTCCAAAATGCTATGGAATTAGTTTTGTAAGTTCGCATGAGGGATGTGGTTAATAGTTTTCAACAGCTCTACTGAGGTACAATCCCATACCACTTAGTTCACAGTTTAAATGATACAGTTCGGGCCTACCATCAGCGTTAGGCACGCTCGGCTCTCCAGCACGGAACCCCATCCCCGTCAGCAGTCACTCCCCATCCTCGCCCCAGCCCCTGGATCCATCTCTGGACAGTTATAGAAAGGATCGTGCCTTGTGTGATCTTCTGTGCTGGCTTCTTTCACGAGGTTTTCAAGGGTCGTCCATGTTGTAGCCGGTGTCAGCTCAGTTAGCGTTTACTGAGATGAACAGCCTTCAAAGTAGTTGTAACGTTTTATCACCAGCAGTCCTGGAGAGTGGAACAGTGGTTTGGAGGTGTGACCAAGTAAGCCAAGTGTGACTGGGAGGCGTCCCCAGTTTTGAGAGGGAGGTGAGTGGCATCAAGCCCCTGGTGGGCCCCAGAATGCATTTGGGATGTTGTGCGTGCATGCACGTTGCCCCTTTTCCTGAGAAGAGAGATCTGCAGCCTTCAGGTGCTTCTCAAAGGACTTCCTGGAACCATATGTGAAGTTTCTAGCCAGACCCTTTTACTTTATTTTGACTTTTCTATTCTTTGTAAAACTGAGTGGTAACATGATTGCTTGAGACATAATTACAAAGAAAATGCTTTCTAAGTTAAACTTACAGCTGTTCTTTACGAGGCACCAAAAGGGCGACTCTACACCGCACACCGGGGCCCGGGGTTCTGTGCCCAGCCTGCCGCAGCCTCGCTGCGTGTCTCCAGTCACATGAGCTTCGCTTCCCCACTGGGAGGCCCCTCCACCGGCGCTCTCCTTGGCCCGCCCCTGCCTCCGCATCGCCAGTCTCCTGGGTCCCGCGTGTTGGGCAGGAGCACGTTGCTGCCGACTTCCCCTGGCACCAGTAGCGGGCACTGTCCCTGGCAATGGGCGTTTCCGCTTAGGCCACAGGGTGGCCCAGCCTCACGTTGTGCACGTGGATGTGCACACGCGGGTGTGTGGAGGGTGGTGGGCCAGAACTCGGGCCTGAGAAGGCGGACAGGACCTGCGGCCCACAGGCTGCAGTGGGACTGTCCCGTCATGGAGGCAAGGTGGCCCTGAGCGCCTGGCGTGGGTGTACCGGTGGGGTGGTGGTGCAGGGCCGGCCTCTGGGACGTGCGTGTGACCGTCTTCTGCCCTGCTGTTGACAACAGCGGGAGTTGGAATTGCAGCGCCAGCGCCACGAGCATAAGATCCAGCAGCTTCAGCGGACAGCGAGGGAGCTGCAGGCTGGGGAGGCGGGGTGCCCGGCCCCGGAAGCGGTGCGTCTGCAGGAGCAGCAACAGGGCCTGGAGAAGATTCGGCAGCAGCTGCTGTGTGCGGCCGGGCTGCTGACCAGCTTTGTCAATCAGACCGTGGACAGGTTTGTGAGCACCGGTGTCAGCGTCCTGTGCCTTTGGAGTGGAGAAGGCACTGCAGCTTTGGGTGCGCGGGGTCTACGTTTAGTGAAACACCACGTGCTCATGTGGGTGCCAGTGGTGCTCCTGCATCCGACCTGACATTTGTGTTCCCCACGCCCGTTACAACTCTTCACCGGCCAGAGTGTCCAGGCCCACTGCCAGCCGCAGCAGGTGCACCACAGTTGGGTGGCACCGGGCGTCAGCGGGGCCTGCCGCACACCACCTGCTGCGCGCGTCTCTGGCGGAGGAACCGAGAGCACCGGGGTCTCTGTGAACAGAACCGACAGTTAACCCCGCCCCCGACACGCAGACTCCACGGCACAGGCCCCGCCCCAGGGCGGAGCTGCTGGCCGGGCCGTGTCCTGTGGGCTTCGTGCCAGCTACAGGGTCCCGGGAAGCGCCCGCGGGAGCCTTGCTTGTCCATGCTCCGGAGCCGGAGGCCTCTGGGCTCGTCCACCTGCGCGGACAGACGCGCTCTCTGGGCGCGCGCGTTGACAGTGCCGCACAGTCCTCCCGGAGCCCCGGCCTCGGCGCAGCGTGATGACGGTGGGCCGGGATCATGTGACCCTTTTACATGCCCACTTATTTTTATAGGACAATGAATGACTGGACGTCGTCGAACGAGAAAGCAGTGACATCCTTACTGCGGACGTTGGAGGAACTCAAATCTGAGCTGAGCACGTCGGGCCCCTCCTCGGTGAGACGGCGCGGCCGCCGCCGGGTCCTTCTTCGACGCGGCTGCTCCTCCGCCGTCCCCTCCTCGCTCGCCTCCTTGTCTGTAAAGCTGCGTCCGGGTGAGCCAGTAGGCGCCTCGGGGTGACGTGGCACTCACGCGCGCTTCCTCCTCCTGGCCGCCGGTGGACGCCAGCACCACCGTCGGGGGTCTGCACCCCATCATCTGCGGCTGAGGTGCTGGAGGCCCTGTGGTTAGGAGGTGCTGTCGTGACCCGGGAGCCTGGCGCTCACCATGAGAACCACCTCTGGGCTGCTGAGCGCGCTGTGCTGTGTCCTGCCCGCTTGTGTGTCTGACACCGCACTCTCCCGTGTCCTGTGTCACTGCAGGCTGAAGGGCCCGCTGCTTGTGGGCCTAAGGACCTGCTTAAGGGGCTCACTCATTGGTCCCCACGGACCAGCGCGCCACGTTGCCTGGTCGCCCCCGCACTGCCCGTGGCGCCTTGTAATGGGCCTGCTCGTCCGCAGCCCAGTTTTGCTCCAGTCTTTTCAGAGAAGCTTGAAAAGAAACGGGGTTTGGTGACCTCCATTGTTTCCCGTGTCACACATGGACAGCTCCGCCCAGCTCCACAAGCTGCCCCCAGAGCCCCCAATCCGTTTCAGAATAAACTCTGAAAATAATTGATAACACAAACACAAGTAGGGCGCGTGCCTTTTAACAAAAATTCTTACACGGTTTGTTTTGTTTTCTCCGAAGAGAAAACTGGCCGCGGAGGACCAGGAGCAGCTGCTGGACGCGCTCCTGAAGGACAACGCGTCGCTGACGCAGGCGCTGCGCACGGCCGCCGGGAGAAGGCGGGGCTGCGTGGCGCGGCGGCGCGGCTGGAGCGGGCGCTGGCGCAGCATGCTGCGGGGCTGCGTGCTCGTGAGTACCGCCCCGCCGCCCCTGCCCTCCCGGCGCGTGGGCACCACGTCCCGTGTGGCCCTTGCCACAGACGGTGTTTGATCCATGTTCACGGGAGGAAGTTTGTCAAAGAATATAATTATCTAGTGAAATGAGCGTTTTATTCGAGTTTTACCTAGTGAAAGTAACTTATGATCTTCCTGATTGTGTCTTTCAGTATAGACATTTTTTCTGGAATGCCTAAATATTTTCTTTATTTATATTTTAGGTTATTTTTGCTTGTGGCTTTGCTGTACATTTTTTACAATGAAAACTTTTTAGATTACTTTTTGACTTACATACGGGAACACCTGCCCTTTGCTGGTGTGCTGCCATGTGACCCCGCCAGCCTGGGCCCTTCCCTGTGGTTTTCTTTCCCCGATGTCATGTGCATGGACCCACAGCGCGGCCCTGTGAGGTCTCTCCATTTCCTCCTGGTGCACTGGAGGCCCATCCCGCTGTTGGACGCATCAGTAGCTGCTTCCCCCTCACTGCTGAGCTGTGTTCGTAGCCTGGGTGTGCCTCGGTTTACCCATTTGTCTGCTGAAGGGTCCCTGGGCCGCTCCTAGGCCCTGAGTGTGTGCGCACTGCTCCTGTCCTATGGACAGTGCTTGCAGGGCTGTGTGGGCAGCCATTCCATTCTCGGTGTGAATGCAGGGGCGGGGCTTGCAGCATCTCAGGGTACCTTTGTGTTCGGCTTCTGCACTGCGTGGCCACGGTGTTTTCCAGGACGCTGCACAGCGCGGGTGCTGCAGTTGCTCTGCGTCTGGTGTCCTGAGGACTTCGAGCGGCATTCCGATGGCTGTGAAGTGGCATCTGTGCTGTGTTGCTGAGGTGTCTGTGAAAGGATTGGCTCATTCTTAACTAGGATTGCTTATCATTGAGTTGTGAGAGTTTTTTTTACATTCTCGATACAATGCCTTTGTCAGAATATTGTTAGCAAATATTTTCTGTATGCTCTCTCCTCTATGTAGTACCTTTGCATAATTTTAATTTTAATGCAGTCGTATATACCAGCCTGTTTTTTCATGGATCACGTCAAGAGTTTTATAGTTTTAGCCTTTCCTTTGAAGTCTGCGGTCCAGTTCTAGTTGACTTGTTATTATGGTCTGAGCGAAAAGTGGAGGGCTGCTTTTCTGAGTGTGGTGCCCAGGTTTCCCGGTGCTCTTTGTTAGGAAGGTTGTCCTTTCTCCTTTCACCTTTGTACCTCTGTCCGCAGTCGGTGAACAGGACCTGTGTATTTGCGTCTGGACTCTCTTCTGCTCACTGGTCTGTATGTCTGTCTTTTACCGGCTGCCTGATTAACGTAGGTTTATGTTACATCTTCACGTCGGGCAGTGGGGATGCTTCAAGTGTTTCTTCTTTTTCAAATTATTTGGCTATTCTGGTTCCTCTGTCCTTCAGTATAGATTCTAGATCTTGCTGCTTCGAGTGGGGTCATGTTAAAGCTGTAGAGCTGTGTGGGGAAAACTGGGAAGGATGATGTCCGGCCAGTTTGGAAACCCATCTGGCAGTTTCCTGAAGTAGATGGAGCAGCAATCTGAGCCAGCAATCCCACTTATGGGTGTTTACCCGGAAGTGAAAACATACGTTTACATAAAACCTTGTCCACAAATTTTCTTGCCCATTAATTGAAAAATGGATAAATAACGTATAGTATATCCGTAAATGGAATGTTATCCAGCTATGTAAAGGAATAGAGGTCTGACATACGTGCCAGTGTGGCCAAGCCTTGAGAATGTCATTGTAAGTGTAAGAAGCCAGCCATCAAAGGCCATATATTGTATGATTCCATTTATATAAAATGGCCAGAATAGGCAAATCTGTTCAAATAGAAAACAGATTAGTGGTTATGAGGAAGTAGAGGGGCAGTGGAGAGGGACTGCTAGTGGGACAGGGTCAGGGGCTGATGAAAATGCCTTCAAATCAGCGTGTAAGCATACTAAAAGTCAGTTGTGTACTTTAAAAGGATAGGTTTTGTGGTATGTGAATTCTATCTTAATAAAGGCATAAAGAATTGACATCTTAGCTACATGAAGCTTCCCTTCCGTGACCTGGGCATGTCCCCTGTGTGTTTTAAAGTTTTAAAGTTTATTAAGAGTGTTACCGCTGTCAATGCGCAGATGCTGTCGACGGTTTGTCAGATTCGTATCTCAGCCTTCCACTGCTCAGGGGCTGTTGTTGATGATGCTTTTCAGATGCTGCGCTTCCTTGTTTGTGACAGCTGTGTGGGGACGCTGCTGACATTCTTGTAGGTTGACCTGTAACCTGTAGCTTCACTAGCCCCAGTTCTTAGCCCTACCGGCCTTTTCGTGGGGTTTTCTGCAGAGACAACCATGTCATTTTATTTCTTCTTTCTGATTTGCAGATTTGGGTTTCTTTTTCTCGCTCACTTGGCTGGGGCTTCTACCACCTGGGCAGGCGTGGCGAAGTGTGCCCCTCGCCAGGTCCACCGGGCGCAGCTGCAGTCTCACCATGAGGGACGGCACAGGTGCTTGTGGGGACGCCCTTGGCCACGTGAAGACGTCCCTTTCTGTTCCTAGTTTGGTCGGACTTCTGTCACGAGGGGTTGTTGACACTTGCCATGCTGTCCAGCACTGCTGACGTGGGGATGTGTGTTCTTGCTCATCTGTTGAGTGGTGGGCTGCACTGACTTCGAAGGTTGAGTCTACTTGTCCCAGGAAAATCCCCACTTCATGACACATTCTGGTTTTTTTAGGTGTTGCTGAAATCAGTTTGCTTCCTTTTGTTGGTGAGGGACATTCAGGGGATGTTCATCTGGAGTTTTGTGTTGTCTTGGTCTGGTTTTGGCTTCAGAAAGTGAGTTATGACGTGTCTCTCTTCTATTTTCTGGAAGAGATTATGCATAGCTGGTATTTATTTCTCCCTTAAATATTTGTAAAAATTCGCCGATGAAACCATCTGGGCCTGGGGCCAGACTTGGCATTCCTGGCGGTGTTAGTGGAGCGCGCTGTGATGGCCAGTCAGACCCAGTGGCTGATGGGTCCATGTGTTCTGTGCTCCGGCCGAGCTGCTTCCTGCTCGTCCCCTGGTCGCTGATGAGGTGTTGACGTCGCTCATGAGGATGCTGGGTGTGTCATTTTCAAATCTCCGTGAGGTGAGGTGAGATGCAGGGACCTCTGTCCTATGGAGCTGGGCCGTGTCCCCAGCACACCCAGGTGTTCGTCCTCTGACGCGCAGGCTCACGTGTCAAGCTCGACAAAGAGCTGCTGTCGATGTCACCTCACTGCCCTGTGTGCTTTTCTGAAACTGCTCATCGGTGTTTCGCGGTTCCTTGTTTTAGGGCGCCCCATTGGCCCACGCGGACTAAAATGCGGTCCCCAGTGGGATGCTTTTGTCCTTTGTACGGAAGTGGACAGACTGGGAACCGGATGTTCTGAATGGGAAAAGCAAGGGCGGGCTGGGAGCCAGCGGCAGCACACTTCCTCCTCGTGTCTGGGGTGAAGTGTGTCCCTCGAGCGTTCTTTCCAGGCCCAGCCCGCGTGCGTTTGGGATCAGGGGGACACTGGTCTGTCCTGCCTCAGGGAGGGCACTGCTCCCAGCGTCACTGGCTTGTGGGCCCTGCCGTCATGGGGCGGCACGACCAGGCTGCCTTTTAGTCCTGCTCCACGCGGCGGGATGGAGGCCACTGACCACGTGGCCCCAAGAGTGCCTCACGCTCACTTTGGCCCTGGTGACAGGCTGGTCCTGGCCATCCACTCTGGGTGGCCCCTTTGTTCCCCTTGCTGTGGAACCCTTTTTCTGTGAGCATGTTCCCCGTTAGAGCTCCAGCGTCCTGTGCACTGCGGTATGGGCCCACACCGGGTAGGTTCGGACAGGTCTCCTGGTCACGCCGTCGAAGCTGTAGTGCCCGTCCCTTGTGTGAATGGCTCCTGCATGGTTTCCGGGCGTGTGGCGTGATGGCGCTAATGCAGAACTCATTTGTGTCTTCAGCAGTCAGCGTTTCTGGGACCACAGAATATGAGGGGGTTTAATAGACTTAAACCTTTGAATTCAAGGTTAATTCACAAATATTTGATTTTCAGTTTTAAACAAGAATATACTTTTTGTGCAGTTGCACTTGAGTACATGGCATGTAGCCATCACCCCGTAAGTGTTCATCACCCGGTTAGTAACGTCACATAACAACTTGGGCACCGCTGAAGAGATGCTGAAGGGGTCACAGGCATGGCTCGTGTCCTGGCGTTCGGGAGACCTGCACCTAGCCTCCTGTGGGCCCAGCTCCCGTCCCCCCGGTGGCACACATCACCCTGCGAAGGCCCTGGGGACAAGCTGGGGAAGGAAGGAGGCGTTTGGACGTGACCACCTCGCTGGGGCTGGGTTGGAGGGGATGGTCGTTCCCCTGCAGGCGACCCTGCAGGCGGCGCTGTCTGGGATTGTTGCAGAGGCCGGACAGGTCGGCCCGGAAGCGGGACAGGACGGCCCTGCAGAGCTCACCGGGACGCCTGGACACAGGCCTGCCCACGGCCGCCAGGGAAGAAGCGAGTGCCGGCAACATCAAGGTAGAGCAAGCGGGGGGGTGGAGGGCGTCCGCGGAGTCTCCACGCTGCGCTCGATGTGATGCTCTTATCTCGAGAGCAGTTCCGGGTCACTGTGAAGTCGAGGGGAGGCGCAGAGACCTTGTGTACAGCCCCTGCACTGACGTCATTGTCACCCCGAGTCCACATTTTCCGTCAGGTCACTCGGTGTTGTGCATTCTGCGGATTTGGACAAACGTGTGATGCCACGTATCCCCTGTCATAGCCTCCCACAGAGCAGTTTCCCTCCCCGGAAGTCCTCTGAGCTCTGCCCATCCAGCTGCCCCCTCAGACCCCGTGATGCTGTTAGGGTCCCTGAGAGTCCCAGTTTGCCTGCTGCAGCGAGGGCCTCTGCCTGGGCGTGGTCACCTGCTCACAGTCGGAAGGCCACTGGCTCTAGCGGCCAACTTGTCACAAACACGGGGAGTTGAGAGAATGAACTTCCGTTGAAGTTTGGTCCAGTTGCGCACAGTCATCATGTTTCTTTGCTGACGAATTGCGGGGAAGAGCGGGCAGTTCCAGTCGTCAGCGGTGGGCCCCATGCCTGAGGAAGTCCTAGGCCAGCAGTGCACCAGGCGTCAGGGGGAGAGGGCTGTGAGCCTTCGGCCTGAGGACAAAGGGCGTGTGGGGCTGGGCCACAAGGCCTGTGCACGCAGCCCCTGCAGCACCCGCGAGCCGCGGAGGGCGCCCCGCCTCCCATTCGCACCATCTTAGCGGCAGGTTCATGGGGCCCCCAGGGGGCCGCGTGGGCGCTGTGGGAGGAGGGTGGTCTGCAGTTGCCCGGTAACCAAGCTGGACTGTGGGCGGCAGGTGCGCAGGGCTGGCGTCTGCCATGACCTGCGGAGGGGAAAGGGGTCTGGCTGTTTCCAAGCACAGGCCTGGCAGCGCCGTGTCTCCGTTCTGCGACTCAGCTCGGCAGTTTTTCTTTCAGATGGAAAAACTGTACCTGCGCTGCCTGAGAGCCGAGAGCTTCCGAAAGGCCCTGATTTACCAGAAGAAGTACCTGCTGCTGCTGATTGGCGGGTTCCAGGACTCCGAGCAGGAAACACTCTCCATGATCGCCCACCTGGGGGTGTTCCCTTCCAAAGCGGACAAGGTCACCCCCCCGCGGCCTTTCACCAAGTTCCGAACGGCGGTCAGGGTCGTGATTGCGATATCAAGGTACCAGGAGGCGCCGCCTCGCGAGCAGGGGGCTCGGGTGCTGGGTTCCGGGCTCCACGTCTGACAGTCTGACGGACTCTCTCTTAAGACAGAGGGTACTTGAGGCATTAAAGAAAATATAGATGACACTTGTCTTCCAGAAATCACGTGCATAACTGCCACCCTCTAAAAGGAAACTATTTAAGGGTGCCTTCTTATCACAGAACACCACCTTGTCCCTTAAGGGTCTCCTGCCACGGTTTCCGATGACTGGTGCGCATTTCACGTTTTCAGACTCTCATTTCTTACATTTTAGTCAAATCTGTGTTACCCAAGAGGGGCCAGGTGTGGGAGAGAACTGGTCCCCTGGGCAGCGGCCATATGTGGTGCAGACACTTTCTGGCATCTGTCTGTGAGGGGGAGGGGAGGAAGAGCCCAGCTGCAGGGCCAAGGGAGGCCCACCTTCACCCTCCAGGCACCGGCCTCCAGCCAGAGGCTGGTTTCCTCTCTCCTCCCCAGCCACTGAGTGCTCAAGGGGCCTTGCTGGAGCAGGCATGTGACTCCCTGGTGTGAATAGGGGTTTTAAGTCTTTCAAAATTAACGATGAAATCCATTTAATTTTATAATTAAAATTTGCTGAATTTCTGAGAACATTTGCCCCACTAAGAACTGCAACCCTGTCTGCTGCGAGACGCTGGCAGAGGCGCCTTCCCAGGGCACGCTGTTTGCGGACAGCTGGGGAGTGGTGGGAGCCCCGGGGGTGGGGAGGCCTCCTCCAGCCTCAGGCCACCCACTCCCCCACCCACCTGTCCGTACTGGACCTGGCCTTCCTGTGGAGGAGGGAGGGCCATCCAAGCCAGCAGTTTTTAACTCCAAGGCCAGGTAGGCGTGCGGGGCCCAGCAGGGTACCAGTGTCCCTTTCTGGTGGGCGCTGTCCGGGCAGGCCGCTTCTGCAGGGGCCCCGTGTGGGGACCTGGGCCTAGGGGCCCTGCACCGCTGCAGGCCGGGAGTCCCTGCCTGACACGCTGCTCACTGGCCGGCCTGAGCCCGACAGTGGCTGGGTGACGGGTTGGAGTGGAGTGTTGTATACTGATTCTGAACCCCCAGGCTGGATGTCTGGGCGTGGGCGGGCGTGGGCGGCCTGGGCCCTTGGACAGGTATGGAGGTAGCCCACCTGTCAGGTGTGCAGGACCTGCTGACTTGGGTGGATTGGCCGCCAAGACCTCTCAGCTGTTAAGTCACGTTGGGATATTTATTGCGTTTTCATTCCAGTTTTACTTTAGTGTCCAATGTTTTTTTGTTCTGTTCTGTGTGTAGGTTGCGCTTTTTGGTGAGGAAATGGCAAGAAGTGGATCGTAAGGGAGCCTTGCGAGGCCGCGCGCTCCGCCCAGGTAGGACT
Organism: Eonycteris spelaea; assembly: GCA_003508835.1. Classification (NCBI taxonomy): domain Eukaryota; kingdom Metazoa; phylum Chordata; class Mammalia; order Chiroptera; family Pteropodidae; genus Eonycteris; species Eonycteris spelaea. The sequence continues at coordinate 200,841 of PUFA01000462.1, forward strand.
GCGGGGCCCCGCGGCCGCCTTCGCGAGCCGCCTCGCGCCTGCGCAGCGGGAGCGCGACACGCGGGGCGGGGTGCGCGGCCTCAGCGCAGCGTCGGGAGTGACGCGGTGTTTAAGGAAGATGATCTAATTTGAGAAACGGCACGAAGAAAACCAGGGTTCATACAATTAATGAGTAAAACCGGAGCTAGTAATTGACAATCTGGTAACTTTTTTCTCCGAAATGAAGCGGGGTCCCCGGGCCGCGGCGCCGTCGCGTCCTCTGGCCCGGGGTCGCCCGGCTTCCCGCCTGCTGCCCCCACGCGCAGCACGTGCCCTGGCGGGAGCCGGCCTTTCCCAGGTCCCAGCCTGCGGGACGCTGGCCGAGACCTTCGCCACCTTTGATTCCCACCTGTCATCTGTTACTGGGGATCAGAACGCCTCGTCCGCCGCAGGCCTCGGGGAAAGGTTGCCCCAGGGTGCCGCTGGCTCCCCAGGCCCCTGCCCCGCCCCCCCAGGCCACCTCTCAGCTGGGTGAGGGCCAGCCCCTGCTCCTCGGGGCCAGGGGAAAGGTGGTGAAACTCAGGTTTTCTCTAGAGCTTTTTCAGTACAATTTTTATGATTTGGGTACTTTGAAAATGTTTTAAAATTGCCTGTGTCTAGACCCTGAAAGCTCATAAATTTTAAATTTTGGTAGAAGGGCTTTCATACTGAAATGCACTTGTTTTTTCCCCTCATCTCTTTGTTCTTAATTCTGGGGAAGGATTCCCGGTGCCCCAGCGACGGCGGTCTCCCCCCGAAACCAGTGAGTCCCCACCAACCCGGGACGTGCCCTGTGGCCACGCCAGGGACCCTGTGCCCAGAGCCTCCCCACACAGAAGGGACAGGTGAGCCAGGCTGCTGCTTTGCGGGGAGACTGGGACAGGACCAGGTGGCAGCTGTCAATGCCGCCGAGTGTGCACTGTGCGGGGAGGGGGCCTCCCGCACAGGGAACCCCACGCCCATGCGCCAGGCCTTGGTTGGCTTTATGCAGTCTCTTCTGTGGGATTTGGGTTTCTTGCCCACATAGCGTTATTTTTACCCTTACTACTTGGTTGACAATGGAGATGTTACTGTGACAATGTTAAAGCTGAGTTATTTGGGGGAAAAAAGCCTGTTCAATTAAATGAGGACTTGTGGTTGCAGAATATCATTTTGATGAAAAATAAAAGCGAAAACACTTTCCCTGATGACCTCGCCAGTTTGAGCTGGGGTTGTATGTAGTGGCCCCCACCCCCTAGGCCCCGTGCGTGTACATGGTGCGGTGTGGCTGGCCTGCTGTGAGCGGGCATGGTGGGTCCTTACTGCCACAGGGCACCCCATTTTCCTGACCGTGAGCTTCCTCCAGTGGGCTTCCTGTCCCACTTCTCCAGGTCGCACCACGCGAAGCACCCCGTGAGGCAGAGCCCACGCCCATACTGCAGCACGGGGTCCGGGGTGTGGGTCGCTTACTGAGGGCTCCAGCCGTGACTTCCCTGGGACTGGGGCACCCCCTCCAGGTGTCCAGGGAGGCTGGGCTCACATGTGAGCATGTTTGCACACACGCGTGAGGAACCATGTGGCACCCGCTTCTCCGCATGCTCCTCGGAGAGCAGCCGACCGCGCCGTGTGCTCCGCACCGCCCCTTCGCCCCATGGCCTCTGTGGACGATGCCCCCTCTGTACGAGCCGCACTGTAGGAGGTGACGGTGTCAGCTGTGGCTGTCCTGACAGGAGGAGCAGCACACGCGAGGGTCGAGCACCATCGTGCCGCTCGCTCTCATCACCTCTGCTGGCGACACCGCTGTGGCTGCGCCCAGAGTGGCCAGGGGCGCCGGTGCCCATCTGTCTGCCAGCTCTGGCTCCGGGGCCTGGGCGGGCGATACCTACTGGGGCAACGAGAGGTGGCCAAGGCCTCTTTGTGGGTGACGAGGGCAAGTGAGCCATGTGATGAGTGATAGGCTGGAGCCACGAGCCACCTGGTCCCAGCATGTGGGTCTGAGGTGGACGATGCATCATCCATGGAGAGTTAGTGAATAAAGTAGCATCCAGTAGTTATTACTCACCGTAACTCAGGTCATATAGAGGTTGGTTTTTAAAGCACTATGTACCACATTTTAAAAGCTGGGCTTTTTTTTTTTTGTCGTAAAGAAAAGGTACAAAGGAAAGAGCCATCTTTTACCCTGTTCCCCATGTCCTATCTGGGCATTCAGCTCTGTTTCTTGGTTTATTTGTTTGAAGATCCAATCCATCCCCTGCTTCAAGATCAGAAAGATCGCTGACTGCTTCTCAAGATCCAGAACGTTCCTTGACGGAATATATTCACTATTTAGAAACAATCCAGCAAAGATTAGGGGGCGTGCCGCCAGGTAACAAAAGTCTTCCTACGGGTTCTTAAACAGCATACGTGCCTGGGAGTGTAAACGCGGGGGCCACAGCTCTCCACTTAGACTCAGCCCGGCCGGCTGCACTTAGCACGCAATGCGCCTCACCACCAGCTGGCCTGGTCCTTTCTCTTCACTCGGGGAACATGAAGATTTTGTTTCAGCCAGGATAAAATTTGTCCAGGGTTTTTTTAGCTGTCATAATTTAAACGTCATATATTTTAATTATTAACATTTTCACCAAAAATTCAGTAGTAGTGTTTCAAAACTGTGAATTTCTTCTTAAAACCACTGAAGCCTTCTAACAAACTGCTACATCCCTTCCGTTTGTGTTTAGATCGCCCTTCGCAGAAACCCTGCCGCCAGAGGTCTAAGCAGTGAATAAAATCCATGGGGCTCTTACCTGTGACAGTCCTGTTTGAGGAGAAGATTTGTTTTTCCTTTTCTGAGGAAGGCTTGTGTGGCATGATGCACAGAGCGGTGCCCAGTCCCCTCACGTGCCCGGGATGCCAGCCCCGAGTGCCGTGAATTGAGTGTTCTCATCTCCGTGCGCTGCCACAGAGCCAGATGGAGTACTTTTTGTGTGATAGCAGTCGCTTTGGCTCCTTAGCCCAGCTCTGTGTGAGTTGGCAGAGCCACCCATTGGTCTCCGGAAGGGTAAGCGGAGGATGAAATGGCTCCTCGTTGTTTATTTTCTTAGTATGTACAGATGGAAACTTGGTCTAAAATGAAAGGAGAGAATATAATTAAAGCACTAGTTTCTTTGTAAGCAGCCCTTGTATTTTTCAGTTTTTCTCAGTTTGCTTTTATCACTAAAAAAAAAAAAAACCAGCCAAAGGAACAATTTATATTAAACTACATGTCACAAAAGTCCAGAGTGCTCTTCCCCTCGTGAGGCGGCGGTCTCCTGCTGCTGCGTCTCGTTCCTGAGTGTCTCATGCCTGTGAGAGGCCACCACCGCCTGTCGCTCGTCAGGACCATGGTCGACTGTCGTGTGTCCTCACTGGGCCGTGCAGTGATGCCCGGCCCGGCCCCACTCCCGGAGCCCTGCGCGTCCGGTTTAGCGCAGGACGGCTGTTAGCCCATTCCAGTGCTGGGTCTGCCCGCCTGCCGCCTGAGGCCTGCAGTCCTGCCCGAGGCGGCTGAAGCCAAAATCCTCGCAGGAGCCGGCACCTCGTGCAGAGCAGCAGGCATGGTTGGCCTGGAAGTGCCCAGCTGTCCTGAGTGCAGTTACCAGACACCAGACACAGCTGCATGGTGGGAAGCCAGGGACTGCCGCCAAGTCTCAGCCCCCGGGCGCATTGTCACAGCCCAGACTGCCCCCCGACCCCGGGACCCTTGGTGAGCGGGTACACCCAGGCGTCAGAGGTGGCGAGCCGTGGGGCATGTCCACGCGTGCACTGACGCGCCTGCTGGGGCGTTTGCCCCTTCCCTCACCTGGTCTGTGTGTGACCCTCAGCTTGCACCTTGGCCCCTGGGAGACCTGACCTTTCTCAGATTCAAGGCCTTAACTGTCTTTTCAGAGAACTCTCCTTTTTCTTACACACCTGGACTTGGAAAGACTAAAGACGGAGGAGCGAAAGGGGAGGGGGAGGGGGAAACGACGGCGGTGACGACCAGGACCAAGAGGTGCCCCTGGGTTTGGTATGTCGCAGCCCCTTCCTCGTGGGCCGGCCCCCGGTCTCCTTGGTGGTTGGTGTCAGCCCCACCAGCCGACATGGGAGCCCGTCCATGCTCGCTGGCTCAGACAGTCTCACCCGCCTGCTCAAGGAGGCCATCGTACCTGGTGGAAGCTGTCCTCCCTTGAGACAGCAGAGCCCAAAGTCTTAGGCCTTCAGAAGAGGCTACTCGTGAGCTCCTCGCTGGGCCGCAGGTTGGTGGTTGGGGCCTCGTGGGGGCCTTTCCGCCACGCTGGCCATCAGAAGGGTTCTCTGGTCAGGGGCTGTCACGGTGAGGAGGTAATCTGGGAAGCTCACAGATGAGCTTGGGGCAGGAAAGCAAGTCTGCGTCCAGAATAGCAGTGACAGCAACTCCGGACACGTTGGCAGAAGCCGCCTGTCCATGCAGTACACACTGCGCCCTCGGCCTCCTGCCAAGCACCTTCTGCTCCCTTAGGTTCTGACAGCCTTGCGGGATTGCCCCCACTTCCTGGCCAGGTCCCAGCCCCTCCCCTCAGGCTTGACCCAGGACTCAGGAAAGTGCTCTGCTCACAACAACCAGGTTGTCATGGAGGGTGTGACTCGGGGACTGCCAGATGGAAGGGGTGTGTTGGGACAGGTGCGGGGGAGGGTGCAGAGCTGTGCGCCCTCGGCACGTGTGCACACCTTCCTGGGAGCCCCACGCCCCCCTCGAGGTTATGGTGGCCTCGTGCTTGAGCTGGGACCAGCCACCATCCTGACTCTGGGGGTGCCCACCGCAGTTACCTCGTTAGCAAGAGCCCAGGTCCAGGCAGAGGGGCCGAGAAAAAGAAACACAGTCCCTTCAGGAAATTCCAAGGGCAGAGACTGAACATGCATATTTTTATCACAAGTGACATAGATAGCACTCCACGTGACGCGGGGGGCACTGCCGCCCAGGCATGCGTGGTGACCAGAGAGCCCCACGCGTGATGGCCGTGTGAATGACCGTGACAGGTGTGTGCGCTCTGCCAGGAGGGGGAGGACTTCATGCCTCAAACAGTGTGTTGTCAGCAGGGGGCATGGCGTGGCTCCTGGGCCCGGACGTCTGCCCGGGCGGGCCTCTGCTCAGCGTGGGTGCTGGCCACGCCCTTGCCGGCCAAGGCGCGGTGGGCATCACTGGGACTTGTCCAGGTCTCACCTGAAATGAACAGCCTGCAGCTTCCTAGTCAAACACACTGGAGTGGCAGGCCACATGTGGCTGGAGCCTCGTGCCGTTCTTGGCTGTGGGCAGGGTAGGGCGTGGCTACCTGGCCTTCCTGTTGGACGAGGATCACAACATCCCACAGGCCACTTGGCCCCCTGGGAATTCTGCCAACAGCCAGGTCCCGGGGCTTCGTGATCCTGCCCCTCGTCAAGCACGTGCCTCAGTTGGGCACCGCAGAGCTCACTACATCCTGCTCGGCAGGGCTGGTCACAGGTGTGTCAGTCACAGGCGAGAGTGACGCTGTGCTGTCCGTGGAGAAGCTGCTGTCTGCCCGCGGCACCTGACCTGACTGCGTGCTGAGCAAGGCCTGCCCAGGGCACCTGGGCAAGCGCTGCGCGTGCAGCTGGCGTGGACAGTGCCGCCTCTGGACCCACGTCAAGCACAAAGCCACCTGCGGGCACGGGTGGTTGACAACACGTCACAAAACTGGACGGAAACAGCGCGGCACTAACCGCGGAGCAGTGTGGCCTCAGCCCGGCTTCTGACACAGCGCCACGAATGGCGGCCTATGAACAAGTTTATTCTCCACAGCTCCGGAGGCAGGAAGGCTTCTGGGGCGGGCCCTTTTCTGGGGTTTAGGCTGTATGTTCACGTGGGGGAACCAGGAGCAAGCTCACCCGTGACCCAAATAAGGGCGTGGCCCTACCCAGTCCTAGCCTCAGCCCAAGGCCACACCTAACAGCAGCACACTGGCAGTGGGATCTCGACGTGCGATTTGGGGGACACTGTGCCTAACAGGTGCGTGCAGAACTGGGCTGAAGACCCGGAAAGCATAAGCCGTGAGCAGGCAATGCGCAGTACTGGGTTTCACATGTCACGGTCTCGCTCCGGCCCATCTGTGGTCCCGTGGGACGTTCCAGCTGCCTGCAGGTTCGCTGCCATGCTGCAGCCCGCTGATGGCGGGTGTCATCCATGTCACGCAGGAGGACGGCGAACGTGTCACTGACCTGGAGGCATTTACGTGCCACGGGCAATCGGTGGTCGCTGGTTGATGACTTGGCGGTGAAAAGATCGCGAAGGTGGGTGGCTGGGACGTCCTTGGACAGGTCTGCACAGGGCCTGCCTGCCAGAGACGCCCACAGTGGCAGCGGGACCTGGCGGACAGGTAGCTTGTCTGCGGTGTCACTCAGCCTCCTGGCCAGCCTGTTTCTGAATGGACTGATACGCAGCCACAGTGACAGGAAGGGGAAGTCATCGCACCAAGGCATCCACTTCTGCGCCTGAGCTGCCCACAGCAGAGTCCGATGCCAAGAGCGTGGCATGGCGGCCCGGTGCCTTTCATCACGGACCAGCCAGGGTTTGTCCTCCCAGGAACAGACCCGCCTTCCAGGTGCGGATTCACCTCACGCCGCCCCGTGGCCTCTGTCGCTGGCACCCTGAGCAGCAAGCACATGCAGTGGGACATGAGCTCGCCCTGGGAGCACGCGTGGTCCTACCTGTGCTGGAGGACCTCCGCCCAGGGCCACCCCTCTGCTTGGCCTGAGGGCAGGACACAGGGGACCACAGTCGCCTCCCCCCATCCTCGGCAGCCCGCTAGCCCTCCCGCAGCAGAAGCCCGCAGAGCAGAGCAGCCAGTGAAGGCCGACTGCAGCGCCAACCAGAAGTCAGGTCTCACAGGCCAGAAGCGTCTCAGACTGGGTGTGCCTTAAACCAGCAGGACACGTGCCACCTCCCTTCCCGGTGGGTCCAGAGGCCGGCCCCCAGCCCCGCAGACAGCGAGAAGCAGAAGCACGGGCTGCCTGCTAGGAAGTCGCCACCACCGTCACCAACAGGAGGGAGAGGGTCATGGGTGCCGTGCCCGAGGACCGGGACGGAGGACTCCCACTGTGGCGCTCAGCACTCATCCCGCGGCTGCTGTGCGGTGACGCAGACCTTCGCCCGGGAGCGCTTTCCAACCGTGAAGGCTTGGCTGTCCCGCGCTGGTCTCCACCGGCCTGTGGCAGAAAACAGGACTTCGAAGGCGAGGACGGTGAGGACAACGCGTGACGTGAGTGAGGGGGACAGCGAGGAGGACGGTGGGACCCCTCTGATCTGAGCCGAGCCCACAGTCCCAGGCAGCAGCGGGGCAGTCTGAGACGCAGGCCGAACTGAGAGAGCGCGTGCCCCGCATCTGTGCGGCAGTCACGTGGGAGGGACGTCCGTGTCTGGTCTGCCCAGACGGGCAGCATTTGTAACAGCACTGACCATTCAAAACAGGAAAAGGAGCGTCGCGAGTCGGCCACCCACCTGCTTTCCTTTTCCTTCCCCTGAGCACTGCTGTGGCCGCGCCTGCGGCCGCCCACTCCACCCTTGCACCGCGTTTTTCTGGGCAGGTCCGACTCGCCGTGCCCAGGGCCCACAAGTGTGCCAGTGTCACTGGATGTCAAACAGTAATAAACCAACAACACAACAGAAAACCCAGGCCCTTCCACGCTGTGTGCAAGTGCGTCTAGCTGCTCAGTCACAGTTGAGCGGAGGACGCAGCCCTGTGGGTCACCTGGGCTCCGCACAGCCTTCCCGGTGTGTCCTGCGTGTGACAGCCGCCCTGCCTCCACCCTTCACCTGCTGGTTCCCAGACATCACCCACACTTTGTGATCCAGTGCAACACTTCCTGTTCCCTGCTGAGAGCCCCTTTTGGGGACCAGGACCTCTGGCCCTGCAGTCACAGCTTGGGGGGCCAGGAAGCATGAGGTTCCCCCGTGGACCCTTGTGAGTAATGGTGAGTGAGCCACTCGTTTCTAGCCCTGGGGGTCAGACGCACGCCCCCTTCCTACTTGGCACTTCCTGTGCCTTCAGCTCTGCCAGCCCCTTGGGCACTGTACTTTCTGCCCTGCGACATGTCCTCCTGCACGTCCTCGGCTGTAAACAAGCCCAGTGTGACGCGATGCCATCTGGGATCCCGGGCCGGTGAAGCAAGCGCTTGTCAAGGCCTCGCCCATGGCACTGCTGGCAGGAAGGTCAAACCTGTGCGTGCAGCACAAGCCTATTCCCGTGACAATGACCTGCCAGCCTGTGCAGGACAGGGGAGCGCGGACATGAAACGTGCTGGCAGAGCTTCCTGATGGACGGTGAGCGTTGGAAACTCACCTTTGGTCTGTTTGCTGGCCAGCTGGACGTTCGGTGGCAGTGAGTGACCGGGTCAGTTTTGGTCAGAGAACCCACATCGCTGGGCACATTGATGGCCTCTAGCTCCACCGCCTTGGCCGCCCTGCTGGTCCCTGAAGCCAGGGTCACCAGTGAGATGCTGTCCAGTGCGCGCTGGCCAAGTCATCCTGTCAGCTTGGCTGTTAAGTGTTCTCATGGGTATTCTCTGGGGGCCGAGCACTCCATGCGAAGGTCACCCCACACGGTGCCTCGGCCAGTCCACCCACCCACGCGCTGACACCACGCCTTCTGGTCCCAACGTCCAATTCTCTCCCTTCTGGCTGGCCATCCAGCACCGTCCACGAGTCCACATGGACGCGCCCTGGGCCACGTACGCAGAGTGACTGGCTGGAGCTCCTCTGTAGCATTCAAGGCCGCCGTGAGTGCGGCTGGCGCGGAGCAGTGTCCGCTTCCGTCTCGGACCCCGTTCCAAGCCCGCCTATGGGCCAAGCGCGTCTCCTCTTCTGCCAGCTGGTGGTAGACGTGTCCCACATGGGCACGAGCTCTAGTGCGAGAGCAGAGGGTGCCACGTGGGCCTGGACGCAGGGCACTCCCCGCGCCCCCGCCCCCGCTCAGCGTCATGAGTGCGTGATGCCCATCTCATGACGGGCTGCGTTCTCCGACCTCGTGACCGGGTGAGTTCTCCCACTTCCCAAGATCACCTCATGGTCTGATATGGCTGCTGGAGCGCCTTCCCGGCCCACACTATACCTTCTCAAACTGAATAAATGAATTGACTCATGCCTGGGTCTGTGTAGGGATCTGCCATTGTCCCTCAGGAATGCAAAGCCAGGGGTTCAGTGTGCCTGAGTGTCCCAGCAGCACACCCACAGGTGCGTAAGGTCCCCCAGCACCGAGGGAGTGGGCGGCCCCGCTTCCGCAGAGACCCCAGCCCCGACGGCGGCCCACCCTGGACCTTCCCCCAAGTGACGCGCTCTCGCTTCCCCCAACAGGCGCTCGGGACCACCTCGCCGGGTCCTGCGAGCCAATGGGAGCGAGCCGTCAGTGTTGCTGGGCGGCGGACGACGCCTGTCTCGTCACGCAAGCACGTTCCTCCCGCAACTCCACGCCGCGCACGCGCGTTCCTTCAGCTTAACCCTGGCGCGCACGCGCGTTCCTCCCGCCCCGCCCCCGCCGCGCACGCGCGCTCCGCGTAGCGCTCGCTGGTCTGTCGGCGACGCGCGGGGCGGGACGGCGCTTGTGGAGCCGTCCGCGTACGTGCCCGCGCTCGCGCCCGCGCCCGCGCCCGCCTCGGTGCGGCGCCACTCGGGCCGCGTCCCCGCCCCTCCGCCTTCGCAGCCCGCCGGGCGGATGCGGGTCGCCGGGCTGAGGGGAGCAACGTAGCCGCTGCTCAGGCCGATCCCCGCACCTGACCCGGACCCGCCCGGGCGCGAGCCGGCTTGGGCGTCTGCGGGGCGCGGCCCGAGCAAGCGGGCCATGGCGGACCGCGGGTGCCCGCTGGAGGCGGTGCCGCTGCCCGCCGAGGTGCGGGAGAGCCTGGCCGAGCTGGAGCTGGAGCTGTCGGAAGGTGAGCGGCGCGGCCGCGGGGCCCCGCCCGGCCTTGACCCGGGATCCCGGTCCCCGGTCCCCCGCCCGGAAGCTTGCCTGGGCCCTCACGCCCGGGACCCCGCCAGGCTCCCACGCCCCCAACGCCTGGACCCCCGTGGACCGCCGCCTGGCTCCTCGCACCCGGCGCCCGGACCTTGGGGTGCCCGGTAGGCGGACTGGGCGTTCGGCCGCGGCGCGTGCGCCTGGACAGGAAGGACCGTTTTTGCCCGAGCCGCGCGGAGCTTGTCGCAGCCCAAGGCCGCAGGTCAGGGCTCCGAGCCCGGCGGGAGCCCGCGTGCGCTGTAACAGTGCCTGCCTGAGGACGAGCGTGTTGGCCCCTTTACGGAAATTATAAAAATTAAAAGGAAAAGTTAAATAAGTGGTTGAAAAAGACTGGAGTGATTCAGCTTCAGAGGCGGTGGCCGGCACTGCCCTCTGGGTGTTACTGCCCCGCCAGCTCTGTTTGCCTGTCATTGCCCCACGAGCAAGTTCTTGCCCAGTGTAATGTTTAACTTTGTTTTGGAAACGTAGGTGCATTTTCAGCTTTTAAAAGGCAGTTTTTCGTAGTCTTGCTGTTTTGCGTTGCAGGTCGTATGTTTCGCTGCCCCGGCTGGAGCGGCGATTTCTCACGGCGTCTTGGGAGTAGGCACCGGCTTGTGTTCACTCACTCAGCCCTCGTCTGCCTGACGGGGGAGGGGCTGTTATTTTGAATTCAAATTCAGATTTTTCAAGTTCTGTGATATGTGATGCATTTTTTTTTAAAAAACGGTAGTGTTAAATGGATGGGTTTGAGAGTTAGTGATTAGATGCTCTTGGGAAGTATGAAAAACTTAAATTAGAAATTGGTCTGACTGATGGAACTGCTGTCTTGAATTTGTTACAGCTTTCCTCTGGGGAAAGTCACGTAGATGGAGTTTAGATTTTGTCCATTTCAAACATAGTTTTGCAGGTTGCTTTTAATTTCTGCGCCCCTGTATTAGCTGTCCCCTCGCTGCCTTGTTGTTTGCAGTTGTGTGTTTGAGTGCTTTCTAGGAGCTGATGGTCAGAGGAGATTGGAGCCTTTCAAAGAGCTCCATAATTCAAAGACAGCACACGTAAAGCTGGAGTACTTCAGTGAAAGAACTGCTGCTTGTCTGTTGGATCTGTTTACTGCATTGTCATTTTAGACGCACGTGGGGGATGTCCAGGTGAGAAAAGGACGTGAGGTTACATGTAAACGGAAGGGAACCTAGAGATGCAGCTTGAGTGGGTGAGGGGCGAGCAGAGTGTTAAAGGGAAGGGCCAGCAGAGCGGCAGCGAAGGAGGCAGGAACGCTGGCTTCTGTCCCCGCTCCCAGACTGGCCTGACACCTTCCTCTTGGCCCAAATAGGTCAGTGATTATTCGAGGACAGTCACGCTTGGCTTTGCTCCCAGGTGCTTCCACACCCTGACACTGACTCTTTCATTTTGTGCTGTGATGGTTGTTGGCTCGGGGCCTCCCCATCGCACTCAGATGTCTTGCGATAGGGACTGTGTCTCAGGCAGATTCTTGGTGTCTTCACGCAGTGGCTGACATCAGGTGCATGTCCATGAATTGCCACTGAATTATGGCATCTGTCAAGTTGGGTTTGGGCAGCTGTAGAAGGAGGTGAATGCAAGCCTTAGGGACACCCCGCAGTTCTGTGGGGAGTCAGTCAAGTAGTATATGTGGAAGTGCTTCGCAACTGATTGGGTTTTATTTATGTAATGAAAAGGTATTCTTAGCGGAGCGCAGTCCTGAAGGCACTGAAGCTTGTGTCATTGTCGTTATCGTTTTTCTATTTCAATCAAATAGAAGTAGAAAGTGGGATTGACTTTGACCTGTGGGGGCCCCCAATTTGGTGTGGGGTGGGGGCGGTGAGATAAATTTCTAATTCAGAATAAAGTCATGTTAAAATAGGATGGCTTCATAGCACTCACGTCTGTCTGAATAAGACACTACTGAGAGGTTAGCGTTGGCACTATGCCAGGCAGGTTGAAGGGACAGGGACACCGAACACAGAAAATACTGCCCACACAGAGGCTGGCAGTGAAGGACAGGTGCCTGGACAGCTGGAGGACCCTGCACAGCCCCCTCAGCCGGCACACCAGCAGCGAGGAGTCACAAGTGTACTCCTGCCTTTATTCGTGGCTCACCTGTAGCCTCGTTCCCCAGCACCCTTCTCAGCGTTGCCATTGGAGGTGGCCCGCAGGGAAGCTCCTGGTCTTAGAACGCACTGATTCCTTCCCATGGAACAGGTTTGCCGACTTGCTGTCATGGATTCTGAAGGGGGACATAAAGCCCTGCTGTAGTCTGGCTCCTTAACTTTCTGGCTGGCCCACCCTTCCTGCTTGGGGGTTGCCTTCACATTGAGCCGAGGATGAAGAAATGAGCTGCACAGATCCCACCCTTCTTAGACCCCTCACCCAGGAACGCATAGCAGAATTCACACCTGTGGCTCCTTGGAGCGTATCAGACTGTCCGTGGGCAAAAATGAGGCTACTAGAGGTGTATCCCCAGTTTTTACAGACAATCATCAGACACTGATGCTTTCCCGTCATTGTGTCCAGTCACCTTAGGTACCTCGCGACTGGCTCTGGTGCTGCGCAGCATCTGGGCCCTAGGATGTGGACAATGGCTTCCTGATTTTTTGCTTCAGTGGCCTGCAGTGTTTTGCAGAGGAAGTTCCTGCACAGCAGGCTGCATTTGTCCCACTCCTGTGTCTTTATTCTGGTTAATAGGTCTGTTCTGCAGCGTTAGCTTCAGCTTCTCGTCTTCCTGCATTCCGACAGCACAGGCCCGGCCTGGATGGGGTCTGAGGAAAGAGGAAAACCCCGTTTGTGGGTATGGAGGAAGGGACTTCTCAAAGAGCTTTTTTGCTCTTTAAATGTGTCTCATTTCTAAAATTTGCGCTGTAATTAGTGTTTGAGAAGACAGCCTGACATTGCTTTCACAGCAGTAAGATCCTGTTGTGCTCCCCAGATATCTTGTGGTAAATTGAAGTTCTCGTGTCCACGATCTATTTGCGTGTCAGAGCCCAGCCCACACCTATTGTCCCCCACCCTGCTTGAATTCCTTCCCCTGCCCCACTTCTAGCCCTGACCTATGGATGTTGCTGTTTCCCCTTAAGAACCGGATCTCTGAAGGTGGGGCGTCTGCTCCCACATGCTCACCATATGCACCTGGGGCCTGGGGCACCCAGGATATGGTCCATGGTGCCACCCGGGGTGCAAACCCAGGACCTTCTGCATATAAAGCAGACGTGCTAACCGCTACTCTATGGAGCCACCCCTGTTTTAGGACTTAAGTGTAAACTTCACTTTATCGTTGAAGCTCTGCTTTCTTCTAAGAACATCCTCCCCACCCCAGTTAGGCACCTGCTGCTCCTTGCCCCTGTGGCACTCATTGTAATCACTCTTGCAGGATTCGTCACAGTGTTGTGTTTATTGGCTTGTCTATTCTTTGCCACTGCACAGGGAGCATTAATGAGGACGTTTGATCTGTTGGTCATTGTGTCCTCAGCACCGAGCACATCTTAGGCATTTTAATGAATGTTTGTTGAATTAATGAAAGAGTATAAATGACACCTGGGGTTCACAGTCAGTTTTAAGTCAAGAAGGCCTGTGAGGAATTGACTCCTTAGTTTTCTGGGAACAGTTTCTCTGTTCAGTGGAGCGTAGCAGGGCAGATCTGCCCTCAGGAGCTGTTGGATCGGGATGTGGCATTTGTGCTCTGGCCTTCCAGGAGGAAGGTGGCCCGCGACAGGTGTGCTGCGTGACAGGTGTGCTGCCGTCCTGGCTGGGCTACAGAGGCCCCGCCCCTGTGAGCTCGAGACCCGAGACCCGTGTGAGCGAGCGGGTAGTTCCGGCCTCACGTGGCCATGACCCACCTGTGGCCTCACGTTCTGGGCCCCAAGTCCACACCACCTTGCCCTGAGGCCATGCTCCCCATTGCTGTGCTGCAGAAGCAGGCTCATTCCTGGGGGCCATGGCTCCTGAGGGACTTTGGTTCAAGGACTGTGTATTGGCCTGAAACTTGATTAGAGGTGCCTGGCCTCGAAGACTCATCCACCTGCCTTCATTTCCCATCCTTTCCCCGGGGATCCCCCTGCGTCCCCTCGGGTAGCTCCCCAGCCTCCTCCACGCCCTCCTTTGGTCCCCACATAAATCTCTTGTGTGCCTGATCCTGTCACGGCAGCTGCTTCTCAAGAGGCCATGTGTATGGGGTCAGTGGTGTGGACCCACATTGGAAGGGCCGATGCTGGCCTGAGGTCCTCAGGCCTGGCACATGACGTCTCTGAGGTTGCCTGGCGCCCATCGTTGGTCCCTGTGTGCTGAATGGGATCATTCCCTTTTCTCAGGACACTCTGGCCGGGGCTGGCAGTGGCCCAATTGTCCACTGATGCCTCGTGAGAGCAGAGGCCGAGCCGCCAGTGTGTCACCCATGTACACTGACCTGTACATGCACATCCAGGCCCAGAGAGATATTGAAGGAGAAGAACGATACCCGACCTCAAGACTTACCGTGTGGTGGTAGTAATCGAGACAGCGTGGTGTCCGTGACAGAACAGGCAAGTCGATCCATGGGACAGAGTAGAGAGCCCAGAGGTAGACCCACATAAACAGAGGAACTGTTCTGTAACAAAGAAAAGGCAATACAGTGGAGCAAAGATGGTCTTTTTAACAAACGTGTGTTGGAATGACTTGAAAAAAATGAACCCAGACCCAGACCTTCCATCCTTCACAAAAATTAACTCAAAATGGATTGCAAGCTTAAATGAAAATGAAAAATTCTGAAACTTCTAGAAAATAACAGGAGATAACCTAGACGACTTTGGGTTTGGCAGTAATGTTTTAGATACAACACTAAGATACATCCATGAAAGAAATAATTGACAAGCTGGACTTTACACTTCTGCTCTGTGAAAGACAGTATCAAGAGATTGAGAAGCCGCTGACAGAAAAATTTGCAAAAGACACATCTGATAAAGGACTGTTACCCCAAACATAAAAGAACTCTTCGAACTCCACAATGAGAAAACAGACAACCTGATTATAAAATGGGCCAAAGACCTTAACCAGCGGTCCCCAACCTCTTTGGCACCGGAGATGGTGCTCCTGTGAGCATCTAACACGTGAGGACCTGAGGCGGAGCTGAGGCGGTGATGCCAGCGCCAGGGAGCAGCTGCAAACACAGAGCTCTGCTCGCTCGCCTGCTGTTCACCTCCTGCTGTGCGGCCCGGCTCCTCACAGGCCATGAAACTGGGGATTGGGGACCCCTACCCTAACAGACACCTCCCTGAAGACACGCAGATGGCAAATGAGCACAGGAAAAGCTGCTTCACGAGCTGCGTCACCAGGGAACTGCAGATTAAAACGGCGAGACACCACCGCACCCCCGTCAGCATGGCCACAGTGCAGACACTGACGCCGCCACACGCCGCGAGAACGTGGAGCCAGGGACTCTCGTCGCCCCTGTGGGAGACAGTGCGGCGGCCTCGTGCAAAACTAAGCACACTCGTACCATACGATCCCACAGTCATGCTCCTTGGTATTTGCCCAAAGGAGATGAAAACTTATGTCCACACGTAACCTGCACACGGACATCTGTAGCAGCTTTATTCATAATTGCCCAAACTTGGAAACAGCCAAGATGCTCCTCAGCAGGTGATGGATAAATAATCTGTGTGCGTCCAGACAGTGGGATATTACTCAGCATGAAAGAGAAATGAACTATCAAGTCAAGAAAAGGTGTGGAAGAACTGTAAATGCGCATTGCTTGTGGAAGAAGTCAATCTGAAAGGGCTGCTCTGTGGTTCCAGCTGTATGCCATTCTGGAAAGCTGTGGAGACGGAAAGATAGTGGTTACCAGGGGTCGGGTTGAATGGCAGAGCACCGAGGGTGTTTAGGGCAGTGAAATGCTCTGTGGCATACCATAGCAGTAGACACGTGTCATTCTCCGTCTGTCCAGACCCACAAGACATGCACAGGAGAGACCCGTAGGGACTGGGTGGTGACGCTGTGTGTCACACGTAACAAATGCCCCTCAGATATGGGAGGCTGTGTCTGTGGGCAGGCTGTGTGGCAGCACTTTGCACCTTCACCTCAATTTTTCTGTAAACCGTGAACCTCTAAAAAAATTAAGTCTTTATTTAAAAAAAAAAAGTAAAGCAAAAGTAAAAAATCCCCAACCTTCTGGAATATAAGTCTGTAAGCCCAGATGGTTTCACTGACGAATTTTATCAAACATCTAAAAAGGCAATAAAACCAAGTTTATATCGTCTCTTCTATATATTTTGTATTTTTATTTTTAGAGTCATTTTAGTCTCAGAAGTTGCAAAAATAGTACATAGAATTCATTCTGTTTACTGAAATGACATAAATAGAACCATAGTACGTTATCAAACCATCTTCCGTTTTCCTTAATTACAAAGATTTACATGATGATTGCGCTGCCAAATTTAAAGAGTTCACAGGCATGTGAAGTAAAAAATGAGATCCGTCTCAGGCCCACCCTGCTTGGGGTAACCACCGTTAAGGGGTTGCTGGCCGCTCTGGAGACTTCCTGTACACAGAAACAGCTATGTGTGTGTCTGTATAAATCATTTTGTATAATCAACTAGTTGTTTTTCAACTTGCTAGTTTTACTCAGTAGGATATCGTGAATCCGTTCGGTACCCGCCACCCTCCCCACCAAATACCAGGGCATCTGTAGGGCCGACAGTGTTACCGAGTAATGGTGTCTGGCCCACGTTCGCTTCTTCCTTGTTTGATGGGAGACAGATTTGTCTCATGTCGTTTGCTGTATACGCAGCGTTCCCTGCCTGTCCTGTCCCTGTGACCTTGAGTTGTCGAGTGTTTTCAAGAATAGGTTTTAGAAATTGTGTTGCTGAGTTAGGGACTTGGTGATAGCTGTCGTCCCCCAGTGTCCGTGGGGCCCACTGAGGGTACGGAATCCGCAGATGCTCAAGGCCCTTCTGTGACGTGGTGCGGTGCTGGCATGGGACCTGCCACATCCTGAAGCCATCTCTAGGTTACTCATAGCACCCAGTCTGACAGTTGTTACACTGTATTATTTAGGGAACAATGATAAGAAAAAAACATCTGTGCAGACGCCTGACTGTCAGGGTGTGCCTGAGGCATGCCGGCTCTAATGTACCGTTTTCACAGCGTTTTCGGCCCACGGTTGTGTCCACGGTTGGTCGCACCTGTAGACATGGGGTCGTGGACACAGAGCGCTGGCTGTGTCTTGCACTTTGTGTGTGTGATCCTTAGTCTGGTTTGTGGCGGTGAAGGTTGCCTGGGCACACATTGCACACCTACCTGGAGGGCCAGTAAAGACAGACCGCCAGAGAAGCTAGTTCTGGATGGGCCCTGGCGTTTTTCCACAGGCCCTCAGGTGACCGAGTGCTCAGCCAGTGGGAGCCCCACCCTGTGGATCCCTAAAGCTGTGGGGCATGGTCACCCGGTTCTCTGCCACGGGTTGGGGAGTGTGGCTCTGCTGTTTGTCTCTAGTGTTTACTGAGCTCGGGGTCAGAAAGTTTGGATTCGAGTCTCTTTTCTGTTAGCCTGTGACAGCTGTGCGCCTCTCTACGGCAGGAATCCATTCTGAGAAACGCCTTGTTAGGCAGTTCTGTGAGTGCCCAGTGTGTGGGCAGGACAAGGACGGGGTCGCCAGGGGCTGCTGCAGCCAGCAGTGGGCCAAGTGTGCTCGTTGCCTTGTGGGCGGTGACGTGGACATGGCCGCTTAGACGAAATAGGCAGTAGCGTGAGGTTTATAACATGATGCCGCTCCGGGAAAGTGAAGATGTGTGGACACAGGCAGTGTGGGTCTGCAGACCATATTCAAAGTGAAGGCACTAAATGCAGCAGGACAGTGTCCTGTGGGGGAGGTAGGGGCAGAGGGCAAACAAGGGGAAGGACAGACAGATGGACGGGAGGCTCCAAGGGGCAGGGCTGCCCAGAGGAGCTGCTGTCGAATCAGAGGTCCCAGCGGGGTGGGCAAGGTCCCAGAGCAACTGCCTGCTGGGTGGGCAGGAAAGGTGCTTCCCGGACCCCAGACTCATCTTCTGTAGGATGGTGCATCGGTGTCTACCCAGAGGCCTTCCATGTGGCCTGACTTAGACGCAGACTTCCGAGGTGTCAGGAGTTTGCCCAAGGGGTGGCTGGGAAGCACTCGGGAGCCCAGAGCAGTGCTGGGCTCGGGGGAAGGCCATGGGGAGGGGTGAGAGCTTCCTGTTGAAGAGAGTCAGCCAAAGAGCAAGCTGCCGGCGGAAATCGTACATATATTCATCGTCCAAGTAAAGTCTCCGAAAGAGCACGGACGGACGCACTGTGTGCCCTGGGCCGTGGGACAGCAGGTGGAGCGGGCGCTGGGGAGTGTTTCCATGGAGACGCAGGGCCTCGTTCCGGAGGGCGCGTCGCGCCTTTGGGCTACGCATGGGTGCCATGGCCTGGAGCAGCAGTCCGTGCTCCTGGACCCAGGTCACCCACGCCCACCAGGCTCGCCCCTGGGGTCCCCTACGGCAGGGCCGGGCCACGTCTGCTCAGACAAGCTGCAAGGCGCTTACCTGCTGTGACCCGCCCCCTTCTCGTGTGCCGTCTGCACAGGCAGGTACGGTCATGGGGCTGCCGCCGCGGTCGGAACAGGGCGCTTCCTCACCCCCAGAAGTCCCTGCCCCCCTTGTCCTCAGGCCTCTCCTCACTCCCCTCACCCCCGGCAGCCACCGTCCACTCTCTGTCCCTGCAGTGTCACCTTTTAAATGGGAGAATTTGCTGCGCAGCCTCCGAACGTGAGAGTGCGTGAGGGCTCCCGGTGGCTCCATGCGGCAGGGGCCTGCTGTTCACCCGAGCTCTGCGCCGTGTGCATGTGTCTCAGCGTCCTTATCCCGTCTCTGTTGAAGGACATTCGTGCTTTTTGTTCTTCCATTATGAATTCATTTTTATTTAAAAAATTATGGAACTTTAGAAGAAATGTAATTTTTTTTTATTGTCGTTATAGGTGACATCACCCAAAAAGGATATGAGAAGAAAAAGGCAAAGCTGCTCGCGTGCTACCTGCCGCTGGCTCAGGGTAAGGCCAACGTGCTCGTGCTTTGGAACAATTACCTTGTCTCGTGCAACCTGATTAAAAATTGACTTGACAGCTTAACATTGGTATGTTTCCTATTTTATTAAGAAAGACAGGGCAAATAATCTGTATAATATTGAATAAAATCCGAAGGCTTAGATTGTAATTTACAGCTCTGGTTGGTATAAGTCTCATCCCCAAACAGGAGTTATTTTATTTTGATGACTATATAACACGATTACTTTCACGATTATGGTAAGGAACAGTCTCACGTAGGGTTGCAGCAAATACTGTAAAGGTGCCCATTATCCCCACCTGAGATTGACCTGTCAAGTCAGCCCATTCATCATTCCCACAGATTTTGTGTGAGTGTATGTAGAATTTAATAAGCTAATTCTAAAATTTATATGCAAATTTAAAGCATCAAGGAGGCTCTGCCTGCCAGGACGTGAGGCGTGAACCTCACGCTGTTGGTCTGTGTGTGATGTGGCACGGGGCAGATGGCTGGGGTGGCAGAGCAGGACGTGGAGCCCAGCCGCAGGTGCGATGGGCTGGGGACTTCGCTTAGGCAGGTCGTGGTGCTGGCCCGATGCCACTCCATGCGAAAGACACATCATGAGGTGGGACCCAGAGAGCACTTGCAGGCGCGTCGACGGCCTCAGCGTGTGAGGTGCAGACGATAGCACCTCCGAAGCTCGGCCGGCACCATCTCAGGACAGGAAGGGCTGCTCGCGCCACCCAGGCCCCAGCCAGCAGCGACCACAAAGGAAAAGACGGTAAATTGGGCCACGCTAAAATTAAGAGTTTCTTTTTATTAGAAGTCACGAGGAGGCTGGCAGCAAGCCAGAGCGAGGAGAGAGCTGTGACAGCTGGGAGAGCAGCACCGGCCCTGCTGCCTCCTGTGGCCACAGTGTCCCCCGTGTGCCGGCCATCACCACCTGGAGCTTCTCAGCGCTAGAAATAATGGCTGGCAGTGAGAGATGAAGTTTTAATTTTAATGAATTTAAACTCAAATAGCCAGAAAGTCTCCCAACGTGATTTTTAAAAAAAGCCCAGTAGACACATGGGCTGGAGACCTGAGGGAACCCCGACAGCCAGCAAGCAGACTGTGCGTGCTCACCTCCGCAGTCACCAGAGAAACGCAGGTGGCTGGAGAGGGCTCCCGGGAGTGTGGACAGCTAGCGTTACCTGTCACCAGTTGTGACGGGGCCAGGTGACCAGCACCTCTCCTGCAGTGCCTCCCCTGCACGCCCTTGAGAGCCGCCTGTGTTTGCACCTGTGCATGAGAGTGTGCGTCGCGTCCTGCCCGCAGTGCGAACACCAGCCAGGGGCCTGTCTGCGTCGGCCTGGGTGCGTCCCCCACACACGGGGCAAGACGGCTGTGGCCACATGCCCCGCTGCGCCTCAAGGAGCCTTCGTGTGGCTGGTTAAAGCAAGACAGGGAAGTGGTGTTCCCTGAAGTCGGGGTACTGTGTCCTCGTGGAGTGAGACTGGGGGGCCGGGGGGCTCCAAGGCACCCGAGGATTTATTTTTCACCAGCTCAGTGGTTCCGTTGTCTTCTGTGCAGTAATTCTTAAACTGAACACGTGGTTCATGCTGCCTGTATTGGTAGGACATGTTTTACAGTCGCCAGCGTAAAGAATGGTGAGGAGGCTTTTTATATGCTGACATTCATTCATTCAAAATGACAAAACACACTCTGAGTAAAATTAGAATAGAAGGAACGATGGAAACGTGACAGCCCACTTGTGAACCTCTTCATTTTGGCCTTCACACTCAGTGGTCACATCCTGCAGCGTTTCAGTCCCCAGCAGGGTGGGCGGGAGTGCTTACCCTGCCCACTCGGGGCCACTGCAGTGCGCACCATGGGGGGTCAGAGACAGTTGTCTCCACTCACGGATGGTGTTGCCTTGTACTTCGAGGATCCAGGCGACTTCTTGCTCACCCATTAGGATGAAGTTCAGCACTTCCTCTGAGATAGATATACACGAATCAATAGCTCTTCTCTGGCAGTCTTACTGTTAATGAAAAAATCTCACATTTATAAGGGCCATAAATGGTCAATTGCTTATTAATACATCTAGCTAGGAAGCCACAGAACTTCTATCAGGGTCATAAAATCTATTTGAAAAAAAAAAACTGAGGCCCTAAAATAGAAGAAACGCCAATTTCCTCAGTGGAAAAACAATATCATAAAAGTGGCAGTTTCCAGTTAATATGTGAAAACGCAGTCCAGCCTGAACACCAGGGGCCAATTCCCCCACCCTGAGCTGGGGCTAGAAATAATGACCCGTGTGAAGGAGAAAACTTCTGAGTAGCTAGTACATTTTGAAAAAGAATGCTAGGGAGAAAGAGCTGGCCTTCAGGAGGTAAACCTGATAGTGTACCCCGAGTCGGCACAGCGGGAGGGCCCAGGTGTGTGGGTGGGAGGCGGGGAGGCCGCTGCTGGGGACTGCTGCCTCTGCCCGGGAGCATGTGAACTGCACAATCACACCTCCGAGTGCGTTGTCATTGCAGGTGCTGTGAAATTCAGAACATTCGAATAACCTTTGAGTGGGGGTTACAAGATAGAGCTAGGAGCTAGAAAGGAAGAGAAAAACGGGCATGATTGGTTCCCCTCAGGATGACCAAGCTGCCATCAGCCAGGCCGAGCTCTGGGAGGTGTGTGCAGTGCAGGGTCCTGTCCCCAGCCCACCATGAGGCTCCTTAGTTGGGTAAGAAGAATAGAAAGTCCAGACAGAATACAGTGGGCGGTAGGCGTCACACGCCCCATGCCCTCAGGCAGGGAGCTGCGAATGAACGAATGAACGAATCCGAATGAACGAATCGTTTCCTGGCAGGCTGGCAGAGTTCTAAGACTTTTCATAAAAACATTCGGTGCTGACAAGGATGTGGGGAAATGGCACTTTCCTGTGCTGCCTGTGGGAGTGCGAATTGCTGTCCCCTTTTTAGAAAGATATCTTGATATCTGTTAAGATGAAAAACGTACCCGTTCTTTTATCCAGTAATGTCACATTGGGTTTTGTGTCTTGCTGAGTAAATGATTCGGTCTTGAGGACCGTACTTGGGTTGTAAGCGTCGGGTCATCCATGCGCAGGTGCATCAGCTGGCACCCCGCCCGGCGGTAACCCCAGTGCCCAAGGTCCTGTGCGTCGCCAGCTCCACCAGGAGTCACGGTGATTTTGTCCAGTTACCAGAAACAAAGCCAGAGGCATCCATAGCACTGGATGTGTGTGCACATGCATGTGCACGTGTGCAGAGATGCTTGAATTCCGGAGAACTAGACATCGGTTCTAGAGGGGTTCCTGGTCCAGGGCCACGTGACCGCTCCCCAGATGTGCTTCAGGCAGCTGCTGCGGCTTCTGCTTTGCCCACAAACCCGCAGGCTGGCCGGGCTCAGAGGCCACTGCGCCCTTCCACGGAGCCAGAGCTCGCACGGGGCGCTCCCTCGTCACAGCCGCGGCGTCAGGGCTGGGGGCCGCAGCCAGCTGCCTCTGTCCCCCTCCATCCTCTCAGAGTGTAGTCACGGAGAGCCAGGCGAGAGCTGTGTCACCTTTCGTGACTGGCCTTGGCAGTCACACAGCGTCACTCCTGCTCCAGTGTGCCCGTTGGGCAGTCACTGAGGGGCAGCGTCGAGGGTCATCAGGGCTGGAGGAGCCGGTGGGGCTGGGGTCTCGCTGGCTCTTTTGGTGGCATGTTGATTCTTCTGCTGAAGCACTGCCAAAGGCTTGGTTAGTGTCCCTGTCCAATGCCAGCAAACAAGGACTCGGACAGCCCGAGGCTTCTGTTTAGTGGCCCTGCACACTTGTCCCTGTCCCTTCACTCACCACAGTGTGCCGGGGGCCGTGGACACGAGCGCCATGGGCCAGGGTGCAGTGGCGAGCTGTCCACCTGTTGGGTGTGGAGACAGCGAGCCCGTCGCAGGCCGAGGCAGTGAGCCCGAGGTCTGAGCCTGCCCTGCCGTCATCGCGTCCCCTGTGCCTCTCTGTTCTTGCTCCCGTCGTGCCTGCCTGTGTGACAGCCGTGCTTGCATAGTGGGCACGTCTCACCGAGTTCACTGACACCACGGAGTGCCCAAGGCCTTCCTGCGCGTGGCGCCACGGGGCCTCCCACCGCCTCTGGGGGACGCTGTAGGGAGAGAGCTGGACGTGGGCATCCATGTTCGCCTTGACCTCCCGGCCCCGGGTGGCAGGCGCCCAGGTGCACGTGCTCAGGTCACTGCTTTTCGTTTGTCGGGGCTGCGTGAGATGGGGCTGTCCACACTGGAAAAGCAGAGGGTTCCCACAAGACGTCCCCCTAAAATTGTGTTTCAGGAGTGGACCCCCCGCTCCAGGCAGAGCCCAGGACACCCGGGCCCCCACGAGGCATGGCCGCGGCGCCCTGGCCGCAGAAGCCGCGGCCCGCCGGCTCCCGGGGCGAGCGCTTCCGGTCAGGTAGGGACGTGGTGGCCGCTTAGGCCCCGGGGCGGTTTCCCCTGCCCAACCAACAACGCCCGAAGGCATCTTCCCTGGAACGTGGTTCTCAGGAGAAGCCCCGCCCTCAAGGGCCCCCAGCACTCAGAGCCACCACCCACGCTCCCCCCTGGGCGGCCCTGTGCTCCCTGACTGCGGGTGGTCTAGTGTTTTTTCCTTTTCTAAGTTGGGAGCTATCTTTCTAATTAGATTTCTGCCACTTTGTTGGTGCTTTTTATATGTCAGTTTGTCACTTGATATTTTATTTGAATGATCAGAACACCTATTGAGAATTTTCATGTTTTCAGTTTTCGATTATGCAGCAATAACTTTTAAGCACTCTATTTCACCTGTTCAACAACTCTTTCACCATCACGGTTGTATTTCCTTTATGTTTAAGCTGTTTTGATAAGCCTTTTTAATAAAGAAAATCTTTCAGCAGAGATAAAGAAATGGCCATTTCATTGTAAGACTAGCTAAAAGGAACATTGAGATTTTGTCAACAAGGGAGTGAGAAATTTTTGATGAGATAATTTCTTGTCGATTTAACATACATGTAAAAAACTTGTCACACTGGTCATAGTTTGACTTCGGGTAGCGTACACGACACACACACTGTAAAGTATTGCACCAAGTTTAAAGACAGAGTCAAAGCCACCTGAACTCCGCCCTTAGCCGGCCCCTCCAGCACTCACTGCACACCAACTCCAGCGAGATGCGGGGGCAGACACGGGACGCCCGTGTGCATGGCCTGTGAGTGGGGTCACGCGGGAGCCCCTCCTGTGTCCCGCTCCCCTCCACCGCCATGCACGTCACTGGTGTCGTAACCCGCTTTCTGCCCCCATGAGCCTTATCCTGGTTCTGATGCTTTGTTTTCTGGACACAAGACCTTTATCGTGAATGTGGTTTGCTAGTATTTTCTCTGAGGCTTGGTCTTGTATTTGCATTCTCTTACAGTGGCTTTGGAAGAGCATAAGCTTTTATTTCTAATTAAGTCCAACTTACCGATTTGTTTAATGGATACCACCGTTGTTTGTGTCACTAAGAAATCTGTCTCCCTAAGGTCACAAAGACCCTCACCCATGTGTTCTCGAGGTCTCATTGTTTGGGGGCCTCCCCTTTAGGTCCATGATCCTCCTTGTTAACTGTAGCATGAGGCCAGGGCACAGACTGGAGCGTGCGTGTCTCATGTGGACACCAAGTGTGTGGAGCGTATCCTGCTTCTGCCCTTTTGCCTAAAAGCAGTCATGCACCCGTGGCTTTTTCTGGACGCTCCCGTTCTGGTGACGTGTTTGTCCCTCTGTGGAGAACCTCGCTTCCAGCGACTGTAGCTTAGCTGACGGGTGCCTTGTTGTTGGTCCCGTGGACGTAACGTGTCTGTCGTCTTCTGGCACGTGTACCACCGTCTCTTTATCGCTGGTGTGGAGTGACTTCTCTGTGCTGTGCCTTGCTGTGATCGCTTTCTGTTTCTTCAGCTGTGTCGCGCTGCTTGGATCTGTTGGTGTCTATCTCTGTTGCGTTGACATTGTATAGATTTTTACTTCTGGATGGTTTTGTGTATCCTTCCATTTTGTCTGATTCTAAGACAGTGACAAAGAAGAGAAAGTCCCGGAACCGATTCTGTCACCCTCCATCGGAAGCTGGGACGCTTCGGTGCAGAGCGCCTTGGGTCCATGTGCTGTGTGGGGCCGCAGGGCCGGGGCACGCATCCAGCTCTCCCCCACACTGACGCCCTTCAGGAGACCCGGCTGGGTCACTGGCCTCCAGTGGCAGCCGGTCCCTTTTGCTGCTTCTGTCCCTTCATTATGTCCTTTTACCCTGTCTCTGTGTTGCCTTTGCTGTCCGCTGCATCCCAGCTTTGCCCTGCTTGGTGGTCACACTGTCCCACTCTTCACCGTTGGGTATGTCTTCAAGTTAGGCTCACAACGGTCGGGGTTGTGGGTCCTGCCCTTGCTGCTGTTGTGACAAGACGCTGCAGGCTCCCCCAGCACTGGCGCGTCTGAGGGTCCTCTCAGTGGGGTCTCGCTGCAGGACCCCAGTCTGCGTGCAGGGCTGGCTGTGCCTGCAGCATTGTCCACAGACAGGCGGCCGCACTGGTATGCACCAGTGCTTCCTGTCGGGGTCCAGGCCCACAGGGCGTTGCTTCACGTCTTCGATCCTCGCTGTGCCCCTCCCCCCTCGCGAGCGCCTCAGCGCCCAGGAAACAGAATCACTGTCACACTATCTCCCTTTGCTCTGTCCCACATGGTGCCCAAACGTCACCACAGGACGGGGCGCTCGCAGCCGCCAGCAGGGGTGCTGCACAGGAGTGCGCACTGCGTGGGCGGCCCCCTCCGTCCTGGGGTTTCCCGGGAGGCGCAGGCTCAGGCGTCCGGCCACCGTCCTTCGGGACCGCTCAGAGTGCATGCCGAGCACGGGGGACGTGTGACTTTCAGTGTGGGGTTTCTTCTTTTTTTTGGTCTTGCTTTCTAACTGTGAACATATTTAGATGGTTTCAGAGTCACACGTGTGAACGGGAACATTTAAGGACATCCAGGACCAATGCAGCATGTGGGCATGGGCCAAGCTCGTGTTCCTTTCACGTCCGATGACAACAGCGAACAGCGGACGCGTGGCTTTGCCCCTCGATGACCAGCATCGCAAGGGGTGTTTTCACTGCTGCTTTTTCTACATAGATGTCCACACGGAAGCCGTGCAAGCAGCTCTGGCCAAATATAAAGAGAGGAAGGTGCCTCTGCCTTCGAAAAGACGCTCTGTTCTCGCGCATCTGTCTGTGGAAACCTGCACCCCACCAGGTACTATGGCTGCGTCGGGCGGGCTGACAGGGCGTTCCGCACGCCGCTGTCACACCTTCATTTCCTGTTGAGGTGGAAGATCCTGGTCTGTAGGAAAGATTTGCAAAAATTGGAGATGGAGGTGCGTGTCTGTGCGGCGCCCTCACCTGGGGTCCGTGCGCACACAGTGTGGCCATCCCCCCGACTTCTGTGTGGGCTTTCGTGTTTGCACTGAGGTGCCGTGTGGGCCTTTCAGTGAGGGGACGACCCTAGAGGGAGCGGCTTCCTCGGGCTCAGGACTTCGCATGATTCTCACCTCGTGAACTGGCACTTGCCAGGTGGTCCGCAGGCCTCAGGCCGGGGGGGCAGACATCTGTCTGGAGGGTCTCGGGTTTGCTTCGCTGTTCTTGCTGTGCTCCCTGGACACCCCGCATGGGGTCTCCTGTCATTGGCCACACGCTCCAGGCCCCAGCCAAACCGCCTGCGGTGCCCCTCCGTGGCCTGGAGTCTCACTTAGGTCACAAACCTGGTGACCAGAAGCCACCAGATTCACAGAGAGACTGAGTGGTCTGGGTGATGCTTCCCTGCTTCAGGAAAAGTTTACACTGCCAAAAAACAGCTAGAAACAGCTGCCAAATTACTCTTCCTCCTAAACATAACTGTGGACACTTCCCCGTTTTTAAAGAGCGTCGACACAGTGGTGAGTCCCGCGGCAAAGCGCACTGGCTGCTGACCAGACGACGCGGCTCCCGGCTCGCTCTGTGACCGAGGCGGTGTCTGGGGAGGGCCCTGCTCCCTGAGAGGACGCCAGAGCTGTGGCCCCACAGCCACCACACTCGGGGGGGGCTCGGCTTTCCCTTGGGGTGTCCCGTGCGTGAGGGTGCTATGGGGCTCAGTGCTTGGGTCCCTTATATTTGGGACCATGTCGGGGGGTGGGGGGCCATGCTGCCCTCACCCTGGGCCCTAAGGTGGGCCCCTCTGATAGCCAGCTCACAGGTGGGGCGCCTTGGACAGTGGCCGAGGGTGGCGCAGGCCCCTGCAGATGGATGGCCGCCCTCGAGATGACCCCCGGTGTGGGCACTGGGCGTCGTGGCACAGGCTGGGGGCCCGTGCGGAACCCCGGCTCCCGGCGCCGACGCTGCCTCATGTTGTCGTCGTCGTTTCAGCCACAGACACGTCGTCTGCCTCAGAAGACGAGGGCCCTGCACGGCGCCCCGGGCGGCCGGCCGCCACTACACCGCAGAGCCGCTCCGGCCAGGGGCCCCGGCCCAGCCCGGCGGGCCCAGGCTCGTCCACCTCGTCCTCCGCGTCGTCCACATCGTCTCAGCCGGGAGGGAGACTGGCCGGCGCGCACGCAGGCCCTGCGGCCCTCGGCCACGTAGGTCAGTATCGGCCGCCGCGGCCCTGCACAGGGGCCCCCGCCCATCAGGGCCCACTCATCATCTGCTCGGTCACAGATGCAGTTCCTGGTGCTGCTGGGGTTTGGCCGTCGCAGACCCTGTGGTGTGCGGCCTCCCTCGGGGATGTTGAAGGGCACGCTGTCTGTCGACGTGCGCCCCTTCCTGCTCTGGAGGGCAGGGCTGGCCCAGGTGGCAGGTGTGGGCGGACAGGCACTTAGATGTGGCTGCACTCGCTCCTGTTGGGTGCCCTTGGCCCACAGCCTCGATATTGTCCCTGCCTTTGGGTCTGGCAACTGTCCCTGTGCCTGGCTGGCCCGGGTGGGGCCAGGACGGCAGCCGTCCGTCCTTCCCCCCCTACAAACCAGGTTGAACAGCCCCTCACCCTGAAGAGATGTCCATCAAAACCGGGTCACAGGGTCGTGGATCTTTCCGAGTCATCCAACCCTGTTCAAAGGAAAAATTGCAAACCTCTTGTTGGTTGGAATCTCGTCTTTTAAACACGAACAGTGGCATAGCCGGCCGTGCAGAGCTGGCACGCAATGCCCGGACGCTCTTGCATGAGCTCCTCGCACGGGGAGGCCCTGTGGCAGGAAGACGACGTTGTGTGCCTGTGACAGGCCTGGGGCGACATGCCGGCTCCTGCGCCCTCCGCTGCGGGGTGCCACGGGGAGCCCTGCTGGGCAGTCACGGCGGGCTGGCAGTGGCATGTCAAAGCCCGGTCACATGGCTGCACTGGGCGGTGGTCGGGTGTTCTATGGCCGAAGCCCGTGTCCACCCGGCCTCTGCGGGCGCATCCCTGTCAGTGGGCTGGCACCACACACCAGGAGGGGGCCCCGCAGGGCCTCTGGTCTGGCAGATGGCAGCCGGCGGGACAGGCCACGCACTGAGCGTGGCGAGCTGCCCGCAGGCACAGACGCAGGGGCCGCCACTGTGGTTACGTGTCGCCGTGGCCATGGCCCTGAACGGAGGAGCACGCTCTCCAGTGGTCGGTGGGGCCCTGCAGCCCGGGGGCTCCCTCCGTTAGGCATTTGCGGGCGCACGGGCTTGAACTTGGGACTCTGAAAAGACTCACTTTCCTTCTGTACTATAAAATCCTCCTTTGTCTGAGTCTCTGACACCGGGAATTTTTCAGTTTGGGTTGAGGAAAGAGCTGCAGAAAGAACAAGATTATTTAGGTAAATAATTTGGGGTCGATGCTACCAGGTGAGGGTAGTTTAAGAACCTGTATTGTTTTGGATCACGGAAATCATATACAGAAAGCATTTGAACACAGATGTAGATACCTGCATTTACAAGTAGTACTTCTGCTTATGAGGATTCGTTTTTATTTTGAGTACAGTGTATTTTTACGCGTGTTTTAAAAGTACTTTTAGTTAAGATTACTATTAATGCCCTTTTTCATGAATACTGGTAAAATCATTTATTCCTTTTGCTAGACTTGGAAGGGTGGGGCGATTTCTTTTTAAACTGGAAGACCTCTATGCTCGGCATACTTTAAAATGCTAATTCCATCAGCATCCAGCTTTTTTGAGGCTGCGAAAACTCTGTCATTGCAGTGAGGTTTGTCCACACGGTGTTTTCTGCTATGTAAGTAGTGTGTTTGTGCTTTGCCTCCATGTAATTTCATCTTTCTACATACTTAAAAAATTCTTAGTTTGTATTCTGCCTTGGTTACGAAATGACAGATGAACAGTCAGAGTTTAATGGGTCTGGATGTTACCATGCTGTCTGTGACGGCAGGATTGTTCTTTAGGAGTTGAGACTGATCACGGATGGCCGCTGACAGGCGCCTCCCGATGTCGCAGGTGGACAGGTGTCTGCCGCCAGTGTTGCGGGAGGCCAGCTTCCGGTCCTCGTGCAGGCGCGGTGCCTTCCTGCCGGTAGGCCCGTTGGTGACGGTGGCGTGCAGCACAGGCGCGCACGCGTGGTGGCGGGGCGGCGGACACCTGTGTCTGGCGAGTCCGTCTCTAAATGCGACACTAACGGTGCTGCTCTGAGCACTCGGTGTTGCCTCTCAGGAGGGAGGTGTGTGGAGCTGCCCCTGAGGGTCACTCTTATCTCTGCAGGTTTATCCTGTGACGCTGCAAAGGTCTCTGTCTTCAGGAACTCGGACGCGCTCTTGGGGGCGTGGGGGTGGTTATAGAAGTCTGGTTCTCTCGTAATATAACAGAAATGTTGCCACAACAGTTGATTTAAGATGCGTTCCTGCTTCATCGAGGGAGGTTTCCGAGTGATACCTCCTCAGGCCCTGGGGCAGGCTGGTCCCCTCGCGCCTGGCTCTGCTGGCGTGGTCCTGACTGGGTCCTCTGAGGATGGAGCAGCCGGCACCCCGGGAGACACGCCGTGTCTGAGAGCTGAGAGCTCCCAGGGCCTGTGTGCTGTGGTGAACCAGGGACACAGTTCCGGTGTGGTGCTTGGCCCGTGTAGCTCGAGTTGAAGGGGGTTTAAACCACAACTTAATAGTCTTGAGTTAATGGCCTTTATTCTGGGTTTGTGTTTCAAAGCAGATCTGCACCCGGCCCCTCCCGATGTCACCACGGGCCTCGCTCAGCATTCGCGTTGCGAGCGTCCACGTCCACAGCCGGCCGCCGGGAGAGCCGCCCCGCGCAGCTACAGCGGGAGCCTGCCAGAGACCGCGGGTGGTGAGCATGCCTCTGCCCCTTCGCTGCAGATGCCAGGGCGCGTCAGATCCAGGCCGTCAGCGCGTGTGGCTGAGAGCTGTGCGCGCGGGGCGTGGGGCTGCGCGGAGCACCGCGTGGTGGGCCCAGTGGGGCCGGGGAAGGAGCCGCAGACCTGCAGACTGCCGGTGGTCGCGGTTGCTGGGGTGGGATCCGCAGTGCCGTGGGGAAGGGGTGGGCCTGGGGGCTTCACATGTGGATGCCGCATGGCCATCTGGGCAGGTCCCTGCGGGTGCGCAGCCCGCCCACTCCACCCGCACCTCTGCTGGAGGCAGCGATGGGCGTGGCCGCGGGCGCCTGCCCTGCGCTCCGGGTCCTGGTAGAAAGTTTCCAGTGTCTTTTATCAAAACCGTATTTCCCCAGTGACCAGATTTGAACTGCAGGAAACTCCAGAGGGTCTCAGATCTGAGGCCTGAACGTGCATTTTGACCCCCTCCTCGGAAGGTCACGTCCTGTCAGAGCCTTTTAGCTCCTTGTCCTGCTGCAGAAGGAAAACTGCGTCAGCCTGAAGCAGGTTCCCCCCCACCCCCCGGTTAGAGAGGCTTTAAATTTGATTTCTTACTCTTTATAGTAAGAAGACTTACGAGCTTGGGCGAGGTGTAATTGGCATGTAATCAACTACACGTATTTAAGTTGTGGGATCGTACCAGTTTGTGGCAGCATCTGCACGTGGCCCCCAAAAGCCCTGTGCCCCGTGGGGCCTCCCGCCCGCCCTTTTGCTCTGCTCCCGGGCAACCACTGGCGTACAGAGAAGTGCGCATTTCTTAGAATTGTACGTAGTGGAGCCATGCTGTCTGGTTTCCGCCACTGCCGCGGTTTCCCTGAGATTCACGGTCTTGCGGTGTCAGAGCTCACGCCTCCGCTGACGAGGGTCCGCTCTGCCCGCCCGCTCACCCTGCAGCGTGGGTGGAGGTCGCCTGGTTTGGGGCTGGCACCCCGAGTGCCGGGCGCGTCCTCGTGCAGGTCCTCGTGCGGGCCGTGCTCCGCTCTGGGGCGACGCCCAGGCGTAGGGTGGCTGGCCCTCGGCGTAGGTTTGTGAGTCGCTTCTGCAGACAGCACCCACCCCACCTCAGGTCCCACCGTCACCCGTGAGAGGCCCAGTTCCACCACAGCCTTGCTGGCAGCGGATGTTGTCGGCGCTTACAGTCACAGGCACCCAGACTTGTGCGGAGAGGGTTCCCTGTTCCGAAGTGCACCACGCTGGTGACGGGTGGCGGCACCCTCCCCTGCGCTGTCGGCCACCCGCTGGTCCCCTCAGGGGAGTCCGCTCAGACGGCTTGCTTATTTTTTTAATATGTTGTGTTCTTGTGCGATTCGAGAGTTCTGTATGTATTCCAGCTACCAATTCTTCATCAGGCTTATAATTTTAGGTTTTCTCCCCATCTGTGGCTTGGGTTTTCATTCTCTTTCATTCTCTTTTGTGTTTTCAGTGCCTTTCAAAGAGTAGAATTTAAAAATTTTGATGATGCCCAGTTTACCACATTTTTCTTTTATAGAGCCAACTTTGGTGTCATATCTAAGATATATTTTCCTAACTTGAGGTCATAAAGGTTTCTTCTATATTTTCTCCAAGAGTGTTACGGTTTGAGGTGTTACGTTGCGGTATATGATCTATTTGAGTTAATTTTAGCATGAATCAGAGTTTTTTCGGACGTAGACATCCAGTTGTTCCGGCATCCTGTGTCTTTATACCCACTCTGTCCCTGCCGAGTTTCTTCAGCGTCTGTGATGAAAGGCCGTGGGCCCCGTGTGAAGGGGGCTCAGTCCAGGGCTTTTCCCATCGCTGCGTTTGTCACCCTCACGGTGGTTTCACAGTCAATCTTAAAACCGTGTAGTTTGTCTTCAGCTCTGCTTTACATTTCAAAATTTGCTTTGGCTGTTGCAGCTCCTTTGCATTGTAATATGAATTTTAAAATCAGTTTGATAATGCTTACCAAAATTCCTGCCGGATTTTGATTGGTATTTCATTGGCTCTCTAGATCAATTTGGGGAGCATTGGCATGTTACCAATATCATATACTTCAGCCGATAAATACAGTATAGCTCTCCATTTATTTAGCAGTTGTAAACAGTTTTTAGCACAGTTTTATAGCTTTCAGTGCACAAGTGTCACACACATTTTGTTAAAATTATCTGAAAATATATTTTTGATGCCGTTATAAATGGTATTTCAATTTTTTCCTAGTTGTTTGTTGCTAGTTTCTAGAAATGCATTGGTTTTTCATAAGACGTTAGTTTTCAGCATTTTTGGTCGGTTCTTTAAGGCTGTGCTCGCGCACATGGTTCCGTCGCGGGTCTCCTGCCCCATTGCGCTGTCTGGGCCCCGGCTGCTCCGTTGGAGTGAGCTGAGCGTGGACGCAGGCGCCGTGTTCCCGGGTTGGGGAAAGCACCCACACTCCCATTTCTCGTTGTGATGTCTGCTCTGGGCTCCCGTAGATGCTCCTCGTCAACTTGAGGAAGTTCCCTTTTGCACTTAAATTCCTGAAAATTTTTGTCATAGTTTTTGTTAAATGGATTTTTTGACCCACAGAGCTCATCGTCTGGCTTCTCGGGCAGCCTGCTAGTCCAGCCCAGGCCTGGCGGGCTGTGCGCCCCGCCGCGGGCGAGCATGCCTGCTGCGCAGCGGCTGCCCCCGGGGGGCCGGCTCAGCGCGCGTGACCGTAGCTCTCATATTCAGAGGTTGGTGTGTGTCCTGCCTGTCCCAAACAGACTGGGTGGGGAGAGGTCAAAACCCTGAAACTGAAGTCAAGCGGAAGTAAGCAGACAGGACTGTGTCCAGGAGGCACCACTCGAGAAGGCGGCGGGGCCACGAGGGCCATGGTGGCCCGGGCGGCCCAGGCGGCCCACGGCCCTCAGCCTGGACGAGGCGGGCAGGAGGCTCAGCACACAGCCCTGGACGCCTGTTGGCGGGTTTGTCGGTCTGGCTGTGGGCAGGCATACACGGGGTGTTGAGCAGGGGTGTTGGTGTGGAGAGCGGGGTTCTTCCTGGAAGGGGGGCATCCAGAGGCTGGGGAGAGCCGTGCAGGCAAGACCGGGCATGGCGGTGCTGATGTGGACTGCGGTTCCCAGCACGGGAGTGTGTGCCTGCGTGTACCGGTCTGCACACACGTGTCTGGCTGTGCAGGTGTGCGTGTGTCTGTGAGCATGCAGGGTGTGTGCGCAGTGTGCTTTCTTAGCTCTGTGTGTTGGAAGAGACGAGGAAACGGCAGTAGCAAGGAGACAGCTGGCGAGCAGATCCAGGTCTGCGCTCCCCTCCCCCGAGGGCGGCTGGCCTGCGTGGAGAGTCGCGTGACTCCGGGGCAGGTGGGGGCATCGTGTGACCTCAGCAGCTCACAACACAACCTGAGGCAGTGCTTAGAAGCTAGGGGGGTGTCACAAGTCCGCGATACAGGGTCCTTCTGGCCAGAGCTGAGCCTGTTTGTGCATCAAATAGTTAAGAACCATAATGACTTACAACCGTGAGAAAAGAGCCATCTGTGAGTTCTTCCTGATGATAGACGAAAGACGGGCGGGTAGGTAGGTGTTAGGTAGATGGTTGTTAGGTAGGCAGATGAAGAGGTAGACGATGGGCAGCCGGCTGGCTAGCTCGTTAGGTGACAGACACACAGGGCGCCAGGTGTCGCCTGCTGAGTGTGACTGGAGTGCCAGAGTTGGGAAATGACTTTGCAGCCATCGCAGTGAGCATCGTTCCGGTCAGGACGCGCAGGGCGCCGTGTGTCTCCTCACTCCTTGCCTGCAGCAGCGAGGACGTGACGGAGAAGCCACACAGCACTCCGGGTGACGGAACCCACACTCCTCGGGGGTAGGCGGACATCCCAGCATCTGGACGCGATCTGCAGGTGGATTCCAGCCAGGAACCCCTGTGCTGAGTCACGAGGAAGCCGCATAAAGCTCGATGGCAGTGTGTTCCGCTTATGAAGAGCCGCGCCCTCCCAGAGCGCCCGCGTCAGGGAATGGCGCCCCAGCCTTCTTGGCACCGGGGGCCGGTTTCTTGGGAGACAGTTTGTCCACAGACCCTGCTGGGGGTGGGGAGGGGATGGTTTGGGGACGATTCAAGTACATTACACTCATTGTGCACTTTATTGTCCTTACATTGTAGCATATAATGCAATAATTATGCAACTCACCTAATGCAGGATCAGATGCCGCCAGATGCAGGTGTGCAATAGAAGTCCGTTGAGTCACTTGCCACTGTAAAGCCTGCCACCAGATGCAGCTTAATCGTCACGTGCCACTCACCGACAGGGTTTTGATAAGAGTCGGCAGGCAGTCGCATGATCACAGTGTCCGAGTGGTCACACTCCCCTCGCGGTCGGCTGTGTCTGCAGCCGCTCCCCAGCGCTGCGTCGCTTCCCAGCACCACCTTGGATCCTCAGGCGCTAGACGCTCGTGGGAGCGTGCAGCCGAGACCCTCGCGTGCGCAGCTCCCGGTGGGGTTTGCACCTGCAGGTGACGGGCCAAAGGGACGTGGGTGCAGACACAGCTCGTGCGTGTGGTCTGGCCCTGTGCTGGAGGGCGGGCGGGCGCGGGCCGCTGGGGGCTCGGCCTTCTGACTCCTGCACCGTGGCGTGCTCTGCGTCGGCCCCCCGCCGGCCCCACTGTGTCGGTCCTGCTCACGGCAGGTGTCCGTGTGTGCGCTTGTTTCACCGGCAGATGGGTGGTCTGAGAGCAGAGTCTCGCTCCTCCGTCTTTTTGCTGATGTGACATCTCCTAGAACAGTGTTTCTTAGTAATTACTGAGGACGTGGAAGAGCTTTCATTTTGGGTGGCTAGTATCTCTTGATAGCTATCATGTTAGAAAATAAAACAAAAGAGTTTTTTAAATGTTTATTAATTCATTTAAAAATAACAGTAATAAATTCGTATCTTAACATAAGTGGCATATTTATGAAAAAAGAAAAATAAACGATAAAGTGGCGAAAACCTAGGGGGAGGAACGGGCTTGTTTTCTGTGGGTGCCGGTCTGCCTCGGGGCTGGCGTGATGACCACATCTGGGTTTCGTGTTCGTGCAGCCAGTCACACGACCTCATTTGCGGGTCCCATCCTCCAGGGGCGCGGCGTGTCCTAGCCTCAGCACCCTCTTCCTGTGACAGGTGTTCCTGTGAACAGCAGAGTGTCCTCCAAAATCCAGCAGCTCCTGAACACCCTGAAGCGGCCGAAGCGGCCTCCGCTCAAGGAGTTCTTCGTGGACGACGGCGAGGAGCTGCTGGAAGGTGCGCGCCCTCAGCCGTGGGCCCGCGGGTGTCGGCGGGCGTCCCTGACGTCTGCAGATGAGGCCGGCGTGCGCCCCACGGGGGTTGTCGCGCTGGCCTCCTGACACGCTGGGCGGTGTCCCTGGCCGCGGCTCTGGCCTGTGTGCGGCCCTTGAGTTAGCACCAGGCGAGTGGCCGCGGGCCGGCCCGGTGTGCGCAGGCGGCCGGTTTCCCATGCTCTCTGCCCCTCCTGGGTCACGGTTGGTGTTTTATCGAGAACGTCTGAGGTTTCGTTTTACTTACATTAGGAAAACTTTTAGTTCAACTTCAAATCTGAATGGCTCCTCCCATGACTTTATAGTATTATACTTTCAGCATCGTTTTGGCCCCTTCTCAGAATTTTAGCTTCTTATTTATAAATGAGATATATTGAGGAGAAAAGAATGTAGCTTTATTTTTAAAAAGAAAATTACCTGGAAATAAAAGTGTAAACCTGCAGACAAGGAGCAGAGGGCAAGCCCAGCACAGGGTGCAGGCAGTGACTGTCGTCCCAGACCCTGGGGCCATGGCCACCCCGGCCCTTGCCTCCTGCGCCACGCCACCCCCGGACCCCACGGGCCAGTGCCGGCGCCCCCTCCACACTTGGGGGTTAGACGCAGCGTTCAGGGCCCTGTCCTCCCTCTGTGATCAGATAATGCCTTTCAAATTCAGAGTTCAATCGTGTGAATGTTTTTTCGGCAGTTTTTCTTATCCTTGTGCAAATTTTGGTTACATATCCACTGAATGTGTAATAGATTTTGCTTTCTTTTTTTCTTTCAACATGGTGACGGTTGTTTTTTTAAAATTTTATGTGTGGATAAATGTCGGTTTTTACTCGGCAAAGGGCAAACAAAAAGCTACTGTGTTTCTCTAGGACAGTCACAGACTTTCTTCACCTTAAGTAAGAGAAACCGAATAAACATGAACATCCACGGGGTGGTTTTTTCAGATGCGCAAACTGACGTGATGTGCTCACTTTCATCCTTTATAAGCGGAGACCAGTGCCTGCTGCCCAGGCGTCCTCAGGGTGGGCCACACCCCGCAAAGGCCTGGCCGCCATTGCCACTGCCCTGGGGTTTGTCACGCGGGGTCGTGGTCACCGGGGCCTGTCATCACTCGTGACTGAATCTCCATCTGTCCTTCGTTCGGTTGGTCTGTGACTGCTGTAATGATGGAATCCAAACGTTATCGTAACCTTTTCATAGATGGTTTTGGAAAAAACATGCGCGGCAGCACGGGCACGGCATGTGCAGCGCTGATGTCAGGTTCCGGTTTCGATTCCAGTTCAGCAGCCGGATCCAAATCAGCCAAAGCCGGAGGGGAGCCCGACAGTGGTGCTGACCGGGGAACCTCTGACCGTGGGGACAGCCTGGCCGCCATCGCTGCTGGCCGCCCTGCAGCGCTGGGGCACGACGCAGCCCAAAGCCCCCTGTCTCACCGCCCTGGACACGACCGGGAAGGCCGTCTGCACTCTCACCTATGGCAAGTGTCACCAGAAGGGAGTCGGGCGCTGGTGTCGCTGTGTACACTGCACGTGTCACACAACACAGACATGCAGGCAGAGGAGCACAGTAGCAGCAGTCCCGAGAGTCCCACACGGCCGCCTTGCGGAGCCGCGCCACACCCCAGGGGCCCTGCCCCCGCCTGACAGTGGCCGGCCACCGCTTTGCTCTCAGGGCTTCAGAGCTACACCTGCGTTTCTGCAACAGTGGGGTTTAGTTTGGTCTAATTTTGAACTTTGCGTAAATGGAATCACAGCATGTCTTTTCCGCGTTTGGCATCTTTTGGTTCCATGTTGTGTTTTTATGGAACACAGATCGTAAGCACGTAGCTGGATGTGTGTTCACACGGTGAGCACACTCCCGCGACCTGCATTGTGCTCGGGAGCGTTGCGCCCCCAGGTCCCCAGGCCCGCGTGCCCCCTGCAGCTCTCACGTCCCGCCACATGGGCCAGCCGCCGACGCTGCCTGAGCCGCACGGGGGCTGTGCACTCCGCACCGGGTGGGCGCCCGGGGTCCCTGCGTCAGGCTCTTACGTGTCGTGCTGTTAGGGATGGTCTCATGTGGTGGGGACACTTGCTGGGTCCGTCTGCCAGGCAGCGCCCCAAAGTGGCCGCGGCATCTTCACTCCGCCCAGTGCCGTGTGCCGCCCGGGGGCTCCACAGCCCCCGTCGGCGTCTGCTGCGGTCTGCGTGTTTCATCGTAGCCTTTCCGTGTGCTGTCGGGTCAGGCTGTGGTGCTGACTGTCAGGTGTGGCATTTTCCCGGCGGCTAGTGACACTCCACTGTGCTCGCTGGGTACGCGTGTCTCTCCCTGAGCGGCCGCCTGTTTGGCTCGTGCTTCTGTCCGATCGCCGAGGCGCCCTCCTTCCCACGCTCGGTTGTGCGTCTTTCTGGACGCGTGTTCTGCGGTGTCGTCTCCCGCCTTTGGCCAGCCTTTCAACACTTTATTTGTGGCTTTACATCAAGGCAAAGTCTTACTAACGAACCCAGTATAGCTGTGTTTTCCTTTGTTATGGTGCTATTTGTCCTGCTTAGGAAGTCTTTGCAAACCCAAGGTCGTAAAGATAGTCTCCCTCCTTGTCTTCTACACACGGGTTTTACTCTTTGCGTGTCCGTGTTGTGGTGCTGCGTGGTTTGTGTGCGATGCCCGCTGTGTACCGGGAAGCTGGCCCTTCCCCGTGGTGCTGCTGTGTCCTGTAGCGGGCAGAAACCATGCCTGAGCCTTTGTGGACGTGTTGTGTTTCGGCCGAGTGTCGCCGTCGGCTCCCCGGATCGGCGGTAGCCCTGTGGGCCTTGCATCTGGCTGGGGGGCCTCCAGCCCCAGGATGGGCCCTGAGATCTCCACGCGCATCCTTGGCCCTTCACATTCCACGTGAACTTGAGGACCAGCTTGCCAGTTTCCAGGAAAATCCTGCTGGGCTATTGATCGGCACTGCATGGACCCTGTAGATCCATCTGAAGAGAATTGATTTGTGACTGGAACGTTTCCCTCTCTTTAAGGCCTTCTCTGATTTCTCGTAGTAACGTTGTTCTTCGCGCACAGAGGGCTCGAGCGCCTCCGTTGTCTGTGCGTATTATGGTGGGTGAGTGAATTTTTCGCCTGCGTGCTGCTTGTGGAGAAGAGCTGGGTGGTAACTCTGTATCCAGCAATCTTGCCGACTCG
The DNA here is from genome assembly GCA_003508835.1 of Eonycteris spelaea. NCBI lineage: Eukaryota > Metazoa > Chordata > Mammalia > Chiroptera > Pteropodidae > Eonycteris > Eonycteris spelaea. Next base: position 239,538 of record PUFA01000462.1, read on the forward strand.
GCTTGTTAATGAACAGTTGGTCCCGTCCTCTGCACGCCCAGAGCACAGTCCTGGCCCCTGTGAACGGGGCTGACCCACCGGTATCGCTTTGGCCTTTCCAACACTTAGCCTTTGTCCCCTTGTCTTGCATCCCCGCACAAGCTAGAGCATCCAGCGCATGTGGAGCGGTGGCCCCCTCGCCTCCCCTCAGGTCACCAGCAGTGTTTGCTGAAGCCGCTTTGTCCAATTAAGGGAGGTCTCCTAAGTTTGCTAGAATTTTTCATCATGGATCGGCATTGGGCATTGAACGACATCCCATCTTTTCCTTCTCTGCTGAGAGGATCATATGGTTTCTCTCCCCTCCCCCATCAAATTCATTAATTTGATGAATTACTTAATTTGCAAGTGTTAAGCAGTCCTGCATTCCTAGAATAAGCCCTACTTGGCCCTGACACCTTGCCTTTTTAACCAGTCTGGGTTTGACCTGCGCTGTGTCGCTAAGTGGGGTCACGTCTGCCCCTCGGGGAGGCTCCTGCGACCCTCCGGGAGGGGCTCACGGCCCACCTGCGAGGGCCCCATCTGTCTGTCATGTGCAGCTTCCGGGTTGAGGGTGCTGTGCCCAGAACCTCCCCGACACACCAGGATGGGACGGGGCCTTGTGCTTCTGCTCAGCACCGGCCCCTGTGCCAGGTGTGCTCTGACCCCCCTCACAAGTCTCACCTGTGCCTGGAGGCGTCTGCTGCTTCGCGGGGGCCCACGGCCCACCGTCACTCTCGCTTCCTCCCTGTCTTGCATCGTAAGTCGGCGCGCATTCGTAGCCGTCAGACCACCACCGTGTCCAAGTCGGCAGTCAGACCGCCCTTTCCTCGCTAGCTGCTCCCCTCGCTGCCATCCCGCGCTTGCCGCTCTGGCCTGTCCCCGTACACGTGTTCGTCCCAGCGGCGGCCTGCGGGCGAGGAGGTCTGGCTGCTGGGCTGTTGGCGGTGTGCCTCGTCTTCGTTTTTGACGGTGGGTGTGCGCTGCCCTCGGCTCTCTGAGGACACGGTGCTGAGTTCGAGAAGTAAGACGCTGGACCGCTGTTGCCCCTGGGATGTCCGTGTGTCTTTGCCCTTTAAAATCTTCTCTTTCTTTGGCCTGCGTTTGTCCTGTCGTGCTAGTTAGGTGGCTGTTCTTTGAAATTTGCCTGCTTGGGTCCACGAGGCCCCTCGACTCTGTGGAATGTTATCTCTCAGCAGTTTTAGAAAAGTTACAGCCATGGTCTGTTTTTTTAATTTTAATTTTTTATGTTTGTTATTTATAATACACACTATCATGTTATCGTAGTCAACATAAATAACATAATTAAGCAGGAATGAGCAAAAAATGTTTGCATAAACTGCATGCAGTGAAAATATGTAATGAACAACAGTAGCAGCTTATATAAAATTTGTAAATGAAGTCTATTGTTCAGACATTTAGTTGATGACATGAAAATACATTCACAGTGCAGCGTTAATTGCAAAAAGCAGGGTGCAGTATGATCTCACTTCCAGAAAATTACTGACATGTGTGCATGCCATGTGTGCACATACATAACAGGAAGAATGCTGGCTGTCCTGTATTCTAAATTTCCTATAATAAAACCCTGTGTTTCTGTGTCTTAAGAAAAGCAAATCTATAAGTTGTTTTTTAAGAGAAAACCACAATGTTCTTTACAGCATTGTACAGAATAGTTACTTGCTGGAAAGCCCGATTTTCCAGTGGTAGAGTAATGGGGTGCGTTACAGGGTGGGATGACACCTGGTTAAAATGTTAATTATTAACCTCTTAAATTTTACATTGCTTAGTATTTTATTTTATTTTAGGCAAACTTTGGAGTCGGAGTTTAAAACTAGCTTACACTCTACTTAATAGACTGACTAGTAAGAATGAACCACTACTTAAACCTGGAGACAGAGTAAGTAACTAGAATGCACCTTCCCTGGGGCGAGCAGATGGAGACCCCGCAGCTGTGCTGCGCTGACGTTGGCGTCTGCAGCCGGTCAGACGCATGGTGTCAGCACGAGTCAGCGTGAAAAGCCCTGAGTGGAAGGTTCGTGGTGATGGAGTGATCGTGTTTTATTCTCCCTCATTGCTTATCCGCTGACTCTTTACCTTCTTTTCTCTTTGACTTCGTATATGTTGATTTTAATAAAGTATTAACATCAGATCTTACTAAATGTTAAATTTCCAAAACGTTAAGTTTTGTGAGGAAACATTGACCTTGTCTTGAAGTTCTGAGTGCTTTAGGTCCCTCTCTCCCTGTTCCGTGTGGCCAGGCAGCCCCGCTCTGCTGCCAGCCCGTCCCTCACCTGCAGAGCAGGCCGGAGGCTTACTTAGCTCCTCGTCCCGTGCTGCCCCAAACAGTCAGCAGGCTTTTTAAATTAACCAAAAGTGAATAAAACAAAATATTTAGTTACTTAGCCGCACACGCCACATTTCAAGGGCTCGGCCGGCACGTGTGGCGCTGGCTGCCGTACCTGCTGCCTTGGGTGGAGGTCAGGGGCGTCGTGCGGAAGGTGCTGCCGGCCCAGCACTGCTCCGGGCAGACCGGCCTATGGGGGCGCCCAGGGCTGCCGGGAGGTCTAGGGCGGGAAGCAGGAGGACACGGTGACGTTGAGCACACTCCGCAGCGGACCCAGGGACTCCCCAGTGAACGGGGCTGCCCGGGTTCGGATGCCGAGCAGCGAGACTGAGCTGACAAGTGACAGTGTCAGGCCCCTCGCTCTCTATGTAGGTCAGAGGGAAACTTCCAGGACAGGAGACAAGCAAAGGGCAAAGAAATGAAAGGAAGGGAAGAGGAGGGGGAAAGGAATGAGCAGACTTGGAGGAAAGCCAGATGCAGAAAACAGAGTTTTAGAAAATGAGTATTAATACTCCTAGAGATCAGTGAGGAAAATATCGCTCCATCAATTAAGGAAAATACGCCAGGACAGACCCAGAGACAGATGGTAGGAAGGAAAAATGGTGTGAAAATGAGACTTGACCTAGAAGGCCCAAGAGCTGACCAGCAGGAGTTCCGGGAAGAGCAAGAAGAGACAGTGGTGACAATAGGGCAGGATGCCCGGGAGGGGCGCGGGGGAAGACCTGCATGTGGTGTCCCCACGCAGGGCACGGGCGACGGGCAGGATGGCGGGGCTGGGGCCTTGGGCAGAGCCGAGGGTGCCCGGCTTCACCTGTGTGCTATCCCGGGCCGGCGGACGTGAGGCTGGGATGCGGCATGTCCTTGGACACGTGAGACCCAAGCTCACTCTCAGGAAGTCCCAGAATAGGTGCTTCAGCCAAGTCAGTGGTTGGGGCCCGGTCAGCAGCCAGCAGCCCAGGCAGGCCCCAAAGGCGGAGGCCCCCAGGGGCGGGGAGCTGGTCAGCAGCTGGTGGAGCTTCTGAGCGCACCTGACTGGTTGGTGATGGCTGGGCCTCTGGCATGCTCGGGCTGCGCTCTGCAGAGGCGGAGAGGTGGGGCTGCCGGTGGCTCTCACCGTCAGCCTCACCGTCAGCTGGGAAGGAGAGGTGCAGCTGGCTGTGAGTGTGTAAGCAGTATGAGGGGACGCTTTTGGGCTGTGGTGCTTGGGTGGGTTCTGAGGACCCCTGATTCAGGTTGTGCTTCAAAGTGAATCTAAGAATCACTAATTTATTTTCCTGAAAAAAATTGTTGCAAGGACAAGACTTACAGAAATTTTTCTGACTTGGGAGAGAATCCAAGCTAATTAAACGATTGACAGAATCGTAGTGAGTTCACGATAAGAGATGGGTGGCAGGTTCATCCTCTCGTGAGAATATGCTTGTGAAAGCGAACAAACAATTCATTCGTAACGAATTCTCTGACACGTATTTTCCATACCAAACATCTAGTCTCAAGGCTATGAGCCTCAGTTCTGGGACGGCTGCTGTCAGCAGCTTTCCAAGGGGAGCTTTGCCCGTTTCAACAACTTGCTGCAAGCTTGTTTACAGGTTTATCGATACATCTCGGATCTTGTCTTACAAAGGGCAGGGTTATCTGGTGCCCACTGTTTTGTGTCCAGGGGCCTTTGGTAACGACCTGCTCAGATGCTGTCTGACTCCTCACTGCGATTTCAGGCACACCAATCACTCTGTTCGGGGCTCACCAAAATCTTACCCCGTACAGAGCTCTTAAATGAACCAGGTTATTATAAGAAATGGAAATTGGAAGGAGTAAAAGAAGAGGGGTAAAGGCTAAATATTCATCTGCAATAACAAGAAGTAAAATTGGTACCTAAATATGTTTTAAAAAATAAGCAATGTAGGCATAATATTTAAAAACATGAGAGTAAATAACAAAAGGAAGATGTAAAATGTTTAACATGTTTGCCTTGGGGAGTGGGGAAGGGCAGGGCATGGGGCTATTACTTTTCATTGGTATATTTTGTCATTTTAAGTTCTGTGTTTTATAAAGAATTTAATGGAAATAGAAATGTGAGATAAAATAGAACATGTAATTTACACTGGTAGCCTGGTGAGCAGGTGGGCAGGGGGGACCCAGGGGGAGGAAACCACTGCTGGGGCCTCGGGGCCTCAGAGCCGTGTGCACCGCCCCCACCCCCGCCCCACCGTGAACGAAGGTCTGTCAGCTGATGCTTCGGTGTCAGGACTTCTTTCGAAAGCGATTCTAGATATAGCTTGATCCCTCGTCCACTTTTCATGGTGGCCTAGGTGTTTGTCACCTGGGCTCATGCGTGGTGGGCGACAGCCCATCTCTTCCTTCCCAAGTTGCTGCTGCCCCGATAGAGTGGGCAGAGCCGGACCCACCCCGCGGCCGGACCCGTGCGGGAGGCCTTCAAGCCAGCGGGTTAAAACTGCTCTGTTGTACGTGGAGGGAGTGAAGGCCTCAACCTAAAAACTATTAGAAGTGGCATGGTTGAGGAAATTTAAGGACCAAGAATTAGCCCCCAAATTTCATTTCTGAACCACATTCGAAAAACTGTAAGACAATCTAGAATGTCTCAATTCCGTGTGGTCAGTAGCTGCTCTAAGAGTTGAGACGACCCAGTCGTTCATGAGCCAACCCCATGGTTTTTCTCTGCACCATTGCAGGTGGCGCTGGTGTTTCCGAATAGTGACCCTGTGATGTTCATGGTCGCGTTTTACGGGTGTTTCCTGGCGGAGCTGGTCCCGGTCCCCATCGAAGTCCCACTGACACGAAAGGTAGTGGGCCCGGGCCCCGCGAGGCCGGCTCACCAGCTCGGTGGCGTCCCCCGCGTTCCCGGGAGCGGTCAGCAGACGCAGGCTGGCTGCCGGTTCCCCTTGCTATCGTCTCTCGGTGGTGAGAAGGGGCCACTCAGAACAGCTGAGCCGGTCCATCGCCCATTTGAAACGATAAGCATCTTTTCCTCTAATGAGTAGAATTTGGGATTGGGTAAGATTTTGTTAAACGTTTTCTCAGAACTTTACGTTCATTGGTAGTAAGTTTGATTTCTTGGGGATAAATAAAACATTTCAGTGGTGTATCACAGCTCGCCTCTCAGTGACAGTTTTCAGTTTCGGGACAGACATTTCCTTGCGTGTGAGTTCAGTACACAGAACGAGCAGTTTCTGTGGCTGACAGATGGCGGTGGTCAGGGCTTCCCACATGCTGGGAGCCATTGCATCTTATACGCAGAGCAGCAACCTGACTGTCGAAGAAGATGTTTCAGGAGCAGACTAAACAGTGTTCACTTGTCGACGTGCGGGTTGCCAGCAACAAATATTCAAAAATCTCAAACGTAGAGTTTGCAGATAAAACCACTTCATCTAAACAGATTATGTATGATGACAGATAGTCAAATACACGGATTCTTAGAAAAACTAGAAATTTGTCAGACTTACAAAGGAAAATGGAACAAGTTTACTGAGGGGCCCGTGAAAGTGGACTTGACTGGGAGGAAGCGTGCATTTCCATGTGGAAATAATTAGTGTTGCTCAAGGCCAGACTTCCCCAGGTTAGTCTGTCAATTTCTAATGTAAATCAAGTGGAAATTACAATGTCGTTGTTTTTGGAGTTTATTCAAATGCTGCTAAATGTCATTTGCAAGAAAAGTGAGAAATGTGCCCATTATCTGAACTTTATTTTTTGCTGCAAAAATATTTTAAATTTAAAAATTATCGTTTTATTCTCATGAAAATATAACGTATAGGATTGGATTGTTCTAGTAGTTTTACGAGGGGTGAAAAGAAGCGCCCTGCTTTCCGCGAGTGGGCCCGCAGGGCAGCCCTGTGTGACGTGCCTCTATCTCCCGCAGGACGCTGGCAGCCAGCAGGTGGGGTTTCTGCTGGGCAGCTGTGGCGTCGCCCTGGCCCTGACCACGGACGCCTGTCAGAAGGGCCTGCCCAAGGCGCAGACTGGGGAGGTGGCATCCTTCAAAGGTGGGTCCCCAGCACGGGCAGCCACGTCCTCCCTGACGCGGTGTCCCCGGCACTCCCAGCGGTCAAGCAGCCGAGGCCCAGGCCTCCCACGGGGTGTCACAGCCGGCCTGGCTGAGGGCTGGCTCCCACTGTCCAGCGGGTGCTTGGTGCAGGCCGAGGTGGGATCGGGACTCGGCTGGGCTCGCGCCGCGTGTGGACAGCAGGCCCGGCGGGGGAGAGAGCGAGCTGACCGCGTGCCTCTGCCCTGTCCCTGCTCTGCGCCCTGGCAGGTTGGCCTCCCCTGGCCTGGCTGGTCATCGATGGGAAGCACCTGACGAAGCCGCCCAAGGACTGGCAGCCACTGGCCCGGGAGGCAGGGCCTGCAACTGCCTACATTGAGGTGACCCCACCCCCACAGTGCGGAGCGGAGAGGCCCGTTTGTGCCTCCGTCACTGGCTGAAGCTTCTCTGAGCTTCGCCGCAGGAGTAGCGAGCGCTGTGGCCACTCCCCAGGCCCCGCCAGGTTTCCTCCCAGCTGGTCCCTGCACTGGCTCCTGGGCTGCGCCGCTGCCCTCAGCGCCCGCCCAGGAGGCGCCCCTCACCTGAGTGCTTCACCTGAGGGCTCACTCCGGGCAGACAGGAAGCGCACGGGGCGGGACACGCCGACAGCTCTTCCTCAAACCCGCCAGCCTCCAGAACCATCGCCTGACGCCCCTTTCTCCTTGACCTCTTTCAGTATAAAACCAGCAAAGAAGGCAGCACGGTGGGGGTCACGGTGTCCCACGCATCCCTGCTGGCACAGTGCCGAGCTCTGACGCAGGCGTGCGGCTACTCGGAAGGTAAGGCGTGCGGGGCACCTCCAGCTGGACGGGGTGGCCGCTGCGGCTCTGCTGGAGCTGCACAAGGGTGCGGGCCACCCGGCAGCCCCCCCAGGTCCCCGCGCTGCAAGTTCAGGTGTGTGTCGCTTCCCGGGGGCGTCCGTGCCCCTCCACGTTGTGGGTGCAGGGCTGTTCCCCCGAGGCAGAGCTGAGAGACGGGCAGCGCATCTCCAGCTAGAAAGTGGACTGGACGTGTCGGGGACACGTTCTGCCGTGTTCTGTACACCTGTGGTTGGGCCTTTAGCTGTCATGTGCCCAGATGCACACGTGAACTCTGGTCACGGGTTAGCTCTTAGTGGCCCCCATCCCCTGTTAAACATCAGATGTCGAACTTAGAAAACCCTACGAACGGACACTTGGCGGTGTCCTCCCCGTTCCAATACTCAGAAGGCACAAGGAAACCGTGCGGCACGTTCAGGTGCTGCAGTCACAGGTGCCCAGCGCTGGGTGGGCGCGGCACCGCTGAAGACGCCAGCAGCTCTGAGAAGGGCTTGACGTCGGTCGAGTGCCGGTGCGATTGTTTAAAAGTGGCGTCTATCAGGTCGGGTCCCGCGGCTTTCGTGTTCTCAGGCTGGGCCCAGCCTCACACCGGCTCCGGTGACCGGGGCCCCTTGGCCTCCGGGGCCTGCACGCAGCAGCACTCCCGGCACACGCCCCCCTCCCTGTTCCCGCTGCGCCTGCTGTGGGGCGTGCTGGGGGCGGCCCCGTCTCCTGCCCTGGGCCTGGGGCCCAGCCCCCGCAGTCACACCTCTGGAAGGAAAGGGGCGGGAGAGGCCTCTCTGAGGGACGCTCGAGCAGCTCGTGCTGCTTCCTGAAGGTGCAGGGTGCCGGCCTCGGGCGTGGGAAGCGGGGCCCTGGGGATGTGGGCGGGAAGCGAGGGCTCCCGTGACAGTCGGCGTCCCACGTCTGACCGACGGGGCATAGCCTCACAGCGTCTTCACTGCAGGCCGTTTCTTATGTTCTCACGGTGGTGGTCAGCATCGCTCTCTGCTGTAACCCCACACTGTACGGCCGTCCACTGTTTGTTTTCCCAGTAACTTGAATAGAAACCAGGGTCATGATGAACTGGTGCACGGCGTCGGGAGACGCCGTGGCTGCCGGAGTCTCGCGTGTTTGACGCGCCGATGCCACTTCTTCTGAACATCCTGTGCGGAGGCTCAGCCAGCGGTTTCACCACCTCTGTCTGTTTTCAGCTGAGACGTTAACAAATGTGCTGGATTTCAAAAGGGATGCGGGCCTGTGGCATGGAGTGCTGACGGTGAGTGCTGGGTGCTGAGCCTCCGGGCTGTCGGGGCCGGGGGCTCCTAACGTGTGTCGGTGCCTGCCCCCAGACCTGCTGCTCGGGCGGTGCGATCAACGACCCCTGAGCGTGCCGAGGCACTTGACCAGGTGTCTGAAGTGGAGCACTGCTGTGACAGGGGCACGGCTGCCATCAGGCCTCTCGCGGCGGCCCGGTGCTCGGCCGTGCGCGTGGCCCAGGCCCAAGCGCGTCTGTCTCCCGCAGAGCGTGCTGAACCGGATGCACGTGATCAGCATACCGTATGCACTGATGAAGGTGAACCCGCTCTCCTGGATCCAGAAGGTGTGTTCGTACAAAGGTAAGGATTCGCCCTTCAGTGAAGAAGTCTCTCTGAATGAATCCCCGGTGATTAGGGACAATCGGAGCCTGGTGCAGAACTGCGGGTGGGGCCGATGGCCGGGTCCCAGGCGCGTGTGAGGCGGTCCTGACTCACCCGAGCTGGCCGCAGGCTGTGCGGCCCGACCCGTGTGCACCAGGCCCAGCTGCCCGTGGCAGAGACGGCTCAGAGCCAGCTCCTTCCCCAAGCACCATGGGCTCCTGATTTCAGTCTCTCGAAGTTTTCCTCACTCACACCAGAACTCCAATTCCCAGCACTCGAGATGGTTTCACTTTGAAGCTAGAGCTGTTCTAGCCACCAGCAGCAGAGCTGTTTGTTCAAAGCGACTGGCTGCCCTTGGGGCCTGGGCCCCGGCCCGCTGCCTTCGGGCGGCCACCCTGCCCCGCCCACGTGGCCCTCTGCCCTGGCGGAGCTTGGGGCACTGTCACAAACCCGAGGCCAGTCGCCCTGGCTCGCACTGGGTGCGGGTCTGCGCGTCCTCCACGCTGGCAGTGGTGTCCGGTGCCAGTGCCTCTGGGTGTGGGTGTGGGCATGTCTTCAAGTGGGGCCACCTCTGTCCTGTTTCACAGAGGAAAACAAGCCTGGGGCGGTGGCAGGAGCCCCCTGCAGCACGAAGGGGAGGGAGGGCCGAGGCCGCACTCGCCTCTAGGGGCTTCCACTGCTCTGGGATGGATGGGTGAGCTGGGCGGGGCAGGGAGATGGGGACAGCGAGGTGGAGTGGCCAAGAGGAGGGCCTTGCAGGCGGGGCCGAGCTCCTGGGGGTCAGACCTCCGAGTGTTTCTCCGCAGCTGGGGGGCGGGTTGGCTGTGTGCAAGCCTGGCAAAGGGGACGCGGGCGGTGGCCGGTCCCCCATGTCCCCCGCGTCCCCCGCGCTTAGGGGAGGCACCGCCCTCACACCATGCCCCTCCCCCACAGCCCGGGCCGCGCTGGTGAAGTCCCGGGACATGCACTGGTCCCTTCTGGCTCAGCGGGCCCAGCGCGACGTCAGCCTCAGCTCGCTACGCATGTTGCTCGTGGCCGACGGCGCCAACCCCTGTGAGTAAGGCCAGCGGCCGGGCCAGGGGGTGGGGGGCCCCAGTGCCGTGATGCTGCTGCTAGCCCTGGGGCCTCATGTGTGGGTTTGGCCACTAACTTGGAAGTGATTTTAACACAGTTCAGAGGGCACATGCCTAGAAGCATCACCTTCCTAAGTGATCAGAGCGGAGACACAGATGGGGGCCCTGTCCTGCCTCCACCCTTTGGACTCCTGCCCCCCGCCCTGTCCCCCACCTCGTCCTGGCGGGCACACCCCCAGCGTGCCACTCTGCTTCCTGGCGGGGCCTGAGCGTTACATCCCGAGGGCCTCAGGGGACTCAGGTTTCCGTGCAGCATAAAGCTGTCAACCGGGCAGGTGGGAGGAGAGCTGTTTGCATCGAAACTGCCCCCAACCAGAGGCTGGCCTGTCATCTGGTCCCCAGTCCAGTGCGGATCCAGCACCCCTGTGCTCCAGGAGAGCACCCCACCTTCTGGCACACCAAGCCCGTGGCCCCTGCCATCCACACCGGAGCCCAGGAGGGTGTCTGTCCTGCCTGCAGGTCGCTGAGGTGCTGCTCACCCCTCCACGCCTCCCCCCACGCCCGCAGCCGGGCTGCCTGGCCACCGGCAGTCGAGCAGCAGGCCGTCAGCGGGCTCCCCTGAGCTTGTCCGTCCTGCTGCACCCATGGGCCCCGCCCTTCGGGCCCCACCCTCCCAAGCCCAGCTTTTCACAGAGGACTGGGGTCCTACACAGGCAGCCTCTAGCCTCCTGGGAGCTGAGTTTTCATGGTGGTGGCACCTCCGCCTGTGGCCAGGGCCGACATCAGGGGACACGGTGCAGGCCGCCCTGCAGGGAGGCGTGCCAGGAGGCGGCTGGGCAGGCACTTCTAGGAGCAGGGTGCTCGCAGGCACGGCGCCTCGTGATGCACCAGGTCGGGCTCCGTAATCACTCCTTGGTCACCTCCAACTCTGCAGACCTCAGGGACGCGGGACAAGGCTGCATGTGGCAGGGGGCAGAGCTGGCTCGGAACCAATGCAGGAGTTCAAAATAGGCTTCTGTGAGGAATTCCCAACCTCTGTTGATTTGAGAAGGCGCCTCGCTTTCCTGGGAACAGCCCCCGCCCTGCGCTTGAGGCCTTTGTTCCCGGTCTGCGACAGCAGCTTGCGTCACGTGGTTCGGACTGCCGCGGAACGGGGGCAGCCCGTGCCGTCTCCGGGCCCGTCGCCGCAGTGTCCGCGCCCAGAGCCTGTCGGCCTGGCGCGTTGGCGGTGAGGCCCGGCCCCGTTGGCCAGAGTCACCCTCACGTCCCGCTCCGCTGCACGCAGGGTCCATATCCTCCTGCGACGCCTTCCTCAACGTCTTCCAGTCCCGAGGCCTGAGGCCGGAGGTCATCTGTCCTTGCGCCAGTTCTTCTGAGGCCCTCACAGTCGCCATCCGCAGGTAGCCCCAGGCTTTGTGTCCGGAAACACGTAACTGTCGCTCCTGCCGCTGGGCCGTGGTGCAGCAGAGCCCATGCTGTGCCAGCCTCCGGGCCATCAGCGCGTCCTGGGGCAAGGCGCCCACGGCCCACTCTTCCTGTCTGGTCCCCTATCGCCCGCCATGGCTCCTGTCCACAGCCGCCCGGGGCCGCGGGCAGCGTGCCGCAGTGGAGGGCGGCCTCCCCTCACCAGAAACGTGCCGCCCTGCGCCCCGTGCATGGTGCCAAACGGCGTGTGCTTTCCCACGCGCGGGCAGTGAGGGACCCTGCGGTGTGGGCTGCGCAGCGTTCCAGCAGTGGCATCACCCTTTGCCAGCCATGAGCAGTCCCTGGCCTGGGGGGGACGCTGGCCTGTGCCCCTCGGTGTCGCGGTCCCCGCCAGCGCAGAGCCGCTGCTCCCAGATGGGGGCTCGGGGCTGCGGCCTCAGCATCACCCTCGTGCCCCTATGCTCAGGACTTGGGGCAGACCCGTGGGCAGTGCCAGGGGACTGGACCGCGGTTGGGGGCTGCATGTGGCCACCCCACCACACACACACGTCCCTGGAGTGGGCTGCTCTGGGACTCCTCACCTGTCATTCTGCTTACCCGGCTGCCTGGGGCTCCTGGTGAGTCCCCAAGACCAGCAGGTGGAAGCGAGTCACCTTTATGACCTTGGAGGTCACCTCGCTTCACTTCCTGTTGTGCAGGCCCGCCAGGTGAAGGGAGGAGGGGTGAGGTCCCGCTGCAGAGGAAGGCATGGGCGGGGGAGGCACGGCCTCTCCAGCAATGCAGACGCCACCGCCGTCCCGCACCGCAGCCGCTGCCCTCACCGTGTGGCGCAGAGCAGGCCAGGTGGCGTGGGACCCCTCCTGGGGGCTCGCCCCTCGTCAGCCAGTGTGCCTCTGTTCCCCAGGCCGCCCGAGCTGGGAGGCCCTCCTCCGAGAAAAGCCATGCTGTCGATGACCGGCCTCAGCTACGGCGTGGTCAGGGTCGACGCCGGGGAGAAGCTGTCGGTCCTCACTGTTCAGGACGTTGGCCAGGTGATGCCTGGAGGTAAGTGTCCACTTGCGACTGATGACCACGGTGATCACAGCTGGCACCCAGAACACAGCGAAAGATTTCTCAAAACAGTTTCTCCGTGGAAATTGGGATTTTAATTTATAACAGTTTTTCCTTTTTTTGTTGTCTGTCATATAAGTTTAACGTTGAGCTAAGGAACAAGGGTATGCTTATGGTCTGCGAACCTGACTTCTGGTTCCAGTGTTTGGGGACATGGTGACAGCAGCCAGTCACACCGCTGCTGGGCAGCGTCCGCACCTCCCCGTGCCGTGTCGAGGCACTGACCCCACACTGGACGATTAGGTCATCTCCACGGTGCTGGGGGCGTGACTTGAGGCTCTCAGCACCTCCCGTGGGCTGCAGGAGTGTCACTCGGTTGTGGGAGGTCTCCCTGCCACCTCCACGGCCCGTCCCCTGCCGTCCGGCAGGTGTGTCCACACAGGCGACAGCTGTGAGCAGCGCACGCTCCGTTCGCGCTGCCCCAGGGTCGCCCCTCACAGCTCCGCAGCTGCCCCAGCGCCTCTCCAAGCCCTGCTGTCCCTTCTGGGGGTCTAGGCGGCTGTGCTGGCCCAGGCTGGTGACCTGCAGAGACAGGTTCCGCTTCTCAGCCAGTCACACGACCCCGCCACCGCTGGGGGCTGCCGTCCGCCCCTGGCTGGGCGCCCAGCCTGCAGGCGAGGAGAGCAGGGACTCTCAGGACAACCCGGTGCTCAGGTTTCGTTCCGAAGAATCATGCTGGAGCAGCGTGAAATGTATTTCTGTGCCTGAAATTACACAACAAGTGCAAGTGATGGTTCTACAGCAACTTGACCACAAAGATGGACCGTTTCACAAAGGACGCAGATAGGGGGTCTTCCTTATTTTGGGTAGTTATGAGGAGAGCACACTGACTCTTTAAGAGATTGGTGAAATATAATCGTGGTGATTTTTCAGAATGAAAAAATAAGGGACTTAGATAGCAGCGTTTGTTATTTGCTAGTAAAAAGTGGACCGATGGGTTGTGTACACAGGACTCCCTCAGCATGTGTGCACAGTGAGGCGCACAGTGCTCCCCTCGGGGTGTGTGTGTGCGCTAGTGCTCCTCTGGGTGAGTGTCTGTTAGGACAGTTGAAGAGCCGATTGACTTGGTGACAGCTGATGGTGGCTTGCTCCTGGCAGAGGTGCAACCTCCACCGTGTTAGCCCCACAGGGATTGTGTTGGCCACCATAAGAGGTAGATTTTGCCTTTTTGTGCTTTTTTGTGATCCAAATTAGGGTCTCTGGCATCGTCCGGGGTGCTCGCACACACGTGGGAGCGGGTGCGAGCCGAGGGCTGCTCGCATGGTGAGGCAGAGTGCCACCTCCCTTAGTCGGCTGTCCCCAGCTTTCTCTCTGCGGAGCCTGTGCCCCAAGCAGCACTCAGTGGCCGACCACACCGTGTGCCTTCCCTTTGCTGCCTGTCTTTGGAGATGAGACTATGTTAGAAAAACTCAAGAGGGTGTGAAGGAAGGGCGAAGCCTCGGGGACCGAGTTTATTTAATTCATCCTGAGTGGCTCAGTGCTATTCTGTGGCTGCCCGCTCTGGCCGGGCTGGGCAGCCTGGGGCTGCTGTGACAGGGCCGAGAGGTGGCAGCAGGCAGGCACGCCAGGAGGAGGCTACTTAGTGAAGGCGGATCAGAAGGCAGGCTGTGGCAGGGGCCGCACAAGGCCTGTGTGGCAGGCAGGGCCCCAAGCACAAGTCGGGTCTGTCGGCGCTGGGGCAGGAACCGCCCTGGCTGCAAACCTGCCAGACGGTGACCATCGGCGGCCGGCCTGGCCGCACCTCCCGTGGGTGCAGCAGGGGCGTGGGGAGACTCGCGCCTCTGGTCACGGAACCGGCGCTGCCCTCCACGCGGTCGCACCGTGCCGGGCCTGCTCACCCCCGTGGCCGCCGACCTAGCAGGCCTGGTGAGCGAGCCACCTAAGCATGTCTTCTCTTCAGCGAACGTGTGCGTGGTGAAGGTGGACGGCGCCCCCTACCTGTGTAAAGCTGACGAGGTTGGGGAGATATGTGTGGATTCCGGCGCAACCGGCTCGGCGTACTACGGGCTGCTCGGGGTCACGAGGAACGTCTTCCAGGTTGGTGCCTGCAGCGGCCGGTGAGTCCCCCGCGCACGAGCGTCGGGGGCTTCTCGGCGGGGTCCTCTCGCGGTTGAGGCCGGCACTCTGCGTGCTGCAGTGTCGGGGTGTCGGGAGAGCGCCGTGAGCACCCACACGCTGGGCCAGGGCCCGGGCGCGGTGGTGGAGCAGGGCCCGCTGGGCGCAGAGTGGGGGCTCTCATCCGCATGCATGCGCGGCCCTGGGCAGCCTCCACCCCTCGGCAGATGGGGGGTGACAGTCACCCCCAGGGCCACACCCTGGCCCACGGGCCCGTTGGCGGGTGGGGTGGCCGTCTGTGAGCCACAGCCTGATCATCCCCCGCTCCACGCAGACCGCCCCGCTCACCACTGCAGGAGCACCCGTCTCCGACAGGCCCTTCACCCGGACCGGACTGCTGGGCTTCGTCGGCCCTGTGAGTCATCCCACCCCAGGGCCCGCGCCCCCTAGCACAGTGCTTTCAGCCCCAAACGTCACCCTGCCTCCAGCCCCGACGCCCTAGGCCCCACCTGAGCCCCCCAGCCTGTGGGACCCCTCCGTGCCACGGTCGCCCTGCCCCCAGCTCAGGGCCGCCCTGGGCATGGACCCAGTTTCCACGTGCCCTCAGCTCCCCGTGGCGCAGTCCGCCCGCGTGGCCTGCGTCCCAACCCATGCCCTTGTCTCCAGGACGACCTGGTCTTCGTCGTGGGCAAGCTGGACGGGCTGATGGTGGTGGGGTGCGCAGACACAACGCAGACGACGTGGTGGCCACCGCTCTGGCCGTGGAGCCCATGAAGTTCGTCTACAGAGGCAGGTGATGCACTGTGGCCCCCCACACTCCCGGCCGGCCGTCGGCCCACAGCGAGTGGCAGGTCCGGGGCCGGGGCCCGAGCACCCTGCTCATCAGACGGGCCTCGCCGAGAAGGGGCAGCGTGTGCGCAGGCGCGGCAGAGTTAGTGTCCCCACTGTCCCCAGAGCTGGGCAGCCCTTGAAGGGCATGGGGCCCGCATGTACCAGCAGGCACAGGGCCACGTGCACAGCCACGCACGCTAGGACCCAGAGCGCTGTGTCCCCAAAAGCCTCAGAAGCCGCGTCTCCCTTCTCCCAGGGCCGTGCAGGACATGGCGACCCCGCCTGCTCCCGGGGACAGTCAGCCCACCTTTCTGGCTGTCAGGCAAGCACTTGACAGACTCTTACTCCCCCTGAGCTGATGCACAGACCCCCGGCCTAGGCCCCATCCGGCCCCCGAGCTCCTTGTCATGGGGCCCTGGGCCCCAGTGCTGGTTAGCCACACAGGGGGCTGCACCTTTCAGCCTGTTCTTCTTAGGAAGTGCTTTCCTTGCTTGGACCAGGTGCCTGAGATCCTGGCCAGACTCTGCCTCTGAACAGACCCGAAAGGAGCCACAGGGGTTTCTGCCGATGCAGGGTCAGCACTGGTTCCGATGCAGGCTCGTAGCTGCTGCTGTGCCCAGTCAGGGTGACAGGCATGGTTAACCATCCAGGAGAAACCTGGATGTGGGGACGGTCGCCCAGGCTGTGTGGGTGCACACAGCCTGGCTGTCCTAGTGGCCACCGCGTGTCCTCACACGGCTGGTGCGAGCATCCGCGGGGTGACGTCAGGGCAGCCGCAGCTCTCTGGGCTGAGTGCCTCCTCGCACGGCCACCAGAAGCTGATGGGGCCTGGGGGCGAAGGCCCTGCTCGGAGCGTGCCAGCCCGGGCAGTCGGCTGGGTGTGGGGTGGTGGCTCCCTGTCCCCACCAGGGACAAGTGTGAGGACCACGAGCATCCCAAAGTAGAACCACAGCCCGCTGAGCGTGGGTGCCACTGGGGCGTTAGCAGCATGACAGGAGGTGAAGAAACCACAAGAAGCCATGTCCACAGAGAGCAGGACAGACGGCGTGGACCGCAGGGCAGATGCAGCCAGGGCAAGACTGGACGAGCTGGGGATTCAGGCTGAGGGACCGCTCCAGAGGCGAATGGGACGTTGGGAAGAAACGTGGAGAGAGATGGGCAGGGAGGAGAGTTAGAAATACAGTTCATGGAACTTGTAGGCAGGTGTTTGCACAATCGGGGAGATTTTCTTTTAGCCACGTGCCGGGTGTTTCTGCTTCGTGTGCAGTCCCCCCTGCTTCTGCGCATTGGCACGTCAGTGGGTCTCAGCCACGGTCGAGGGACCGGTGACCGGTGGCTCTGTAGATTCTCAGCAGGCAGCCCCTGTCGCGGTGGCTGTAAACACCAGCGCTTCGGCACCCTCCATTCAGGCGAGAGGGCGCCCTTTGCCGGGTGGTCATTTTTGTCCTCGTGCTCAGGATCGCCGTGTTCTCGGTGACGGTGCTGCATGACGACCGGATAGTGCTGGTGGCGGAGCAGCGGCCGGACGCCTCCGAGGAGGACAGCTTCCAGTGGATGAGCCGCGTGCTGCAGGTAGGCGCGGGGCCCGCCCCTCGCCCAGCCTGCTGTCGCCGTGCAGGTCGGACGCATGCCTGGGGCCCCCCAGCCCGTCCCTCCCGCCCGCTCGGCGTCTGGCAGCCATCATGGTTCCGGAGTGTCCAGTCGCCCTGTGCTCGCCCACAGGGCAGGACTGAGCTTCTTGGCTTGCAGACCCGCACCCCCCCCCGGCCCCTGCAGGCAGGAGGCACTAGACAAGCTGGCTCGTGACTATGCGGAGACGGCAGTTTGGAGGCGTGTAACAGCACACGAGGGGATAGTGTGTCCTATTCTGATGCCAGTCCCAAAAGCTGCGGGCAGGCAGAGGCTTTAAAACGCAGACACCTGGACACAGAGTGGCCGGCCCGGGCGGACTGGACACGCACCCATGCCGCCTCTGCACCCGCGGCCCTCGCCGGTTCGCTGCAGCGTCGGCGACCTCTGCCTTGAGTCTCCAACGCCCACTCTTAGGGCTCCGCAGCGGCTGCAGGCCCTGCCTGCCTGGGACGTGCGCCCCTCGGGATGGGGGGGGCGTGCTGTCGCCTGCCCTCCGCACGTCCGCGGGATGGGGGGGGGCGTGCTGTCGCCTGCCCTCCGCACGTCCGCGTTCACGTCTTTGGATGACGAGCTGGAGCTCAGCGTGTGCTCCTTGGTGGGAAGGGGCAGCATTCGTGTGTGAACAGGTGGGCCGGCGGCCTGGCGAGGGTGTCCCTCAGCTTTAACGACGTGACTTGCTTGTGGAATGAGCCCATTTTTAAGTGGCAGGTGACGAGTTCTGACACCTGAGTAATTGGGACAGGGAGCTCCCAGTGTCACCGCGGTTCTCCTGTGTCCCTGTGTGGTCAGTCCCCGCCCCGCTTGCCCAAGTCCCGAGACCCTCTGGGGGCTCTGTGTCACTGTGGACAACGTGTTCCCTGAGGGGTCACGAGTGCCCCCACCCCACCTGTATCCCTCAGCATTAAGCGGGCCCCGCGCGTGGCCGCATGGGCCAGCTCACTCTTCTCGTTGCTGAGCTGGGTTCCTTCGTGTCTGCTCACATCCTGGTGGGCGTTTGGGCCGTTGCTTTTGGCTACTGTGAGTGAAGCTGCTGTGGACCAGAGGACAAATCCGCGGGTGGATTTCAGTTCCAGCCGCTCTACAGGGATGGTCTGTGGTGTCCCGACACCCCTGGGTCCATGGTGTCCGCTTGGTGCAGCCACAGCCACCTGAGAAAGGACACTGGTGCAGAATGAGCTCAGCCCGGAAGCCATCCCCATGTCAGCGGCCCAGCAAGTCCCACGCTTCGGAGGGAGGGGTCGTGACACTTATTTTTTACAGAAGTCTTTATTTTATTTGGGGCTAAGGCCCACTCTCCAGCGGCTCCCTGGCACAGGGTACAGCGTGTGCCCTGCAGCCACGCGCTCTGCGTCACCCCCGGGACTGACCGCCCTGGCGCTGGCAGTCATGCCTTTTGACCCCCGTCACCCGTTTCACCGCCACCCCCTGCGCCACCGGTTCTCGTGACCGCCAGTCCGTTTTCCGTGCCCACGAACTCAGCTGTTTCGATTTGCTTTTCAAATTTCACGTGTAAGTGAGATCATGTGGTATTGTCTTCCTCGGGCTGACGTGTTTCACTTAGCACGACGCCCTCTGGACTGTCCACGTTGCAGGTGACAAGATTTCACCCTTTCTGTGGCTGGGTGGTATTCCGTCGTGTGTACGCACCGCTTCTGTGTCCACTCAGCCACCAGCGGACACTCCGGTCGCTCCCACGTCTCGGCTGTCGTGAATAACACGGCAGTGAACACGGGTGCGGGTGTCTTTTCGAATGACATGTTTTGTTTCCTTTAGATAAACACTCAAGAGTGGGACTGCTGGGTCACGTGGTAGCTCTAGTTTTAATTTGTCGAGGACCCTCTATACTGTTTCCCAAGCGGCTGCACCAGTGTGCAGTCCTGCCCACAGTGCGCGAGGGCTCCCTTTCCTCCGTGTCCTCACCAGCACTTGTCGATTTACTGATGACGGCCATTCTGACAGTGTGAGGGGACATTTCATTGTGGATTTAAGTTGCATTTCCTGATGATCAGTGGTATTGAGCATCTTTTCACGTACCTATTGGCCACCTGTGTGTCCTCTCTAGGAAAATACCTACTCAGATCTTCTGCCCACTTTGTAAGTAAATTGGGAGTTTTTGTGCTGTTCAGTTGTGTGAGTTCTTTACCTATTTTGGATCTTATCCCCTTGTCAGGTACATGATCCCTCCCCTTCCGTAGGTGGCTTTTCCATTCACTGACGGTTCCTTTTGCTGGTCAGCTTATAGGGTCGATCTGGTCCCACTTGTTCATTTTTTATTTTGTTACCTTTGCTTTTGGTGTCATTCAAAAAATTATCGCTCAGACTCATGTCAGGGAGGTTACCACCTGTGTTTTCTTCTAGGGGTTTTAAGGTTTCGGGTCTTACATTCTAGTCTTTGACCCACGGAAGCTCATCTTTGTGCAAGGTTTAAGACAGGGGTCTAGCTTCGTGCTTCACCGGGTGGCTGTCCAGTGCTCCCAGCACCGGGTGCTGGCGAGGCTGCCCTTCCCCGCCCTGTGCGCCTGGCCCCGTCGTCCCGAGTCGTCGGCGTCTGTGTGTGGGCTCACCCCGGGCGCTCTGTGTGTCGCCCCGCGGGTGTGCGTGTCTGTTTCTGCCGATGCCATGCTGGGTGTCCCCTTAAAGTCCGGAGCATGATGCCTCCAGCTGTGTTCTTTCTCAAGCTTGCTTTGGCTGTTTGTCTTCTGTGGCAATTGTTTTATTTTTGCGAAAAATGCTGTTGGCATTTCGATGGGGGTCGCGGGGTGTACGTGGACGGCTGTGGGTGGTGGGCATTTTGGCAGCCTCGCTCTGACCCATGAGCACGGGCTGCCTCTGCTCCCGTGCCCTCTTCCGCTCCTGTCATCAGGGCCTCACAGGTCCTCGACATCCCTGGCTGAGTTTGTTCCTATGGATTTTATTCTTTTTGATGTAGTTGTGAGTAGAATTGCTCTCCGAATTTCTCTTCCCGGTAGTTGTTAGTGTATGGAAAAGCAACAGGTTTTTGTATATTGCTTTTATAGCCTGAAACTCTGCTAAATCATTTATTATTTCTAATAGTTTCTTGGTGGAGTCTCCAGAATTTTCTATATATAATATCCTGGTGTCCTCAAGTAGAGAAAATTTTACTTTTTCCTTTCCAATTTGGATGTCTTTTGTTTCTTCTTTTTCTTTCTTTACCTTGCCTGGTTGCTCTGGCTAGAATTTCCAGTACTAGGTTGAATGCCGTGGTGAGAGCAGGCGTCCCTGTCTGGTTCTTGATCTGAGGGGACAAGCCCCCAGCTTCTCGCTGTCGCGTGTGCTGTCGGCCGCGGGCTCCTCGGGCCTTTGCATGTTTAGCTATGTTCACTCCATAGCCACTTGGTTGAGAGTTTTTGTCATAACAGTAATTTCTGACATAATTAAATATCTAGTCCCTATTCAGATTTCCCTGATTATCTAATGTTTAGTTTGCTTGTTAGCCTCAGGATCAAAATGAGGTAAAAAAATTGCACTTGTTTGACCAGGTCTTCAGTCTTTTTTAATCTGTAGCCTCCCACGTCATGAGTCTGTGCTGCTAGTTTCACCACAGACTCGAGACCACAGGGTCCCAGCTCACCTCACTGGTGTCCCGTGTCCTGACTGAACCCGCCAGATCGCGTCACCTGGGGCCACTGCACACCACAGTCTCGGGTAACGGTCCGTGCTCGGCCTCGGCCTCGGCCTCTAAGCAGACTTCGAGAGCAGCGAAGCTTGATTGTCCCTGCTTCTGCCCACAGGACGCACGCCACTGCGGTGGGGCCAGCAAGCCGCAGTGTCCAGTCCGCAGTGTCCAGTCCAGGCCCCTCTGGGGGCCGCACCAGCAGCCCGGTTCCAGTTCGGTCGTGGTCGTTAGTCCGGCTGTGCCTCCGGTTGTTCAGAGTGTTTCGTGTGTGCGGTTAAGTGTGGGAGCAGGGCATCCTCAGAGGGGTCCAGCCTCTGCCCCGACGCTCACCGCTTCTCCCGCGGGAAGCCACCTCACACGGCCTGTGTGATGTCTGACTGTCCACGTTTCAACGCAAGCGGTTACAGACTTGTGAACACATGTATCCAGTGTGCGTGTGTGTGTGTGTGTGAGAGAGAGAGAGAGAGAGAGAGAGACAAATGCTAGAGAAAGCATACACGTCTCTCCATCTGGTTTTCTCATTTAACAAAACGTCCCCGAGGGCACTGTGTCTCCCTGAGCTCTGGTTGGAATGTCCTCACCAGCGTGCTGTCGGCCTGCGGGCCTCAGACGCAGCTCCTGCTGCCCTGTGTCCTCCCCCAGGCCATCGACGGCATCCACCAGGTGGGCGTGTACTGCCTGGCCCTGGTTCCCGCCAACAGCTTGCCCAAGGCCCCCCTCGGCGGGGTTCACGTCTCTGAAGCCAAGCAGCGCTTTCTGGAGGGGACGCTGCACCCATGCAATGTGCTAATGTGCCCTCACACTGCGTCACCAACCTTCCCAAACCTCGCCAGAAGCAGCCAGGTTAGTCGTGCGTCATGGCCGTAAATGGGGGCAGCCACACGCAGGGCCGAACGGTGCTGGTTCAGGGCACAGCGCCCATGTCGGTGTGGGGCAGACGCCCCAGCCTCTCACACAGCCCCACCGCCTCCTAGAGGTCGGCCCTGCCTCCATGGTCCTTGGGAATCTGGTCTCAGGGAAGAGGATTGCACAGGCCTCAGGGCGGGAGCTGGCTCACCTAGAGGACAGTGACCAGGCAAGGAAGGTGAGGGCCCAGCGCCGGGCGGGTGAGGGCGCGTCTCCCCAGGGTGGGAGGGCGGGGGGGCATGTGAGGGGTGCACCTCCCGGGGGGCTAGCGAGGGGGCGCTGAGCCCCTCGCCTCTGCCAGTTCCTGTTCCTGCCGGACGTGCTACAGTGGCGGGCCCACACCACCCCGACCACCCACTGTTCCTGCTGCTGAACGCCAAGGTGAGCAGCACCTCGCGGGCGCTCAGGGCCAGGAGCAGGCACTGCTGGCCCCGTGCTGACGCCCTCGTCACTTGCCTAGGGCACGGTCACAAGCACAGCGACCTGTGTCCAGCTGCACAGAAAGGCCGAGAGGGTGGCCGCCGCTCTGACGGAGAAGGCGAGGCTGAGCGTCGGGGACCACGTGGCCTTGGTCTATCCCCCAGGTGAGCACACCCAGCCCGCCAGCCTCACCTCGGCCACCCGTGGCGGGAACCCGGGGGCTGCTGGCCATGGTTCTGCACCACTGCTGCCCAGAGCCGAGCTCCCGGACCCCGCATGGGGTCCCCAGCCTCGTGTCACTCACCGTAACCTTGGCGCGGGCCCCTCACACGCAGCCTGCCGCCCTTCTCGTCCCGTTCTCCCCTCTGTGCCGCTGTTATGAAGCAGACAGCCCGTCACCGCCGGCCAGGGCAGGAGTCCCTTGGCGTCCCCGTCCCCACCCCCAGCCCCTCCACCCCCAACCAGCCTCGTCCTGCCCTCTGGAGCCCCGTTTCCTTGTGGCGTGACCCCCGCCCCCCGACCTCACGGCGCAGTGCTGGTGCTGTGCTGAGGTCGAATCTCCAGGCTCCGTCTTGCCTCCCGTCCTTGCGACCGCGCGTCCCGGGCGCCACGCTCCTCGCAGGCGCAGCGCAGACACGGCCGCGCCAGTCGCGGGATTGAGCCACTTCGTTGGGAGCCGCGCGTCGAGCAGGCTCTGGTGGCGCTGGCGGCCGCTGCGCTCCGTGTCCTGTGTGCGTCGGGAGCGCGCGGCGCGGCGGCCGGTTCTGCCGCTGCTTTTCCATGCAGTGGCGGTAAAACAGACGGGCGGCCCGCGCGTGGCGGGCGGAGCGTGCTGTGCCTCCGCGGGTTTCTGTGAAACGGATTTTGTTTCCTGACGTGCTCCAGGGTGACCAACCTACAAACGCGTGGGTCTGAGCATATTTTGCGGGTTTCGTTCCTTTCAGTTTTTCTTTATTGGAGCTCAGATTGCCTCCCCCTTGGCCACAGGAGTGTCTTCTGTGGCTCTCGAGTCTTGCACGTGGCCTCTGGTCCCTGGAGGCCTCGCTGTGGGTGGGCCTGGCTGCCCCAGGCCCGTCCATGCCCGACCGGCCCGACCTGTGCTCAGCCGACTCCCCACGGAGCTGTCCCCATGCTGCGGGGTGGAGTCTGGGCAGCGGCGGCCGAGCCACAGCTGCCGTCAGGGCTCCGAGAGCCAGCGCCTCCCGCGCCACGCCGCACCGCCCCCAGTTCGGGGTGACAGGCCTTTGCGAGATCTTGTGTGTCACGGCGTGTTCTCCCCTTCACGAGTCCTGACTGCAGGACAGGACAGGGCGGGGTTCACGGGCGCTCCGTGTCCTGTGTCACGCAGGGCGTTCCCACATCAGCAGCTGTGTCTCTCTGACCCCGGCCAGATGTGGGAAGCACTTCCGTGGCCGCACACTGGCCGTCCCCACCCCTCCCACGCCGTCCATCCCCCTCCCTGCTGCCCGGTCGCCCCTGCCCGTTGTCCGGGGCCGGTTCTGTCATCGCCCCCCCGCCAGAGGCTCGGGCCGCCCGAGGCCTTGCTCACGGGCAGTGGAGTGTGCATGCTGAAGCGGAAGGTCACTTCTGCTGCAGGGACTCCTTGTCGCGTCTTTCTTTCCTCAGCACCCTACGCCTGTTCCTGAGTTTCCTCCTGGCCTCGCACCTCCGGTCTGACGAGAACCTGGGTCTCTCCTGTGAGACTCTCGCTGTTTTTTGTCCAGAGGCCGAAAGGGACGTTTTCCTTTCCTTAAAGTCCAGGACACTGGTGGCTGAGGGCCGGCGGCGTCGTCGCGGACGAGGGAGGCCTGAGACGGGCGGCGTCCTCGTCAGGTTCTCCCGCCGAGCCTCCCGGCGGCGACGGCTCCATGCCCTGCAGTCACCGTTTTCTGTCGTCAGGGTTCTGCTTCTCAGGGCGTCGAGAACCCCGCCCCCCCCACCCCCCCTCCGCCTTCGTCTTCAATTCTGAAATGAGTTCCTGTGATTTCTGGTTTTCTCATTTCTCACTTTTCGTAATTCTGATTACTGTTATTCTTTTACACTTTGTATCACCTGCTTACAGTATTTTAGCACATTTAAGAGTTGCTTTTTTCCATTGTCTGCCTGTGTAGCTTTGTGGGGACGCGACCTCGCGGCGGCCAGCTTGCCGAGGTCTCCTGGCTTGTCCCCTACGGCACCCTCCTCCTGGCCCGTGCCGGCTCTTGTCTGCACACTGCCTGACGCGCCCTCCACTTCCACCAGTGTCTCGTCCGGCGGGGGCCCTGCCTGCCGTGGGGGTGAATCGCTGTTCTCCACACACCCCCCCCCCCGCAGCGAACGGCAGGGGCAGTGCCCGCACTGCCCCAGTGGCCCGGCCAGACCCACAGTTCTGGAAACGCGCCGGCCCTGCGTTCCCACCCACCCCGAGGCCTCGGCTCTGCGAGTGGGTCGTCTGGCGCCACGGCCAGCCCGGTGCTGCTGCACTGCCTGTCCCGCCGGGGGGCTGCGGTGTCCTGCCCAGCCCCTTCCAGGCCCCTCTTCCCGGTCGGGGCGTTGCTGGGACGGCCCAGCTCGGGCCCGTCCCACTTCTCGCACACGCAGCCTCCTCCTCCTCGGCTTCCGGAGCCCACGTCGCGGGGGGCTCCTCTGCAGGTCCCAGGCCTGCTCCGCGCAGACACCGCCCTCCTTGCCCTCCAGGCCCCTTGTCCAGGTCCCAGGGTGAGCCGCTCTTTTTGGCTTATCTGCTGGAACGCCGGTCGCACTCAGCCTTTCTCTGTGCAGGGGCTCGCCGCTGCGGGCACCGGGCGGTGACCGCCCGCGAGCCCGGCTCACCTGTTGGCGCAGAGTCCAGGCCTTCCATGGGGTCGCAGTTGCTTCTGTCGTTCCCAGCGCCTGAAGTGCAGGTCCTGTTCCTCCGGGGGGACTGTAGCCTGTGTGGACGAGGACTTAGGGAGCACCCCGGTGTACGGCGGCCATCACCCTAGAGGCGGTGCCAGGCTGGGGATGTGCCGGCTGCAGCCCCTCCCGGGGCCCCTCGCCGTCCACACTGCAGGAGCTGAGAGCCCAGGAGGACGGTTCCGGGCTCAGGGCCTGGGCTGCAGGCACATGACATGCGGGAGGAACGTGGGGACGTGTGGGGCTGTTGTGAACGCTTCAGAACAGGAGGGAAGGAGGGAGGACAGTGCGGGAGCGTCTGAGGGACACAGGGGCCGACGCCGCTACTTCGGGGCAGGTGCTGCACCTGTTGGCGCAGGTGGCAATGGACTCAGGAGAGGGAAGCGCATGTGAAGCTCTGAGCTCCCCGGGACGCTGGCTGCGGGCGGGAGGCCCGGGCCCAGTGGCACGGGCGCTTGTTGGGGCACAGGGCGTGCGTGTTGCCAGTTTCTCGGGTGAGTCCAGGGCTGTCCTCTGGTTTTCAGAGAGGTGTGCGGAGGCGCAGGGGGAGCAGGCTGGTGGCCCCCCCCCGGGAGCGGTGCCAGAGTGGCAGCAGGCGCGGTGCGAGTCACGGAGGAGCCTGCCGCCGCCCCGCTTCGCTCTCCTCGCCGCGGTGGCGGCGTCTGCGGCCCGCTCGGAGAGTGAGCGTGCTGGGCTGAACGCTCGCGCGGCGGGGCTGTGGTGTGTCGCCCGCGCTGTGGCCCGCGGCAAGGCCAGGTGGACGTCCCGGAGCAGCGCTGGGGGTCCAGCCTGGCCCCCTGGATGCACTCGGCCCTCTCGTGACTGCGCCGAGCCGCCCCCGCCCCAGCGGCCACGTCGCCAGTTCCCGACGGAGCACCGGGACCTGCCGTCTGGGGAAACCCAGGGTCGGGTTAGCCGCGGCAGGCTCCTCGTGACTCTGGAGTTGAAGTAGCGCGGGTGCCACTGTCCTGTGGCCCGAGGGTGCCAGGCGAACCTTGTCTGAGCTGAGGGCGATTCCAGCAAGGCCTCCAGGGTATGGGGCACGGCCGCTCTCAAGTCAGACGAGTTCGGGATGGGCCGACGGGCTCCAGGTGGGGGGCTGTGAGCCCACGGGGAAGGCGCAGGAGCAGTGCCGGTGCCGTGGGGCACTGTGTGGTTGGGGGTGAGGGGGGGTGTCTGGGCAGACCACAGCTGCTCCCCGAGAGGCCCCCCGGCCACAGCCGTGACCCGTGTTGCTGCCCCAGGCCCATGTCCCTGTGTCCCCTCCGTGGTGGACAGCTTGCCCCTCGAAGGTTTTGTCACTGTGCTCGGGGGGTGGCCCTGTGTCTGCATCACACCCAGGGTGGTGGTCAGCTCACTGCCCCCTGAACCCCAGGCCGCACCCCTCCACCCTCGTGGGCCTCGCGGGTTTACGGGGAGTGTCCCTGCCACCGGGTGGCTTCTGGCCTCCCGACTGCCATGTATCTGCGCCTCACCAGGTGGGCAGTGGTGTCCGGCCCCCTAGGGCAGGTCGTGTCCCCGTGAGTCTCCCGCCATTCCACAGCACTAGACGAACCTTCGCCTGACCCCGTGCTCACCGTCTGACTCTCCGTCCCCAGGGGTGGACCTCATCGCCGCCTTCTACGGATGCTTGTACTGCGGCTGCGTGCCCGTCACCGTGCGGCCTCCGCACCCCCAGAACCTCGCCACCACACTCCCCACCGTCAAGATGATTGTGGAGGTGTGCGCGCCAGGGGTCCCCCAGCCCCGGGCTCCGGCGGGCTCCCCAGGGCCCGAGTCTCACTGCTCCCGGCCCCTGCTGCAGGTCAGCAAGTCCGTGTGCGTCCTCACCACGCAGGCCATCACGCGGCTGCTCAAGTCCAAGGAAGCCACGGCCACCGTGGACATCAGGACCTGGCCCACCGTCCTGGACACGGGTGCGTGTGCTCAGCGCCCCCACATGGCCCCATGTCCTCTGTTGTCTCCGCCGGGGGGCTGGCGAGAGAGCAGCCGAGGCGTGTGTGCGAGGGGCCGCAGAAGAGGCCCCGCCAGCTGCGCTGCTGTGGCCGGGGCCACCTGCTGGGGCCAGCACACAGCTCTCAGGGTCCCTCAAGCACGTTGCGCCCATGGGAGCAGAGACCCTCGTCTGAGGCCTGTGAGCCTGTGGCCTCTCATGTCCCCACTGCGGTGGCACACAGCCCCAACGCTCCCGTCACCGGGCAGTGCTGCCACACCCCACGCCCTGCTTGCGGGACAGCAGGAAGGGCTGAAAACCCCTGGGGCCTGGGCCTGGCCCGTCGCATCAGCCTGGGCCAAGTGTCTCCCCCACAGGAGACACCGCAAAAACAAGCAGCACCCCACCAGCTCCTTGGTGACTCAAGGTGCACGGCCACTTGGGCGCCAGCCAGTGAGCGGACAGCAGTCCCTTCTTGCCAGTCTCACCTGGAGGACACCTGTCCTTGGCTCCCGGGCGCCGCCCCGGAGACGCAGTCAGGGGCTGCGCTGTCGGCGCCTTCGGCAGGCGTGGGGGTGTCGACAGCACCCTTGCTGTGGCCAGACTCCTCTTGCACCCTGGCTCACCCGGGCTCCATCACCTGCATGTGGCTCTGACCTTGCTGTGTGAACGGAGTGTGCCCCTCCCGCCCACTGTCACCGTCCCACACGCTCACGCCTCAGGAGCTGCCCTTGCACACACGCAGCCGCTCCCCACAGCCCAGACTCCGTCCACGTGCCCCGTGGGTCTCCCCAGTAAGAACCGCGCCTCGCCTCCCTGTGAGAGCCTGATACCAAGTGTCTTCCGGTCAGCAGATGACATACCGAAAAAGAAGGTGGCTAGTGTGTTCAGGCCACCCTCCCCAGACGTGCTCGCGTACCTGGACTTCAGCGTGTCGACCACGGGCATCTTGGCGGGCGTGAAGGTGGGTCCTCTGATCACAGCCCCGACACGGGGTGGGCAGAGAGTCTGGGTGTGGGTGTCTGCAGGCCCTGCCTACCCCGCAGCCGGAATGGCAGGCTTGCTCCTTGGAGGCAACCCTGGGCTTAGGGTCAGCCTCAGAGCAGTGCACGTGCTGTTGTGGTAAGGTGACGCCCAGCCCTCCTCCAGAGTCACGAGGAGCCTACCGCGTTTAACCCTCCGGACTCATGGCTGCCTGGCCTGAGGACCACACCAGGAGCCACGTGCTCCCGCAGCCTCACTCAGGAGGTCTTTAGTGCCACTGCCTGGGCATCGCCGGTTCACGTGGGGCTCTGACTGCCACCCTTATGGGGGTGACTGTCTCTGGCCGCTGAGGACCAGAGACCGTTCTCTTCCTGCGCCCACTGAGCAGCCCTTGTTCCTTACTCCCTGAGATGTCGCACGCAGCCACCAGTGCCTTGTGCCGCTCCATAAAGCTGCAGTGTGAGCTGTACCCCTCACGGCAGATCGCCATCTGCCTCGACCCCTACTGTGGCCTCGGCTTCGCCCTGTGGTGTCTGTGCAGGTGAGTGCCCACATGTGCAGTGTACAGACGAGTGTGCAGGTGAGTAAGTGTGCAGGTGAGTGCAAGAATACGCATGTGAGTGTAGATAGAGTACAGGAAGTATGTGCAGGTGAGTAGAGGTAATAGGCAGGTAGAGTATACAGGTGAGTGCACAGTGCAGGTAGAGTCCAGGTAGAGTATACAGGTGGATACAAGCAGAATGCAGGTAAGTGAAGGTAGAATGTGAAGATCGTGTGTAGGTCGTGTCCAGGGGAGTGCAGAAAAAATGCGAGTAGAGTGTACAAGAAGGGTGCAGGGAGTGTGCAGGGGAGTGTGCAGGGAGTGTGCAGGGGAGTGGAAGGAGGAAGGGTGCGGCTGAGGGTGCGGGTGCCCCTGCCGTGCCCACATGCTGGCTTGGCTCGTAGAGTAGTTCTTAGAACCTAACGCTCTAAAACGCATTCCGGACGCCAGGGCGCCAGACACACACGGGAGTGGACTCGTTTGGCCGTGGGGTGGCTTTGAGTCTGGGCCTACGGCTGAGTGGAAAAGTAAACACCTTTTTCATTAAATACAAACGCTGTTCGTGACCAGCAGTTGGGCAAGTCCTCGATCCCTCAGATGCTGGGAAGTGGTAGCAGGTCGTCAGCAAGCAGGGGGGGCGGCCATGCTGTGACTGCAGACCCTCCCAAGTTCGGACGGGGGTGGGGGGCTCACTGGGCGCTCCGGGGAGCAGTCTCCCAGTTCTGTGCGATGCCTGGGCGGAGCCTTGCGAGTGACCTGACCTTCAACCCCACAGTGTCTACTCAGGACACCAGTCGGTGCTGGTGCCCCCGCTGGAGCTGGAGAGCAACGTGTCCCTGTGGCTGTCTGCTGTGAGCCAGTACAAGGCCCGCGTCACCTTCTGCTCCTACTCAGTGATGGAGCTGTGCACCAGGGGCCTGGGCGCGCAGACCAGCGTCCTCAGGGTGAGGCCCTATGGCCGTCCGCCCACGCTCCCCCTCCTTCAGGAGTGCGCTCCAGACGGGACCACCGGACCCTCTGAACTCCACACAGGCGGTGGCCACGGAAAACCCTGTCCAGGGCAGAGCCCTGCCGGCTCAGGCCCCGCCCTGCAGGGCGCCTCTCCCTCCAGTCCCCACCTGGCTCTGAGCGCGGAGGCCGCCCCCAGTCCCTGCAGCCCGGGCAGGGAGAGAGGGGTGTTGGGGGGTCGGGCCCTGAGGCCCTGGGGCGGGGCAGGTGGGGACCCTCTGGCGCACGCGTTCCTAGTGTTTGAGGCTGGAGCCCGCGGCGGCAGAGGGCTTTGTGTCCCGGCCTCCGTGCGCTGGACCCGCAGAGCCGAGCGTCGCCTCCACCCCTCAGAAACCCCAGGACCACGCTCATCCCCCCGCCCCGGCTCCTCCCGCAGATGAAGGGCGTGAACCTGTCGTGTGTGCGCACGTGCATGGTGGTGGCCGAGGAGCGGCCCCGGCTCGCGCTGACACAGTCCTTCTCCAAGCTGTTCAAGGACCTGGGCCTGCCCGCGCGTGCCGTCAGCACCACCTTCGGGTGCAGGGTGAACGTGGCCATCTGCCTGCAGGTGAGGGGCCCGGGCTGCGGCTCCGAGCTGTCCCTGTGGTGTGCCTCGTCCAGCGCTGCCCCCTTTTGTTCTCTGTGCCTTTGATGCTTAATTTCCAAATAATTTCTCTTTGAGAGCCAGAGGGTTTTATTTTAAAAGATAGTCCGCAGTCTCGATGAACAAAGGCTTATGTGGAAAAAACAGTTTTCGAACAGTGGCTGTGTTATCTACCTGGAAGAATCTCTGAAATTGGATGTAACATGCAGTTAATTTTTTAAAGGACATGAACTTATTTTAGATATCTAGCAGCTTTAACTTGATACGTTAATTAACGTGATAATTTGTATCACTCCAGTTTGTTTTTGAGACATCAAGGTCTTTAACGCTTTGAAGGGAAACCCGGCAGCTCACTGAGTGCTGCCGGCGGCGTCGGCAGGGACTTGGGCTATTCCCGGGACTTTGTGCTCCTGTCTCAGTTTCACGCCTCTGAAAACATGCCGAGCGCCTTCCCAGCCTCACGGCCGGGCTGTGGGGGGAGCAGGCACATCGGGGCCAGAGCGGGGCCGCGGCCCACCCCGCGGCCCACCACCGCACCATCTGAAGGGGTGGCCTTGGCGTGCTGGCGCGTGGGGTGCTGCGTGTGGCTCAGACGTCCCGGTGGGGCGCTCACGTCCGCCCTTGGAGCCACGCGCTCCGCTCGCTCTCGCCCTGTGTTTCTCACGTGGCTTTCTGTTTGTCTCCCGTGCCGTCTCCTCCTGTCTCGCTCTGCTGGCCTCCTTGGCCTCTGTCAGCCCAACAGGCTGGGAAAGCTGGCTGAGCAGGTACGACCTTGACCTCGACCCTGCCTTGCGGCCCCTCTGTGCTTTCCCCCGTGAGCTCACGTGGCCGTGTCCTCAACTCCAGACGAACACGTGTTTCTTCTGCTGTCTCACTTGGCTCATAGTGGATGCTATTTGGCACATTACAAAAGGTTCTTTGTAATCAAATATAAGAGCAAAGCTGTTTTCAAAGTAAATTAGCATTCATCGCATTGCCTCTGGAGGAAGGGTGGTTTGGCCTCAGTGAGGCCGTGTTTGTTACGTTGCGGGGGGTTCAGAGCGACGGTGAGCACAGTGGCCATTTAACTGGCTGTTCCTTATCTAATGAAACAGAACATGACGTCCCTCAGGGCCCACGTGCAGTGTCAGGAGGGAAGCGAGGATGTCACCCTGGCTGACCTTGACTGAGCCACCGCTCGGCCCGCAGCACAGTGAGGTCGCCCGGTGAGAGGCCAGGCCCTTCCCCACGGTGGGGTCTTCCCCAGACCGTGGAGACCAGGCACCAGAACAGAAGCGTGAAGTCGTCCCATCTGGCGTGACCGTTCAGTGTGGCCGGGTGTTTCACCGACACTGTCAGGCCTTGTGGACATTAGGGTCGGTGGACACTAGGGTCGGTGGACATTAGGGTCGGTGCCCCTGGGCGGGTACACCGCTGCTGCCTCCCTGGCGGCCGCGCTGTCTAGACGCAGACACGCTGCTGAAATTGTGCTGAGTGTCAGGGAACCTTTGCTGCTCTCCTTCCAGGGCACAGCCGGCCCGGACCCCACCACGGTCTACGTGGACTTGAGGGCACTGCGCCATGACAGGTAACGGCGTCCGTGTGCTGCTGGGTGTGCAGCTGCGTCTGCCCTGGCCGGACCACCCGGGCGCGGGCGCCGGCAGACGCCTGGCCAAGCTCCACGGGGGGCCTCCCCCTCCTCGTCCCTATGTCCCCGCAGCTCGGTCAGTGTCCCTTTGTCTCATTCCCACGACTAGGAAGGCCAGCAGGAGTGACAGGACATGTGATGGTTAGCTTTTATGGGTTGAGGGCACGTAGACCGACCAACGGCAAGGAGTTTTGCATGTGACCCCTTTCGAGGCGGGTCTTGGTTGTCACAGCGATACGTGTGTGCATGGCAGAACCACGGCAACTCGCGGCGGGCAGGCGGAGTGTGCCGAGGGCCCCAAAGCAGCCTGGAACGAGCTCCCGCCCTGAGGGGGAGGACCCGTCCCCTGTGGCACCAAGGTCACAGCATGGTTGTAACCAAAAGCCTAGGGCCTTGGCTCTCGTTAACAGACTGGCCGTCTCAGTGACACCCACCGATTACCTGGAGTCGCTTAGAGATGGTCACTTATGTAGGGGGTTCCCTGCTGAAGACTTTCTCTTGTTGATTTTTAGGGTCCGTTTGGTGGAACGGGGTTCTCCGCACAGCCTGCCGTTGACGGAATCTGGGAAGGTAGGGGGGCTGCAGCTCTCCCGTGGACCGGGCCGGGGGGACGGGGGGGCCTCCTGTCACTACGCACGCACACAGACCCGAGCCCCAGAGGGACCCCCTCGGGCCAAGGCTGGACGCCGTCACGCGGTTCCAGAGCGAGGGCCAGCACAGCCACTCGGCTCAGCCCCGGCCCAGGTGGCAGCCAGGACGCGCCCTGGGAGCCTGCAGGGGACAGGGCGGGGTGTGAGAGACCACCCAGGTGAGGACCGTGAGCCGGAGGCGTCAGCAGGCTGACCCAGGGCAGGTTCGGGGGGAGGAAGGAGCCCGCAGCCTGACCAGACGTGCGCGAAGCCAGTGTGACCGAGGGAGCCCGTGGGGGACAACAGAGAGGGGGCGGGGCACCGCGCCTGCCACCATCACCGTGGGCCAAGGGTCCTCCCGTGGCCACGGCCACCCTCAGGCAGGCAAGGGCAGCGGCCATGGGACCGGGCAGGGGCTCCGCTGGCTGGAGGTTCTGCGGGCCGTGGGCACAGGGAGGCCGTGGTGACAGGGAGGCGTGGCTGAGTGGGCAAGAGGGCAAACCCGCTCTCCCGGCCTAGGAGTGGGTACGGGGCCCTCCCGGCCTCTGGCCCCGGCCGGGCGCACGCTCAGTGGGTGCGATCAATCACTCGGACCTTCTGTGGGCCGGGCGTGTGCTCCCTGCCTCCTCCCGCCCCCGGCAGCAGCGGGACTGCTCTGTCCCCTCCCTTCCGATGGACTTTCTGCCCCGTGTTTCGTCGTCGCCATAGCTGTGCTGACGGGTTTGGTTCTGGAAAGGGCCCCGGCTTCAGGTTCAGGTGGGCCCCACGGAGGGGGTCAGAGCCTCCAGCAGTGTGTCCAGGAAAGAGGGTGGTCCCACGGGCGGCACGTGGCCAGGGCACCACCACAGGGGAAGAAGAGCGGGGCCTGGCACTGAGCATGGGCAGCAGAGCCTGCACTCCGGCCCTTCCCGCCCCTCGTCCTTCGTCCACCTGCCCTGGTGGGCCCCACCGCCATCTCCAGTTTTAGACGTAGGGAAGCCGAGCACATGGCACAGGTGACCAGGCCCAGAGCAGCCAGGCTACCGTTATGGAGGGTCCCCAGGACCAGGCACGGGGTCCCTGACCTGTGCGCCCCTGGAATTGTTCTTTGTGGGCCTGGGAAGAGCCGGCACTTCCGTCTGTCCTAGATACACGGTGCAGGTCTCAGCAGTGGGACTGACGGAGTCACGGGCTCTTCATGTTTAGGCTTCTGGCCCAGAACCAGGAGGCGGACGGAGCCTGGGGACAGAGCCTTTGCGGGGCTGGATGGCCCCCCGCAGTCATGTGTGCCCCATGAGAGGCGGGCTATCCCCAGGCAGAGTGGGACTTGCATAGCCGTCTGCCCCTCACGACGTCCAGGACCGGGCCTGTGCGAGGACATGGGAAGGAGGCCAGAGTCCTGTTTGTGTTTGTCTGTCGAAGTCTTGTTTGTGCTAAAACTCAAAGTCAGATTCATGTTGGTTTTAGACCCCTGTCCCTGGCTCGTGGGCCACCTGCCGTTCTGGCCCGGGGTAGGGCCAGCCGTGCTGCCTTCGATGGGGCCTTCCTTGCGATCCTCCCCGGGTCAAGGTCGTCATTGCGCACACCGAGACCAGAGGGCCTCTTGGAGACTCGCACCTCGGAGAGGTGAGGTGGCCACACCGACTGGCCCCCAGCACACACGTTTGTGCTCCCGCACCCAGTCCCTGGCAGGATTCCAGGGCCCCCTGGATGAGCACCCCGCTCTGGGCTCCTCAGCAGTGCAGGGAGAGCTTGAGTCTTTCAGTAGCTAGAGGCCTGGTGGGGAGGCGCACCCGGCCCAGCAGTGGGAGGGGGGGTGGGCAGCTTGAAGACTCCGCAGCGCGAGGAGGGCCTCCTGCTCCTGAGGACACGTTCCCGGGACGGGCTCTGCAGGGCTCGTGGTGACAGGCCTGCATTTTTGCACGTGTGTCAGTAACTTTGGACAGGTGGGACTTACTACCTGGAGGCCAGGTGCAGGGAGCGCACGGACCTTGGCTTGAGTGCCCAGGTTGGTCTGTCATGATGGGAGCAGTCTTGTACTCCCAGTGCCAGGCTTTGGGGACACGCCATGGAACTCGTGTCCTGGCACCAGGCGGGCACAAGGACCCTGCTAGTCCCTGCTGTGGACAGCTTTCTGGGTCCGGTGGGTGACACACAGACACTGCCCCGTCTCAGTCCAACTGGGACCGAGTGTGAGTGAGCCCGGGGGCTCCTGGGGCACTCAGCACCCTAGTGGGAGCACGTCCCTGTCCCTGGGCTGAGCAGGTTCCTGTGGGGCCTGTTAGGTGATGGCGTGCCCCACGGTGGTCACGCAGGGCCTGCTCCAGGCTGGGGCTCATGTCTCCTGGCAGACAGCCCCATCACCTCTTCAGGTGCTGCCTTTGGGGACGTCTAGAGCCGGGCGACTGACTGTGGGTCCAGGGCAGGCCATGTTTGGAAGGGTGCCCCAGGGGCCCAGGACACAGCACCACTAGCCCGTGTGCACCGAGGGTGCATGTGGGCACACGTGTGCGGGCGAGCCTGGTGCCATGTGAGCCTCCCGCCCTTCCTCGTGCCTGTGCATGTGCAGGCCACCCCGTCCATGTCACAGCACACGAGGTGAAGGGTGGAGGGTCCCAGCACTGAGCTTGCCCTTGGCACAGCGTCTTGGCCAAGAACACTCTGTGTGGAGGCCGCAGACATGCTGGCCTGCTCCCCGTGCTTGGCCTGTGACTGAGTGCACAGGGTGGGACACCACGGATGCCCGGCCTTGTGCCGTGTTCTGTCTGTTCTCT
The DNA here is from genome assembly GCA_003508835.1 of Eonycteris spelaea. Taxonomy (NCBI): domain Eukaryota; kingdom Metazoa; phylum Chordata; class Mammalia; order Chiroptera; family Pteropodidae; genus Eonycteris; species Eonycteris spelaea. The sequence goes on from PUFA01000462.1 coordinate 274,391, forward strand.
GTGAGCGGGAGTCTCCGGCGGCACCTGCACTCAGCTGTCGTGGTCCTGCGTGCCCACAGATCTGGGTGAGCAGCCCCCACAATGCCACCGGCTACTACACGGTCCACGGGGAGGAAGTGCTTCACGCCGACCACTTCAGTGCCCGGCTGAGCTTTGGCGACACCCAGACCACGTGGGCGAGGACCGGCTACCTGGGCTTCCTGCGGAGGACGGAGCTCACCGATGCCAGCGGAGGTCAGCACTGGACGGTCTGTCCCCGCCGCAGGGGCGTGCGGCGCCCGGGGCCTCCCGCCAACCCGCCCCGCCGGCCTGCGGGAAGCCCGCGGCCTGGCGCAAGGCAGCGGATGTGCTGACAGCGGTGTTCTCTGGAGACTTCTGTGTCTCCCTGCGGCTGCCCCTCACTGTCCTCGCACGCTCGGCCTCTGCCAAGGATGTGGGGGTGTTGGCCCGAGGCCGTCATGTGCTCCTCGGGCAGAGCCACCAGCTGAGCTCAGCAGCCGGGTGCGGCACTCTCTCCGCACAAGGCCGGCCGGTCCCATCAGCACCTCTGTAGCCGCAGACGCTGCTGTTTGAGACGGGAAATGCCTGAGGAACCCGGTTCACGCTGGCATCATGTCTAAGTGGAGGGGACAGGTGGCCCCTCCGCCAGACCCCGCGGCCCATGTTCCTGGGCGGGAGGCGGCAGGGGCAGGGGCAGCTTCCCGCCCAGGGAGCCCGACGGGGCGGCGTCCTGCCCGCCCCTGAGGGAGCCGCCTGTGCCGTTGACAGAGCGTCACGACGCGCTCTACGTGGTGGGGTCTCTGGACGAGACGCTGGAGCTGAGGGGCCTGCGCTACCACCCCATCGACATCGAGACGTCCGTGGTCCGCGCGCACAGGACCATTGCCGAGTGGTGAGCGCTGGGGACGCCTGGGGCCCGCACACCCTTCCTCTCGGGGCCCTGGCTGCGGACTCGCTCCGCGGAGCCCGCCCGAGACCCCGCCGCCCTGTGGCGTCCCTCTGCTTGTCCTCTCTCCTCATCAGTTTTAAAGCAGGCTCCGCCCCGAACGCCCGGGCCACAGGCTTCCCCCCCGACGGCTGCCCGAGCCCCGGCCCAGGCGAAGCTCTCGCCCGGGACTCGTGACTCCTTCCTCCTGAGGCAGGTCTAGCTCTCAGTGTGAAGTGACGCTCCCGGTTCCTGGACAGTTCAGTCAGAGCAGGCGTCACCCTCAAGTCGGGACCGCGCTGGGCAGCAGCGCGTGTCAGCGCACACGCGTCCCGGCTCGGCGCCGCCTCCCACGTGTCCCTGATGCCGCATTCTCCCCGCAGTGCTGTGTTCACCTGGACCAACCTGCTGGTGGTGGTGGTGGAGCTGGACGGGCTGGAGCAGGACGCCCTGGACCTGGTGGCCCTGGTGACCAACGTGGTGCTGGAGGAGCACCACCTGGTCGTGGGCGTGGTGGTCATCGTGGACCCGGGCGTGATCCCCATCAACTCCCGGGGCGAGAAGCAGCGCATGCACCTGCGGGACGGCTTCCTGGCCGACCAGCTGGACCCCATCTACGTGGCCTACAACATGTGACGGCGCCACCCAGGCCTCTGGGCGCGGGAACCCAGGGAGACACTGCACTGTCACAGCCCCCAGGGCGGAGAACCCCGTCTCCCCGGAACACTGCGCCCTTCCCCCCACTCGCACAGGCTCGTCCCCGAGTCCCCCAGATCCCCCTGAGAAGCCACTTCCTCGCTTTCAAGGGCGCTTCCACCTGGGAAAGGCACAGACGGCGGGGCCTGGGGGGGCACCGCGGGGTGGGCGTGCTGCAAGTTTGCACTTCTTCAGGCGAGAAACGTAGTTCTTGGTTTTTAGAACATAGTGATTTATTCCCAGTCCTGATAACAAGCTCCTGTGCAGAGTCTGTGTGAGGAGGGACTGAGGCTGCCCGGACAACTCGGGCCGTGCCCGGGGGGCCGTGTGGAAAGGCCGTGGAAAGGGGGCGGCCCCCCCACAGTGTTTCTATGTTGAAACAGGCGTGTCCAATGGGCTAGCACGTTGTCACTGGCACTCGGTAAGTGCCATCTGGGGTTGTCAAGGTAGATGCCCTGTTTCAGAAAGATAAGCCAGCATTTAGTTGTAAGCCACTGCGGGTTTGTGACTTCATGCTTGTTTTCACGACATCACCGTGTGAATTCCCCTCAGTACGTGGAAGTGTGCTGGGGGTAGTTTTGTCTCGGGTCCCAGATGTAGAAGCTGTGGCAGAGCCCCCATGGCAGGCAGGCTCGGCCTGGCCTTCGCTTCTGGGGTCTCGTGCCTATAAAACTTGTCCAAGTCCACAGCCATGCCACCCTGAACATGCCCAATCCCTCCTGATCACAGAAGCTAAGCAGGGTCGGGCCTGGTTAGTACTTGGATGGGAGACCACCTAGGAAGACCAGGTGCTGTAGGTGTTAAAAAAAATTGGCCAAAACATATTCAGTCGCTTTATTCCAGTGTAGCTGAACTGAATGGTGTCATCTAGCAACCCTAAGTCAAGGCAAAGAATGTAAGTTCCTTAGAAACTTCAAAGAATTTAAAGTGAAGTATGAATCTAAGAGTATTTATATATGGCTGGCGGTGAGTGGTTCCTGAAGCTGTTGGGTTTGGGGGACCCGGCGTGGGAGACTTTGTGACTCATGAGAGCTTCATGGAGACAGCCAGGTTTTCCGCGCGTGGCCTGGACCAGTGCCTAGCAGAGCAGTCCCTATTCCTCCATCATTTCCACTCCCCAGCGAGGAGGCCGGGCCAACGCGCAGCTCCCGGCCTGTCTGCCCGCAGAGGCGCAGCGAGTCACCCGCCCGGGCGTCTCCGCCCTCCGTGGCCATGTACGCACTGTGACCGACCGCTTGGCCTACAGAGGTCGTCACTGTGGGCTAACGGGTGTTCCTTATGCCGGCCAGGGAGAGAACCCTGACCTTGATGTTGTAGCTTTATAGCAGACAAATACTGTAAAAATTTTGTATTGAAAAGTAGGTGGCAGTAAGACAAGGTGTCTTGAAATTAAGTCTTTAAGAAGCACATTAAAATGTTTTTAAGTTACTCTGGGAATCCTGTATATTACATTAAAAATTTTTATATCATGTTAATAAAAGTTATTGACTTTGTAATTCTGCATTTTTAACTGTGTGAAAAAATTTTTTAAATCACCCCACATAGGATGTATTTTATCATGCATTTCTTTTTTCTGAAGATAAAAAAGCATTTATGCTTCCAGCACAGATTCACAGAGCACATTACAGGGTAAAGAAGGGGTCTGGCACCCTATTTCTGGGTAACATGGCTGCATCAGGGTTTGGTGAAAACCATTTCAGGGATTTGTTTTTTCCTTAAAAAAATTTTTACAAAATTTGGATCGTATATTTTTATAATTAGCTTTTGTACCTAATAAATCGCAGATTTCTAATCTTTTATGTATATTCTCCTACATGTTTTAACGACTGCATGGTGTGCGTGCGCCAGGACTGGTGGTGGCTTTTACTCGTCACTGCCCGCACACAGTGCTGCTGCAGACCTGCTCGCGGACAGCGTGTGGTGACCGCTGCGCCCCGGCCCGGGGCCTCCAGGAAGCATGCGAGGGTCCGGCAGCCAGGCGAGGCCCCCTTCCAGCAGCCAGACAGCGCTGGCTCAAGATCAAAATAAGCCCTTGCAGTTTGAGTCAAGTGTCGTGTCTAGGGTGTTGAATATGTTTTTGTGTGTTTATGGTCATTTTTATTCTTTATTCGATGTGTTCTATTCAGATTTTGCAGTTCTTATTGTGTTCAAGGATTTTTTTTTAATTATTGATTTGTAGGAGCCCTTTTACATTAAGAACCATAAGCTCCTTCCACATAGTCCACTCTTTCTCTCATGGGTCATTGGTGTTAATTCAGGTTGTATTTTAAGTGTTCTGATTATTTTGTGCAGACTATGGCCACTTGTGCTTCATTTCAGACTGTGAGTATAGCTGGTTTGTTTCAAAGTGATCTTGCTGAGACGGTGCGCTAGCCTCAGTGAGGGAACGGGCCTCCGCGGCCGCCCAGCTCCGGCCCCGCGTTCTGCTGTCGAAGCCCGTCGGCAGGGGCCGCGTCCCGCCGCCTGCAGCCCACACAGCTTGTGCTCGCCACAGCTCTCGAAGGCATTGCGCCTCTTGTGCTTGACCCAGTCTCGTGCCGTCTGGTCAGTGACGTGCCTTGCACGCTCCTGGCCAGGTGTGCCGTGGGCCAGCCCATCCAGGTGTGTGCAGGTGCACTGTGCGAAGTTCACCTGATGAATTCACTTAGTGACGTGGTGCTCCAAACAGCCCCGTCATGAAGAGGTAGTGCCTGTGTTCCGTCAGCTAGCCCTGGATTTGCTCAGAGTCAGCTACAGGGCCATTTACGCCCACAGAACAGTGTCAGAAACAACAGAGAACTCAACGGGCAACAGCTGGGAGTGGTTGGCAAGGAGACTAGAGAGCCCGGCCAAAGCCACTGTCACTAAACAGCAACCACTAAAAAAGTAGCTCAGAAAACATAATTCAAGAAATCGAAATGCTTTATTAGGAAATATTCATTCAATGCCCAGGAAAGTGGTAAAGGAGTGTTTGAGGCACAAGAAAAAGACACAGGAAAGGAAAAGTAAAATGACAGAGGTAAATCCAGCTAAGTCCGCACTGACAACACGTGGGCAGATTAAACCATTCGAAAAGCAGAGGCGTTGGCCTGTGTGTGTGCGCGTCGTGACCCAGGTATGCTCGTGGTCACAGCTCGAGGCAGGAGTGTCGCCTGGGCTTTGGGCAGAGACAGCCGCGCGTGGGGCGGGGGCGGGCGGGGGCCAGGGCGGGCAGCGTGGGCCCCTGCAGGCCCCGGACGCTTGGGCATTGCTAGGGCAGGGCCGCCCGATGGGGTCCTCTGCCTGTGGTCGCTGCCCAGAGCTCCGTGCTGCCGCTGGGGACGTTCTCTGGGCGACTGTGGCCCCGTCTCCTGGAAGGAACTGGTAAACTGATGGGACACAGGGAATTCTGTGCGGCTGGACTGGGTCGTGGGGAAAGCACCCTGAGGCGACAGGTCATGTAAAATGCAGAGTTCTCGCAGGGACCTGATCTCCCTGAGGATGCCTGAGACAGCTGTCCCTGCCCCGTGCCTTGCCCCAGGGTACCTGAGCCCGCTGAGTGTGGGGCGACCACCACCATGCCTGCGACTGCACAACGCCTCGGGGGGGTCCCTCTCAACGGAGGATAGGAAGAGGGTGGACGCTTCACAAGCCAGAGCTGAGGCTGCTGCTGCCAGGGAGCCTGGGGCGCTGTGAGGCCTCAGGGGAGCAGTGTCCCTCCCGAGGGAGGGCCGAGAGGCCTGGGGGGACAGCGTCCCTCCCGAGGGGGGGCTGAGGCCTGGGGGGACAGCGTCCCTCCCGAGGTGGGGCTGAGAGGCCTGGGGGGACAGCGTCCCTCCCGAGGGGGAGCTGTGAGGCCTGGGGGGAGCAGTGTCCCTGGGGGAGGCTGTGGCTCTGAGGACTGTGTGGAGCAGTGTCCGCCACCCCGGGTGAAGGTGCTTCCCTGGGCTCTCCAGGGCGCTGAGACACCTGCCCTTCCCCGTGGCTTAGAAGCAGGCTGGACATCAGCAGGCTGAGTCTCCTTGGGATTCTTGGATCAGTGGGAGCAAGAGAAGCCTGGCCCCACTTGGCTGTCGTCGGGTGAGGGGAGACCCCTTGCTCACCACAGCCACCTCCCTGTCACCGACCCCTGCGCAGGGCTGGCCGGAGGGGACGTGTCCCTGGGCCTGCCCAGCCCGCCGCTCCTCCCATGCCCCCGCCTCAGCCCAGGGCCCGGCCCGCATGAAAGCGCAGACAGATGGCCGGACAGCAGCGTGTGCCCACTGGGCCTGGCCGGCGGTCCCCCAGGCGGACCCTGGTGATGCTGCGGGTGGGACCCCGGGGGCCTGTGCAGCTTCCAGGCTGGCCCGCCTCTCCAGGGGTACCCCCACCCCACCCCCCGCCCACTGCCACGGGAAACCCCTAGGGTGCCCCCCTCCCCAGGCCTGGGAACAAGCCCAGCTGGCGGGGTACGGCGGGGGCCACCCCTCGCTGAGTCCGTGCGCACCTCGGGCGGCGTCTCACCAGGCCCCGGGCACCGGCTCGGGGTGCCCCACCTGCGGGGTTCGCGTTTCCCCTGGGCTGTTGGTGCTGCTGCGTCGGTCCATCGGTCCCATGGGGCTGTCTGGGGGGCCGCTGAGGGACTGTCCAGGGGTCCACGGTGCTGGGGTCTCCGAGAGTGGGAGGCCGAGGGCGGGAGCTTGCCCAGTCCAGCCACGTGGACAGTGCCCCAAGGGCTCCTTAAACGGCAGCCACCGCCCAGCACCCTCCTCTTCTGGGACCAGCAGGTGCCACCGACCGCCAGGCACGCGGCTGACTCACGGTCAAGGGCTGCGAGATGTCGCGGTGCTTTTATTTAATGCAAGCAGAAGCCATCAACTGATTTATGAATTCCTAAGGGATCTGTGTTCTTGAATAAAACAGGAAAAGGGGTGGATAGGATTGACTCGGATATTTCTAGAGGTGGTTTTTAATATTTGTAACTTATGTGAAACAATTTACTTGAATTCGCCCACAGTGGGGAGAGACCCGCCTCAGCACAAACAAGCTGGTCACTCAGCAGTGACCGGCAAGGAGGCCGAGGCCAAGCCGGCCCCCTGGCCCTGAGCCCAGGCACCCCTGCCAGCAGGCGTCCCACAGACCCCGCAAGCATGAGCCCTCGGGACCGAGCCGCTGGATGTAGACTGACTCTCTGTTCTGATGGGAGCTAAAACGTCAGTGTTGCTGAGACACATTTTCATTTCCCCTTTAGAACTGCTGGTGTTCAACATTTACTCAGTAATCGCAGCCTCCCCCAGGAAAAGGGACCTATGTGTGGCCGTGCTCTGTGGGCTGCTGCCGGCTCGGCCAGACACCGGCCGTGTCCGGTGTCCTGTGCACCGGCGATGGGCGCCTTTTCGGAGGGAGGCGGGCAGAGTGTGCAGGGTTAGACGCAGCGGTGACCAAGCCGCAGGGTCCTGGTTAGCAGCCAGGGGTGCTCTTGGGGGTTAGGGTTCTACGTAGCCACGGCAGCCGGGATGGCACAGGCTTTGTGGCTGACAACGGATCTTCCTAAGTGACGATTATTTATGTCCCTGGACTGGGCGCTCGCACGGATGCCTAACACGCAGAAGTGAGGATGGGGCCCCTAAAAGCGCTTGGAAGGGGGGTTCCCCTGTTCCCTTCACAAAGCAGTAAGCTCCCTAGTCAGCTACGACACCGCGGTGAGTGCAGCGCCTACTGGCCCACGAGCCCCCGCTCTGCACTCCCTGTGTGACCTTCCTCTGTGACAGGGACAGCCTGGCCGTCTCCCTGGTTCACTCCTGCTCAAAGAACTCGTGGCAGGCAGTGGTGACCATGGCAACGAAGGCCATGAATTCCCGGAAGTCACATTCGCCGTCCCCGTCGAGGTCCAGAGCTTCCATGACTTTGTCCACAGCTTCCTGCTCCCTGATTTCCTGCGATAGATGAGAGAAGGTGCCCGGCCTGTTTTTAAGCGGAATTTAGGGCCTAAAAACATGACTAACAGTGGGCCGGTCTTAGTATCAGAAACAATATAAGATATGAAATGCAAAATGCCTGGAGGACTTCTGTGACCAGGGGCTGCTGGCCGGGGCGGTGCCTTCTCTCCCTCACTCTAGGCCCAGTGAGACCCACCTGGGCTACTTGTAAAGCCTGAACAGAACACACAAGGTCTGAGAACCTGCACTCAGCACCAAACAGAACAGCGGGAAAAGAGAAGCGTTCAGAGCGGCCGGACGGAGGGGCTGCACACGTCCTGAAAGGAAAGATGGAGCCCTGCGCTTTCTGTCCCTGTGGGCGGAGGTCCTGCAGCAGGGGCTCCCGCGGGCCGTCCCGTCTGGCAGGGCGTTTTGTCTGGAGCAGCTGGGGACGTGGTGAGCCGTGTGGAGGGTGTCATGGTCCGCCCCTGACGTTCCCCCTCACAGCACGGAGCCAGGTGAATGGAGCTGGAACTGAGCGCGAGCTCAGGGCCGGCTTCAGGGAGGCGGGAAGGACGCGGCCTTGGGCGTGCGCAGGCGGAACCCGGGCACGTGGGCCAAGACGCATACATGGTGCACCATGGGTTTGCTTCCCCACTGAAACTGCCTTGGTAAAACCAGGCCAGCGAATGTTCACGAGACCTCGATACACTTTGCATGAACTGCTTATCTTCCACAAATTGTGGTTCCACATGCCAAGCTGGCTTCAAATCACTAATAACAGCAGTTACTGGTTATCACACACTCACTGTATGGTAAGCACCTGACAGACACTGTCTCATCTCATCCTACAACTGAGAAGAAACTGGGACGTTTTGCTTGAGTTAGGGGATTGTTGGGCCTGGGCACTGAACACACCATGGGACAGCTGACCGGCCGAGAAACCAGGCCCAGAGTCAGACTAGGGCCGCCCCCGCCCTGCCTCAGGCCTGGCCCTGCCGTCACAGAGATGGGGTGTTTGAGTGGGTGTGGGACAGGAGGACCCCACTAGTCTGCTGCCTGAACCTGGCCTCATCCTGCACTTAGCGGCTCGGACGGCTGCAACAGAGGCTCCCGGTCACTGTCCCAGGGCCCTGCCCTGGGTCTCTGGTGTCTTCCCCAGGACCGGCCTGCCAGACAGGAGTGGCTGGCCATTTCCCCCGAGGGGTGGGTCACTTCGGTGTCCTGGGTCCTGGGCGCTGAGGTGGATGGCCGTTCACCGCCTCCACGCACAGACCGGTGTGCTGTGAGGTGAGGGCGGCTGATTCGGGCAGGAGCTGTGGGCAGGGGGGTGGGTCCTCGGCAAGGTGTCTGGACGTCCCCCCACAGGCCAGAGAGGGACCTGCTTGGGGAAGGGGCCCGTGAGGACAGTCTGAAACGGAAGGCCCCTCCTCTCCCGTGTCCCTTAGCCCCTGAGGCCTGCAGCTGGCACAGGGCACTCTCTCGTGCCCTCGCTCAGGTCAGGCCCTGCAGCCCGTGCCAAGCCGGGCGCCTCCGACGTGGAGGCCGCGTCCTTGGGCCTGAGTGTGCCAGGCTGGGACGTCGGGAGCGCTCAGTAAACGTGTGCTGAGTGGCGTCTCTGAGCACCGTGGTGGATGCGAATCGTCTAGCTGAAGCCATAGCAGCCCTGCCCTCCTAGCCGATGCTCGTCTCTGACGTCTCTCTAACGTGCTGGCCGTGGCCACACTGTCGCCCGCGCATGCCCATCCATGCCGCCGTGGCTGTGGCGGGCACCCAGCTTCCTCCAGGGGCCTGCCGTCACAGTCCTGCCTTTGCCTGGGAGAGGGCAGGACCGCCAGGTCCCCACACGGAGCGGGGCCACCCCCGGGGCTGCTCGGGAGAGACGCGCACGCGGCTCTGAGCAGGGAGGGCGCACCCCGGTGGCTCCGCAGGCGAGACTCACCTCGAGGAAGTGGGGGAGCTCTCGTTGCTGAGCAGCTCCTTGAGGGACTTCTTCAGCTTGTGCTTGTCGCCCCCCCCCAACTGGTGGAAAACGCCGATGAGGGCCACCACGGCCTTCTCCAGCTCGGACATCCTGGGGCCCAGAAGAAACACGCCTGCTCACGCTTCCTGCCTCGCCTTCCACGGCAGGGCGCGTGCTGTCTCGGGCCCGGCTGGGCGTGGCCCATTGCCCCTCTCGGGCTCAGGGCAGGGCATTCTGGGAACCCCCACGCTCACACTTCACCCCTTGACTCTTAGTCTACCCTCCGCTCATCCCTGCTGGCCGCGTCTGGAACGTCCCCAGGCCTCCGGCTGCTGGTTGGTTTTGGCCAATGGGAAACCAGCGAAACCAGACAGAGCAGCGAGGGGCTCTGGGCTGCGCGCTGCCCCATGGCGCTGTCACTCCAAGGCAAGTGGCAATGCGGAGCCGGAGGGGGCACAGACACCAGGTGCTGCAACACTCCCGGCAACACCTGGAGTGCGGGAGGCCCCCCCACCCCCGCCCCATTCCTGCGCTGCACACCTGTGGTGCCCAGCAGCCCAGGGCAGTGCGGTCCCTCCAAGGAGGGGTTTTAAGGGTCATGAAATGTGGGAATTGCTTTCCTTTGAATTAGTATGTAAATAGTTACTGGAAAAATAAAGATGGCAGGATTGCCACAATCTTTTTAAAAAGATCAGTGGACAGTGCCTCGGTTTACTGGAAACAGACGTGTGGGCAGGCCCTATGGCTGAGCTGGCCCCGCAGGAGCCCCGTCCGCACCGCCCCGGTGGCCCTGGCACCTGCTCCGCGGTGCAGTCGTCAGAGGCAGAAGCGTCCTGCCCCCTCCCCCGCCCCCTCCTGCCTCGGCCAGCGGCCAGCAGACTGCGGAGGGCTCTGCTGGGGGGCGGGGAGGGCAGGCGCTTCTTACAGAGCGTCTCAGCTCAGCCTCCTCATGAAACCCAGGCTCAGCCAGAGGAATTCGCCGACTTTCCCTTGAGTTCTAATTATTAAAGAATTCTAGCACTGTCTTGGTTAAAAATAAATGCACGAATTACATCTAATTGATAAATATTATTCCCATATTGAATATGTCACATCTTAAAAAAAATTGGAATAAAATATTTGATTATTTCTGATTTCCCAAAGGAAAGAGAATTGAAGTTTTTTGTCTTGTCACTATCTTTCTTAAAGTTGCCCTATTATGATCAATCTGCTTTGTTTTGCCTTTAACTCCCTAAAAACCAGATCTAGTACATATAAGATGGAACAAATCAGCTGGATTAAAATTTTTATCATTTTGTACTTTCTTATCCTTTGTACTTGTTTTCAATTACTGATTTTTTTTTTTTTTTTAATGAAACCAACCAAACAAAAAACTTTTACATCATCCCAATGCTTCCCAAAGTCCTCGACGATTTGGGGACAGAGAGGTTAAATTACTTTTTGTGAAGTACGACTAGTAGGATTTTTTAAAAGGAAAAGTATAAAGCATTCCATATCTTTTCCTCAGAACCGTACTACAAATTAAAATCTTTTCCTGCTAAGCCTTCCTTTTGCCTAAGAAACAACCGGCGATTTACGGTTTATCTTTTAAGAGAGACGGAAACCCCCGTGTGCCCTCTGAGCTCCAATCCGGCCTCTGTCGGCCTCTCATCCCGTCGTTCATCTTTCCACATTGAAAACGAGAACTTTGGGGCTTTGACTCCGTGGAGGGCCCCGCCAGGTGAGGCACCCCGAACCTCGACCCCATTTGCCCTTTGACCTGCTATGTAGTTTACTTGCAGACCTCTGGGGGGTCACGTAGCTTCAGAGTGGAGTCCCGGGGACTTTGGGGTCACCGCCCAGGGCTAGGGCGGCAGGGAGGCAGCAGAGAAGGCATTTATCTGGGAGACCAGGCTGCCCTGCCCCTGGGGTGTCAGCAGCCGCCCCTGGGCCCCACGGAGGCTCCTCTGACTCTCCGGGCCTGAGCAGGTGAGTAGAGCCAGCGGCCTCGTGCCCACCGCACAGGTGCGAGGCATACCACTGAAATGCTGCAGCTACTGCCCTGTCCCTACCCCACCCTCTCGGTCTCGTCCCCCGAGAGAGAAGAGCAGGCTCCCCACTCACGCGAGGCCTCGGTTGCTGCTCTGGTCACCTCCTGGCTGCAGTGTCCCAAGTGGCAGCCCTGGTGGCAGGGCTGCGCTTTATCCCTCCTCTGGCCGGCCCATGCAGGCCCAGGCAGCCAATGGGGGCCGAGGGCGGGTGGGGGCGGCCACGGCCAGGCCCCCTGGGACTGCACTTGGGCCAAGGAAGACAAGGGCCTGCAGGGCAGGAAATGGGGAGTCAGCTTTTTGTGCCATTTCTAATTTATGCGTGATGTTGATGATCTGAAAGCCAGCTTTAACCGGTTCAGACAAAGCAGCCCTTCAGCCGGGCCTAGCGCAGGCCGGTTTCCAAAGCAGGGGCCCCAAGCCTCACTGTCTCCGGCCCCTGCCGGCCACCCGCAGGAGGCCCGGGACATCAGCGCTCTGAGCCGAGCAGGGCTGCCTGGAGCAGCCCCCAAGGCCAGCATCTGCAGGGCCTGACCTGTGTAGCAAAATTGATACCTGATGCTTTTAGGGAAGATCCTTGTTTAATGTGATTGAGAGCACATGCCATGTACACCCTAAGGCCTCCTTCACCCCAGGGTGCACGGTCACAGACGGCCAGAGCCGGACAGCGCCCTGGACAAGGCCTCTGCAAAGTGCTCTGCAGAGGTGAGGCCCTGTGCCCTCCCTGAGACAGGCCCACAGGCAGCCAGGGGGAGCCGCCCAGACCCCGCCCCCGCCCCCCTTCCCGTGGCGCCCCGCCTAGTCGCTCCAGGCAGGAGCTGGGGTGAGTTCTCCCCAAGATAGTGCCCTGGAAAGCGCTGCTCCAGGGCCCTCCTGCGGGCTCGGGGGCAGCGGCCGAGCAGCACCGCAGAGACGCTGTGGACCCCATCGTGTGTCGTCAGTGTTACCGGGCAATTCCTGGTAGCTCAACACCCAGAAGTGTCCCTGGAAGCAGTGCGGGGCTGGGCGCTCTGGCCTGGCCCCCGGGTCTGCACCTTACAACCGGCAGCCTGCGGCGGGGGGCGGGGGGCGGGGGGGGGCAGGGCCTGCAGCGTGTGCGGGCTCCGCCCTGAAGGGCACAGACGCAGCATTTCGGCCCCACTCAAGGGGCCCCCGAAAAGCAGTGGCAACGGGCTGTCCTGACGGGCAGAGCCTTGAGCAGCACGCTGGGTCGCCCGTGTGTCTGCAGTAACGAGTGGCCAGAGTAAGGACGTGCGTCCATTCACACAGGGTTGCTCACGATTTGGTTGGCCAGCAGCTTGGCAGGAACAGGACCGGAGGACCGGTGACAAGGAAGGCTCTGGAGGAGGCGGGGGACAGACCTGGGACCGAGCGAATGCCCCAGTGGACACGCACTGCAGAAGAGGCTCTGAGCAGTCGGGGCCGTGGTCGCCCCCAGTATCAGCCAGCTCTGCCTGCCACCACTCTGGGGCTCACCCAGTGTGTCCGTGAGCAAAGGGGCCGTGTGGCAGACATGGAAACGTGCATGCGCTCACCGTCACGGTCACCTCGCCAGAGCCGCTGACGGCCAAGACCGTGCTGGGTCCGTGGCGCCCAGCAGACGTCTGCAGTCCCCTGCCCACGCCCAGGGACCCGCCCTGGCCGAGGCAGCAGCGAGCTGCTCCCACTCTGTGCATACCGGCCTTGTGGAGGTCTGTTCTCGGTCATCGTGCCTCAGGCCCAGGGGGCCCTTAGGGCTCTCCGTGCAGGGACTGTCATGCCCCTGGCAAACGTGCCCTGTTTACATTACTTTGATCGGACCCACTGATACACTAGGCAACACAAAGAACAAAACGGTTTATTGATTTTTTACTAATCTTTTATTAGTCTAAAATGTTTTCAGAATATTTGAAAAGAGACTGTATGGAAAGAGTAAACTTAGCAAAAGGACAGAGTGGAGGAAAACAATAGCCCTACTGCCCGGGGCCGATGATTCCTCATGAGGACATAAAACTCCGACCTGGTGCACCCCCAAGCGCTTCCGATAGCCCATGCGTGGGTTTTCCCCCACATCACTGGTTCCGGCCCCAGCGGGGTCCTGCAGTTCAGCCCAGTTCGGACCCCCACTGTGGGCTGGTGCCGGCCCCACAGTCAGAGCTCAGTCTCACAGCACTGCCCGGCTCCAGATGCCGCTTGCAAGTCCCAGGCCACACGTACTTCTGACTGACTGCCTGAAGACGGGGGTCCCTCTGACCCCCCTCCTTGGGTGCTGTGAATTTGCCGGAGTGGCTCACAGAGCTCCCAGAAACACATCACTTAGTTTGCATAAAGGACGTCACTTTGGACGGAAGGAAGGAAGATGTGCGTAGATGGGGTCTGGGGGCTTACAGCCCCCTGCTCTAGGGGTGCTCTGCTGCCCCAGCACCGCCGCTGCTCACCAACCTGGATGCTCTCTGAACCTTGTTTTGGGGTTTTTAGGGGAGGTCCCACCCTGTAGGCACGGTGGATTGTCACTGACTTTCGGTGACTGGCTCAGCCCCGAGGGTCAGGGTCCAGCTCTCTCCTCTGTGGTGGCCCCAGGCCCACGGTCTGCTCATCAGCATCATGTTAGGCATGGCTGGAAGGTCCCACTGGGAATAACAGGCCGTGCCTCCCATACCATCACCCCGGGATTACAGGGTTTTAGAGGCTCTGCCAGGGACCAGGGCACAGCCCAGCTCCGGGCGTATTAGACCACATCACACGATGTAACAGGCCCTCGGAAGCGTAAAGGGTCTACGCAGGAGAGGGCTGTGCACTGTTGCCCCGGGAAGAACGAAGCCTCAGAAGGCGGAGAAGCAACCGGGGCTGCTTGCTGCAGAGCTGTCACTGCCTGCCGTGTGGAGCTGCGGAAAAAAGTGTGAGGGACACTGGCCATCTGCCTGGTGGCACCTTGAGAAATGGCCAGCTTCTCCATCTGGGGTGCCCGAAGAGGTGACAGAGGCTCAGCTCCCCACGTCTAGGCTGCCATTTCTCTAGATGCAAAGTCAGCCACGGGACCCACCAGGAGGGTCTGCTGGCAGAGGAGTGGGCTGCCAGAATGCGCAGGCGGCAGCATCCTGGGGGGCCAGGTCCGCTTCCCAGACTGGACTGCCTTCTGCACCTAGGCAGCGGGGCCAGCAGGCACGTAGCTTCCGCCGAGTCTCCTGTCACTCAGAGGCCCTCCTTTCTGCCCACCCCTTGTCCACTGAACAGCCCTCAGCGCCACTTAGTTCACTGACCAGACCCAGGCCTGGTGCGTCCGTACAGGGGCCAGAGAGTCATCGGGCCTGAGTTTCCAGGAGGTGAGGCCTTGGGCACGACGTTGTTCTCTCACACAAAGGACAGTGCCATCCGCCACCAAGCTGCTCACGAGGTTCATTACAGTGACCCATGTCCATGGGGAGAAAAGGAGCCTGTGTTCCAGAGGGACGTGGGAGAAGGGACAAAGGCTGCTGTTGTAAATGTGAGTCGCAGCAGCGGGGATTGTCCGCGCTGTGAAGGAGGCTGCGGGGAGCCGGCGGGGTTCCGGTCCTGCGCTGTGGGGAGACCTTCAGCAAGTGACTGCAGGATTCTCAGTCTCAGGAAAAGAGGAAAAGCAGCACCCCTCAGAGGGGTGCTGGGGCAGTGAGTGAAGTTGTGCGTGCACCACACACATGCACACGCACACACACACATACGCCTGCACCAGTGCATACAATGTGCAGTGCCTAATGCATTCAGTCAGTGGTCACTGTTATTATCATAGAAGTTGCTATTCCTATGTATCAAAGTACCTGGCTCTGTCAGGTGAACTCCTGGCAGACAGAGCAGAGGACGAAGGACACAGATTTCTTTCTGAGCCAATCCAAGAAGTTCCAAAAGCGCAGGACACACTCGTTGGCCAATCTAGAAGACCCAATTTGGCAAATGTGATAAAGTATCTATTTCACAAGTATCACATTTCATTATTTTTATACCACATCAGATTCCATGAATCCTTCAGTTCTCTCCCCAGTCATTCCAAAACCGGTGCTTCCATCCAGGAGGGCAGCCCAGCGGGAGCGCAGCTGCCGGGGTCCATGGCAACGTCAGTGCCCGCTCAAAACAGCAGGGCTTCTGTTTTTGTTTTTCTTTTCTTTTCTTTTCTTTTCTTTCTTTTCTTTTTCTTTTCTTTTCTTTTCTTTTTTTTTTTTTTTTTGTACTTTTGAGAAAGGACTGGCGATGAGCACAGTGAGTGCACTTTCCTCCACAGCTCTGTGTCTGTGAGGTTTCTGCCCGGGGAACTGCGACCCGGTGAGAAGCCAGGGCATGCTGGACCCATGCCAGGGAAAGGCAACAAAGGAAAACCGGTTTCCCCTCTCAGGAACTCTGCCACAAACAGTTATTTGAATATACTTTTAATAACTTTTAAGGACTCCTGGAAATTTGTCATAAAATCATGTCAGGTTTTATGTTTAAAAAAAATCACTAGATTAGCCTCTTTGGTTTTTTACTAGATG
This sequence comes from Eonycteris spelaea, assembly GCA_003508835.1. Taxonomy (NCBI): domain Eukaryota; kingdom Metazoa; phylum Chordata; class Mammalia; order Chiroptera; family Pteropodidae; genus Eonycteris; species Eonycteris spelaea. Next base: position 290,335 of record PUFA01000462.1, read on the forward strand.
GGAACATTTTTTTATTTACTCTGTAATCATCACACATTTCTGTCACTTTGTCCATTGTGGGCCCAGAACAGCACACAGTATGCAGCCACAGTAAGCCAAATGAACAACAAAAACCTAATCAAGTGATTGTTAGAATGTTTAACTAATGAAGATTCATATACCTCGATTTAAAAATGCCTCTATGAGACTGAACCATCTCCAATGAGAATGATCCAAAAGGCAGGAATGAGTTAATCTATTTGAAATTTAAATAAAGAATATACCAAACAAAATAGAGAATATGAAAGGTAAGGAAGTGTAAACCAGGAAGCCTAATTCCTAGTAGTATATAATTTTGTTTCCTTTCTAATAGTTACTGCTCTTTTTTTTTTTGTATTGCCTTGCTTGCCTTCTTGTGCTGGCCAGGATTTTCGTTGCTATATATCAGTTTAAGATTTCAAGTCTACTTGTTATGTAAGTTATTTTGTAAGTTAAGTAAATTTAAGTAAGTTATTTTGATCCAAAGGTGAATTTGTTTACATGGGGGCTGTATCAAGATGATGTCATCAAAACTGTTGTGCTTATTGATATAAACACATGGCAGAACGACTATGAAGTAATAAACATTTAAGCTTTAATATCAAGAGTGTTTGGTCTGGGCAAGGCTACTGTTAACTGATCCAAACGACTCCCTGAAGGCCGTGGGGCATCAGCTCCTGCCGGGTGCAGGCTACTCTCTGCAGCGGCAGTGAGCATCCTGCAGTGGCCTGTGGAGGGGACCATCCTACCCGCCAACACTGGTGCCTTTGTGTCCTGGCATCATGCTCCAGCCACCGGGATTTTCAAGTCTCCCTGGCAGTTGGACATCAACTCTCCATTGGCTAAGCCAACTCCTGAGAACCACCTGTTAGAAAGGTGCACCTCAGCTAAACTTGGCTTTAATTTCTTTCATCTCCCCTTTGCCTGGAAGGATAGCATAATTCACCTATCATTGCTTTGGAGTATGTTTCTTTATTGGCTTATTAAGGGATATTATCCTACATGCTATTGGCTTGTGAGATATTGTTACACTTCCTGCTGTGAACCTATATTAACAGTCTCTTAGCATAATTTTGCCATGAGCAAAACACCTATAAAAGGTTGGATAGAAGTGGTGAAAGTGAATACATTTGCCTTATTTCCGATAAAAACTTCCACTATAATATCGTTATAATTTTTAGTGATAGTTTTTTTTGATGGCTGCTTTTTAACAGGTGTTCTATTTTTGCTGAGATTTAAAATGATTAGGTATAGAATTTTGTCAAATTTTTAAAAATTTATTGAAATGATTATATAATTTTCTTCCTTATTCTGTTAATATGGTGAATTATTTTAATTTCTAAGTGTTAGTCCAAGTTTGTATTACTGAGGTAGGTTTCTGCTGGGCGACTCCACTTGGCCATAACGATTACCCTCAGATTATTTAGAGTTTGACTTACTAATGTTTTGTTAAGGATTTTTTTGCATCTATTTTACTGGACATTAGTCTGTAATTTTTTCTTGAGGTATTTTTGAGTTATGTGTGCCTCATAAAACAAAGTGTCCATCCCCTATTTTCTTAAAATTTTAATACTGGTGTTCTTTTTTCTTATTCATTTGATAGAATTCACCATTGAAACCATTTGGGGGTGGAATTTCCTTTGCAGGAAAGTTTTTTTAATAACAAATTTAATTAAGTATATAAATATATAAACCACACTTGGTCATGGTATGCAATCACTACATGTCACTGGATTGATTCTGCTAACATTTCATAGCAACGTTTATGCTGGCTGGCTGCAGGTAAGTTAGGAAGCATTTCACTTTATTTTCTGGAAGAATTTGTGTAACATTGGTATTATTTTCTCCCTTTGTGTTTGGAAGCATTTACTAGTGTCATCATCTAGGCCTGGAGTATTCTTTGTAAGTTTTTAAATTATGAAATCCTTTATCAGATATAGAAGTATGCAGATTTTCTAAATATTCTTTTGTTTTTGGCAATTCGTTTTTTTCAAGAACTTGTCAAACTTTTACAAACGTGACGTTTGTAGTAAATTTATTTTTAAAAATCTATACTCTGCACTGAAATTGTTTCATTCTTCATATTGGTACTTCGTGTTCCTGCTTCTTTAAAATAAACTATAAAACATAAAATTTGGCGCGTTAACTATCTCTCCGTGCAGCGTTCTGTGCTTTACGTTCGCTCCCAGCATCCGCTCGCGCCCCCCGCCCGGGGTCACGACGTCGCGACCCAGAGACCACCGCGCAGTTAGTCACGGGAGATGACGTCACCCATTTCCCTGGTCATCCCAACGCCCTCTCGGTGAAACAAAAACGTCATGTTTCCATTCGTGAAGTGGAAAGAATGACAAACGGTTTACAGTTAACGGCGCAGGCGGCGAGGTAACTGATAGCACGAGAAGGGGGCCCCGCTCCAGCACGGCCGCCCTGTCGCCCTAGGTGGGTTTTGGTCCACGGGCCGCGCTCCCCTCTCCGGGTCGGACCCACGAAGACACCGGCGGGAAGCATGACACGCGAGCGCGCCCCCCGACCCGGGCCCGCGCCCCCTCGGGCGCGCCTGCGCGGGGCGAGGACCGCGGCTCCGCGTCTCCGACGGCGCGGCGCGTGCGGACTGCGCGTGCGCGGGGCGCCGGGGCGGAGCCTGCGCGGGGCGAAGGCCGCGGCTCCGCGTCTCCGGCAGCGCGGCGCGTGCGGACTGCGCGTGCGCGGGGCGCCGGGGCGGAGCCTGCGCGGCGACCCGCCTGCGCGCAGCGCGCCTGCGCGGCCGAGGGCGGTGGCTCTGGCTCCCGCTGGGCACCGTCCGCCCCTCTGCGCTGGCGGTGTGGACGCTGCACTCAGCGGAGAGACGCGGCTGAGGTAGGTTTCCGCTGGGCGGCTCGGACTGCTGGACCGCACGTAGGCAGGACATGCCTGGCGAGAGGTCCTCGCCCGGCCTGTGCGTCAGCGGGCGAACCGAGGCCTCCGCCCCTTTTCCAAGACCCCCCGGCGTCGTCCCCTGTGCCCCGCGGTCTCGCGGATGACCGCGAGCTCCGCACCCGCCCCACCCGGAGCCACGCCCACATCGCCACGCCCTTTCCCCCGAGCCACGCTCTTCCCGGCGACACGCCCATTCCCCGTCCTCCGCGCCCCGCTGTCATCCGGGCCGGAACCCCACCCGCCCTGAACCGAGCACTGGCGCTTTCCTGCGGCCTCCTCTTGCCTCCGCCCCCCCGCCCCGCTGCACCCCGTTCTCTCCATCCCCCTCGTCGGCCACCTGCCCCTCCTGATCCTGGGGCTGCCCCCCACAGCGCCGGGAGCTTGCGTCCTTTCGCGGATCCGGTCCCTCCCCGACCCCGCCCCACCATTTCCCAGGCCCCGCCTCTACACCGCCCCCCACCTTTGACTGGGCTCCGCCCCACCCTGGCCCCGCCCTCACAGACTCGCCCCCACCCCGTCTGGGCCCCGCCCCCGCATCTACCGGCTACCGCACCACCGGGGACCCGGACCCCTCCCCACTCTGACCCCGCACCATCATGACCCCGCTCGCACCATCGGCTCGGCCCTTCGCCCTATCCCACCCCGACCCTAACACCAACGCGGCCCCGCCCCGTTATCCCGGCCCCACTCAAGGCCTTGTCCCACCATAGTTCCAATGCACCCTTTTCCAATGAAAATACACCTTGTGCATCTTAGTATTTGTAATTACAGATGTCGCAAAAATAAGCATCAGGTCTTGATTGATAAGTGAAGCACGCATTTTAAACAGAGCATTGCTATGTAATTGAAAAAAGTTCATCTTAGAGCATAGTACAGATTATGCTGTCCCTGGGAAGTTAAGAATTAAGAAAGAGAAGGATATATGTAATATGCAGACCTTGGTTCCTGTTAGTGGAAACACTTTAAAGCCCAAAGTAGCGAAGTTTAATTGGCATTAAAGCTAGCAGGAGCCCAAGGAAAGATTTTACATCAATTTGCTGTTTTAAATCAACCCAGTGATCTGACAGAAACTAACAGGTTTCAGCCAATGAATAATAACACCTTGCAGTTTAGTGAACAAAATACATTTCTTTGAAGGTGATAAATTTTAAATGCTTTCAATTGTTTTTGTAAAGAATTGTGTTTATAAATTTTATTTGTTTTCCATCCTTTACATGTACACATTTTACTTCCATTTGGTAGGGAAATTTTATCAACGACCTTAGAAGTGAGGTGAACTTTATTATTATGCAATATAACGAAGCATTTTCTCTTTCTCTCTTTTAAAGTAGAAACAGAGAGGAAAATGCAGCGTTAAAAGTGGCAGCTATGCGTCAGCTCCTAAGAGAACTATGGCAACGTCAGGTGACTGCCCGGGAAGCGAACCTCAGGTAAGTTCCGTTCTGGTGTGTAGGAACCTGAACTTAAGGACTGTGAACACTGCTGAGCTGAGCTCAGCCCAGAGCGATGGCGCGTTCCTTGTACTCGTGAAAGTGGCCACCAGCCCCGTGATGCCTAAGTACAGGAAGCGGTGACGTTATGAATTGTGTGTTTTAAGAATTTCCCTGGAGTCTAGGATTCCATTCTCCGTACCTGGGCTGGTGAAGCAAGCACATTTTCTTAGTTGTTTAATAAAGTTCCTTGCATAATGTGTTAAAGGAGATCACACATATTAGAAAAGATTTGTATATATATACTGCTTCTCTGTCTGGGACACATAGAGTTTCATTCAAGTTAGCAGTTAAAAAAATGACTTTAAAAGTCAAGGAATGTTGATTACATAACAGTAAAAACCAAATGAATACTCAAATAATGTTCCTTAAAAATCAAACATTTTTATGTCTGTCATGTCAATTTAAAAATATTTTCCCTTTCATTCCAATGATTCTAATTTCATTTGGGTTTTTATATGTAGGAATTTTATTTATAGTTGGTCATTTTATGAACCTGTTTTTTAAAATTAACTACAAAATGTTTTAATGCCGTGGATGTTTCATTTTTCTGTTGAGAAATAGAAAAACTATTAGAACATTTACAGAATACTACTGCAAACATCAAGTACATGTGACACAGAAGTCTCACCCTTGCTAGCATTTTGTTGTATTTGCTTCAGAATACACAGTATACAAAACAAAATTGTAGATAACGTTTCTTCCCCAACCCCAGTCCCATCCTTCCTCTTTCTCCAGAAGCAAACACAGCCATGCGTCAAGAATGGATCTTTGTGTTTCTGCACCATTTTTTATGCTTTAATGCCTCACATAGGTGTCTTTAGAATTTACCTAAGTTGCATAGCATTCTGTGTGTCATCTGTGGCTCACTGTTTCCACTGGCGTTCCTTTGGGGATTTGTGCTTGATGTGCGTGTAGAGCTAGTCCTCAAGGGTGCTTCAGCGGCGTGTTCCGATATGACCGAAGTGTGCATAGGTCCGTGTACAGTAGGCATACACCACATTGTATGTATTCCCCTTTGTTGGACGCCTGACATGTTTTCAGTTTTTTCTGTTTCCACGTGTGTTGCAGGGAACCCCTTGTGTGCACGTGCTTTAGGGCATGTGCCCAGTGATGGCGTCACAGGCTGGAAGGGGCCACATGTCTGCAGTTTTACTAGATGGTGTCAGTTCTTCCAAGTGGCCTTAACCAGTTCATAGGTCTGCCAGGAGCCCACAGTGCTGGCACACACGTGAGAGCATCGGACTTTTCAATTTTAGTCTGATAGATTAGAAATGGTATCTTGTTATTTTAGTTTTCTAATCACTTGTGAGTCAAGAGTTGAAATATTATCATTTAAGTTTATATTGAAATATTATTCCAATATTTGTGTTCATCCTGGTAATAGCATCCATTACAGAAGAGAGGCCTCATTTCCACAATTTGTGTTTTATTTCTTTTTCCTTGTGTTCAGTCTTTTTAGTTTTTATCTTTTCAGAGAACCTGTTTCTTTGTTGATTTTCTCCTTGTTCACCTATTGATTTCTGCTTTTATCTTTATTTTACTCAATTTTATTTCGGTTTAATTTTCTCTTTTCATAGCATCTTGAGATGGAAACTAGGATCACCGATTTTAAACCTTTTTTCTCTAACTTATGTCTTAAAGCTTTAGCTTTTGCTCTAATCCCTGCAGTAGCTGTACCCCATACATTTAAATACATTGTTTTCATTATTCAGTTTAAATACTTTCTAATACATCACAGTAGAAATTAGAAATTTTCTAGGCTCTTCAGAAATTTGTTGCTTTATTTCCAAACTTTGGGAAATTTTAGTTATCTTTTTGTTAGGTAGTTTTGGTTTGATTATATTTGGTCAGAAAATATAACATACTCTGTAAAATTTCCATCCTTTGGGGTTTATTCAGGCCTGCTTTGTGGTCTAGTCAAGGGGCTACTTTGGTGAATGTCTCACGCGCACTTGCAAAGAATACACATCCTGCAGTTGCTGGGTGAATGTCAGTGAAACCTCCCGGGCCTTACTGTTGTCCAGTGCTCTACATCCTTTCTGATCTTTTTGTTCATTCGTTCTTTCAATTAGTGAGATAGGTAGGTTTTAAAAATCTCTGCTGTGATTGTGGATTTCTCTTGTTTGTTTATTTCCTTTTGGATATATCACTTTTTGTTTTGTATATTTTGAATCTTTTTTGGCGCATTGGTTTAGGGTAGTTTTTTTTTTTAGGTTAATCGGCCCTTTCATTTTTACAAAACCTTTTTGTTTTACCTGTGCCTCTGTCTCGCAGTGCTGTGGCCACATCTGCCCCCTCCCGGCTAGTGCTTCCTCCGCACTCACAGGGGCGCTCATCTCCGTGTTCAGCCCTCCTGGGCCCTTAGACCTCAGGTGCTTCCCTTACCAGGTGCCCACTGGTGTGTCCTTTTTATTTCTGTCAGATAATTTCTTCCCTTCAATTGGAGTACTTAGTCTGTTAACATTTAACATAACGACTGATGTGACTAAGTCTGCCATCGTGCTGTGTGTCGTCTTTATGTCACATTTCTTCTTTGAGCCTTCCTCCATTCTTGCCTTCTTTGGATTAATAAAGTATTTTCTGTAATCCTGTGTTATCTCTTCTCTTGGCTTTCTTTGCTGTTCCTTTTGATAGCATTTTAGTTGTTATCCAAGAAATATGGAATATGAATCCTTAACCTATTCCAGTCTTGAGGCTATCCACCTCACAATGAGAGAACTCTCAAATTAGTTCCATTTACCAACCTCCATTTCTTGTGCTACTGTTGTAACTATTTTACTTTTCTCTATATTACAAATCCCACAATAAATTACTGTTGTTTCTTTATACTGTCAAAAGTCTTTTGTAGGATCCGTACATCTCTCCCTCTGGGAAAAGTTAAAGACAGCGGCAATGCCTGTTGCTGCTGAGTGTTCAGGAAGAGGGTCCACCACGTGTGGCTGGTGAAGTGATGAGTTACAGCTTTTATGGAAAGGATCTGACAAATATTTAAATAAAGACTGTGCAGTCTGTCCCATAGGAATGAAATGTCATCACGTGAGGAGGAATGCGCACAGATGTTGATGGCAACGCTGGTTAAGGGGATAGAAAGTCAGACACCAAAAGAAAGCCCCTCAGTCAAGGGTGACCGAAGAGGCAGGCGAGGTTCCTGCCATGCAGTCATGTAGTCACTGGGAAGAGCCAGTCAGGATGCTGGCTGCCAGGCAGTTTTCCACAAGGTCCTGTGTGAGTGAAAAAGGAAAATTAAATGAGAAGGATTTATGATGTCCTTTATGGAGAACTGTATCAAAGGAAGAAGTAGCCCGCGTGTGTGACGTGAGCATGGAGGAACTGTGGGAGGGTGCACACCAGGCGACTGACTAGTTTCGGGGTCGCAGCAAGGGGCATGGAGTGGGTGGAGCGGGGTGGGGACAGGCTCGAAAGAAGGCATTACTGTGCTAAGAGTAATCACGTCACCATTCCCGACAGGCAGATGTGAAAAGGGGATAAATAAGCAATTAGCTAAATAAAGCAGGTGACCGGTAGGTGAGTGCTTAGAAAACACGTTTGGCCTCATGGAAATCACAGTCAGGTGGAAGCAGCAGGCCGGCCGTGTCTCCTGTCACGCTGGCGGAGGTCCAGTGACGTGCCCTTGCTACCGCCGAGGGTGTGGGAAGGCACCGTGTTCACTCCCGGGTGAGTCCTGTGCCCACGGAGGGGTCTCAGGAGCCCGTGTCCGGAGGGCGCTGGCGGCCGTGTCAGACTTCATGAAGACGTGTGTTGTCTCGGTGCGTCAATTTGACATTCAGAATTTATCCTGAGGAAATTATCAGACAAAGTGATTATATTTCGGGAAGTTAATCTTCACATAAGTCATAGTAGTAAACACTGAATATAATTTAAGTCTCCAAAACGAGAAGATTGGATAAATAAGTTTTGATACTTCATAGAATGGAATACTATCAGGTATTAAAAATGTGGTGATTAGAAGTATATGTGATAATGAGGGATAATCTTCAGAATTTAGTAGTGGAAATGTGCCAGAAGGCAGAATTGTATGATATTGATAAACACCCTGATGTGTATGTTATGCATACACTTTAGGAAAAAAAAGCCTGAAAGGGTGTAAATGTTAATTGTTAAATTATCTTCCACCAGCGAGGGAGATTATAGCTGGTTTTAATTTTTCTCTGTGTTCTTGTGCTTTCACACATTTTCCGAAGTGAACAGGAAGTACGTTTATGTTCAGGAAAGTTCATTTATAATGCATGTAGTGAACTGGGTTGCTCTGGTGAACCAAGACCGTGGTTGGAGGGTCTGCCAGCTCCGGCAATGTCCCCAGGCACACCCCTTCTCTCGAAGAGTGAGACAAGAAGTGTGCGTGCTCCCAGGCCGAGGGCCCTCTCCTGGGTCCTGAGCAGCAGTGTGGCCCAGTGGAGCCACACAGGGATCCAGGTCCCCCACTCCAGTGAGGCCCACCCAGCTCTGTCCTTGGGCCTGATGAGGACCCAGAGCCCAAAGACGGGGCTTTTTTTCCCTTGGGACTGGGCGTAGCTTTCAGGAAGGATGCTGGTGGTTAGAGGTCAGTCACTAAAAGTATCCTCTTCTTGTTTCTTTGATGTCTCTTAAAGATGCAAATCATTTTGTACTAGAGTTAAAAAGTAATGGTGGCTATAGATAAGATCCCTGGATTCTGCTAGTGTCGATGACCCAGACTGTTTGAGGGATCAAAAGTGGGTCACGTTGAATCTTCATTTGAAACCATCCTGATAACCTGGAGCTAGAGAGACAGAGACAGAGGGAGACAGAGAAGGTGACAGAGACAGAGAGACAGATAGGGAGAGAGAGACACACACAAACAGACAGAAACGGGGGAAGAGACAGAGGGAGATGGAGGGAGACAGACAGCAGAGAGAGAGACGAGAAGGACGCCCCAGTCACTCCCGTGTTCTCGCTCTGCGCAGGAGGGAGAGGCCGCCGTGCAGCACTGTGAGGAGGTCGTGCACCCCGAGGAGTTCGTGGCCATCGCAGACTATTCTGCCACCGACGAGACACAGGTAGCTGTGCGCATCAGATCTTGCGTGTGTGGATTCAGCGTGTTGAGTTTCAGAGTGGGTGGAAATTTCCAGAAGTCCCAGCACGACCAAGTGAGGAGTTTTCAGATTCATAGAGCCATGTGAGGCCATGAGGGGCCCACCGGCTCCGGCCTGAGGAATTCTGCCCTGGGGCCTGGTGCGAAGGGTCCCCAGCGAGGAGCGGGGAGGAAGTACCGCCCTAGTGTCTGCTTAGAAACCTGGATTGAGAACTTGTTCTGGTTAATGAAAAATAAGATTGCAGAATAAAAACACCCACTTGTATGTGGCTTTCTTCCCTTCGTAACAGGATTCCTTAGCGTCAGCCACCACGTATCTGAGTGTTGGTGGAGAGGCTGTCAAGAAATTCTGTCCTGAGCCACCAGAAGGTGTTTCTTGAAAAACGATCAGTTAAGCTGTGCTTCCCCCAGGTAGCCAGCCGCCCTCCAAGCCCCGGGCCCATCGCCCCGGCCCGGTGGCTGGCGTGAAGTTGCCGTGACTGGGCTCAGGGTTGGGAGTTTATCACGGGGCCGCAGTTGAAAGGACGGCTACAGGTTTTCCTCGAATGTTCCCTTCTGTGCATTTCTTCCAGCTCAGCTTTCTGAGAGGAGAGAAGATTCTCATCCTGAGACAGACGACGGCCGACTGGTGGTGGGGCGAGCGTGCCGGCTGCTGCGGGTACATCCCCGCGAACCACCTGGGCAAGCACCTGGAGGAGTGCGACCCCGAGGACACATGGCAGGACGAGGAGTATTTCGGCAGCTATGGGACCCTGGTACGGGCTTGGGGTCCCTGGCTGGTCAGCGGCTGGATTTGCATCTCTGCTGTTAGGTTCTCACTTCTAAACTTAGTCTCTGGGCTTCTGCTCGTTGCTTAGAGCAGAGCTTAGCAGGCCGCTCAGCTCGGCCGTCGTGTGCCATCCACTGCCAGACACAGAGAAGCGGCACAGCTTATTCGGGAAGCGTCACCCATGATGCCGAGATTTGAGTTTCACGTAACTCTCACATGCCATATTCTTGTTTCCTTTTTATTTCTTCATTGCAGGTGACATTCAGTATTATTTTATGTTCAGGCATACAGCATACTGACTAGATAGTTACATAATTTACGGCCTGGTTCCCCCGAGGGGTCTGGCACTCGCCTGGCACTGCGTGTAGTTACCACAATACTACCGACTGTATTCTCTGTGCTGTGCATACTCTTCTTTTGATTTTTAAAAACCACTTAAAAATGTAAAAGCCATTTTTAGCTTGCAGGCCGTAGAAAGCTGGTCGTGGGCTAGCTTGGCCCCTGGATGGTAGTGAGTTAGCTGGTTTAGAAATGTCATCTGAGCAATGCAAACTGTTCTCGGTATTTTGTAAAAAGTAGTAGACATCACTCTAAAAACAGTAGAAAAGGACTTATGTAAATCAACAGTAATCTAAATAATTAGTCGTTAGGTTTTTCAATGTGATAAGGACCCATAATCCTGTGGTCCAAATAAGAACACGTAGATTCTGAAACGAGGTAAAAACAGGTACTTGCAAGGTGGACTTTGCAGACATAACGTGGAGAGAAAGCAGCCAGACACCGGAGGGGATCCGAGTGATTGAGGTGTGTGAAATTAGAGGCCGCGCACGTGTCTGTGGGGGGCGCAGGGCCGGGGCGGGGAGCACGTACAGCCAGCTGCCATGGTCCTATTGAAAAAGAGCCCTTTTCTTAGGTACGTCACATTTCACAACAAAAATGCCAAAGTAAACGGGCCTCGACGTTGTGTGTGTGGTGATGCGGCGCGTGACGGCCTCCGTGGGGCCCGGTCTGCCGCAGGACAGGTGGCCGCGTTGGCCTCGGAGCTGCGCTGGGGGCCCGGCCGGGCGGGCCGACGGGTAACGGGGCACCCCTCGCAACTGCGTCTCCGCAGCGGCCGCTCGCCCGCCCTGCTCGCTGGCGCGTGCTCGGAGGTCCCTTCTTCACAGCAGCCGCAGTGCGGGGTGACTCAGAGGACCGTGTTGGTGGACTCTGCCGATCCGACGCCTCTGTGGCCCCTCCGTGTCCCGCAGGGCGGGTGCAGGGTGCGCTTTTTCGCTGGGACTGCACCCCCGCCCCCCGAGGCGCCTCGCTGCGGAAGAGTTCCTAGCCGTCAAGGTGGAGTATGGCATCTGATCTCCACTTTCTAGAGTGAGATCGCTCATTTATGTTTTATTGGCCTTTTGTATTTCTATTTTGGAAAACTTTCATGTGTTTTGCACAGTTAAAAAATTTGTTGATGTAAATGTCAAATGACATTTCGGCCAGTCCCTAGGATATGCATCACCGCTTGCCACTGCCTCCCTGGAACCTCGTGCCTCTCTGTGGTCTAATTTATCTTTCTTTTTTGTGTGGCTTCTGGGTTTTGAGTCTTAACTTATGAAGACCTGCACTGCAAGATTATAAATATCCACACTTCCCTTTAGAACTTTTGTGATTCCATGGTTTACAGTGAAATACTCAAATCAGTATTTTACTTGCAAGAATAAGGTGGAAGTCTGACTTTACCCCCCACAAACATCCTGCGATCCCAGCAGCAGTCGCTGAGCTGCCTTTCCTGCGGCGTGGAAGTGCAGGCACCACACGCTCCGTTTCCGGGGTCTGCACCGGACCCTCCGTTCTGTGTGGTTCATCTGTTTGTTTCTTCTGCAGATCCAGACGCTTTTCGTCATTGTAGCCTTTTTAACGTTTGGGAGAGTTAGGCCTTGAGCAGTCCTCCAATTTTTTAGCATTTTCATGGCTAGCCTCGTCCGTGTTTTTTTTTGACATTCGTTCTGTCCTCTCCCCTCCACGCCAGACTGTTTGGCATTGTACTTACTCGTGCATGAATTCAGGGAGAAGTGGCACCTTTGTGATGTCACGGCGACTCCCCCGTTTTCGAAGCCTTGTCTCAGAGTTTCAGGTTTTGATCATGCAGGGCTGTGTGATCTGTTCATTGTTCCGAGGTGTTTTTCGTGAACTGTTACTCCTGACGGCTGGGTGAAGTGTTTGCAGACCTCGGGTGGCTCGGTTGGTGGCTGGTGCCATTGCCGCCTGTGTCCTGGCCGTGCACTGCTGTCGGCTGCTGAGAGGCATCTCAGTCTCTCCCCATCACTGTGAATCTCTCTTTCTTGCTGCATCTTGTTGCTCTTTGTGTATTTTGAAGCACTTGTTAGGCACAGAAATATTTAGAATTGAGTTCTTTTGCTGAAGGGACGCCTGTGTCACTGTGAGTTGGCCCTCTGTCCTGGGGACAGTGCTCTGCATGTGTTTTGCTAGTGCTAATGCCTTCCCGTGCCCCCTTCCCAGATGCCGCTCACCCGCCTGCCCGGGCCGTGAGCTTGTCTTGGTGACTGCACAGGCGGGTGCCTGGGTCTCGACGCCACTTAGCAGCCTTCTGTCTGTCCCTTTGTTTTTCGGTCAGCGGAGTCTTTGGGAGGAGCCAGGATGGGCTTGTGAAGGCGCGTCCAGACCCCTGTGTGTGCCGACGCAGTCTGCGTGGCCTGGCTGTGTGTCTGGGGCCCGGGTTTCCTGCAGCTTGAGCTCTGGGTGGCGGGGCACCGGGGATGGGCTGTGGGTGCAGCCTCCCCTGCAGCCAGGGCTCTGATGTGTCAGCGGCTTCACGACCCACCTGGAAGGGCCTTTCTCTGCCTCCCTGGGGATTGGCCCAGTTCCCATGGGACATGTCCTCGGGTGTCAGATGTTTCCCCTCTGGATGTGGCTGGGGGCCTCGAGCTGAACTTCCAAGGGTCAGTGGGGTTGTCGCCTCCCTCCGCAGCTGCAGTCCTGCACTCCGAGAGCAAACGAGGGACAGATGTGGGCGAGAGTGGCTTTCGGGCCCTGTGTGGAGAGGGCTGTGGTGTTGGGGCCCCAGGGGGTCCCCCAGGATCTCTCCCGGTGGCCCGCCCGTGTCCTCCCTCGGCGGACACTCGGCCAAGCTGTTTCTGGTCAGGAACATGGCAGTTCCTCCCGTCTCGGGCAGGGACGGTGGTCAGCTGGGCAATGTCTGCATCGTCTCCCACGTGGCCCACACGTGCTTCTCCCTCACCTGCTCGTGCGGAGGTGCCCCGCTGAGCTGGAAGGCTGCCGGAACCTTCCAGGTCATTCCTTCACTGTCTGTGCTCGTGTTGTGTGTGGGCGTGTTTCCAGGTCTGCGCAGCTCCGCCGACAGGCGTTGACTCCCCACGCACTTTTCCTCCAGAAGCTCCACCTGGAGATGCTGACGGACCAGCCTCGGACCACTAAGTACCACCACGTGATCCTGCAGAACAGAGAGTCTCTCCGGGGCAAGGTGATCCTGGACGTGGGCTGCGGCACCGGCATCATCAGCCTCTTCTGTGCGCATCATGCGCAGCCCAAAGCGGTGAGTGCCTGGCCGCGGCTTCTGCGTCCTCGCAGGCCACGCGGCCAGGCCGTGCCGTGGGTGCAGTGAGCCTCAGGCAGCAGCACGCTGGCCGGCACAGGTGGAAGGTGTTCGCACGAGTGCACGTGGTGGGCGTGTTCGTGAAACGTTTATTTCTGGTAAATACAGAAGCACATCCTCGCGTAGGTCACCATCCAAGTGTCTTCCGCGTGTCGAGCAGTGACCGCCTGGCAGGCACCGGACAGACCTCACTCCCATTCCAGCATGCCCAGGCTCCGCACACTTGCAGCCCCGTGCGGCCCCTGACACAGGTGGCTAACGTTCCTAGTGTGCAGGTGCCACTGCAGTGCAGGGACCACTGAGTCCAGTCCCGTGGGAACCAAGACGTGGTGCCCAGCTCCCTCCATTGAGAGTGTGGACTTCAAATTACAGCAGGAACCACTGACACCGTGAAAGTGCCACTGTCCCCAGTCGGGTGCCTAGTCCTCCGCTGTCAGTGAAGGGTGTGTGGCGGTGTAAGCGGGAGCTGGCCCTGGCCTTCCCCAGGAGGCCCTGGGTGGGGGCTCCCCATGGGGCGCAGAGGCCTCTGTGTACCGCGGCCCGTCTGCCTTGTAGGCGGAAGGAGAGTTCCGTTCTCGGCAGCTCCGTCCCTGGGCGCCGCCAGCACTGCTGCCCTCTGTCCTGCCGGTGCCATTTCTCCGGTGTCGGTTCTGACTCAGCCAGGGTGATGACAGGTGCTGTGCGGTGCCTGGATGGGCACTGATGGCGCTTCCGCCACGTGCAGGTGTACGCGGTGGAGGCCAGCGAGATGGCCCAGCACACGGGCCAGCTGGTCATGCAGAATGGTTTTGCCGACGTCATCACCGTGTTCCAGCAGAAGGTGGAGGACGTGGTGCTGCCGGAGAAGGTGGACGTGCTGGTGTCGGAGTGGATGGGGACCTGCCTGCTGGTAAGCGGCTCCGGAGCCCTCACAGGACGTGATCAGTTTTGACTTTTTCCCTAGAGTCAGATTTACATAATTGGTTTCTGATATGGACACTGGCTTAACATCTTGAATTTTTAACTGATTAAAAAAACGCCTTTATAAGATGCTCAAGGATCTTCCTCAAGAACGATTTACGTAAATCCTCCTCTCTTTGGGGCTGTGAACACCCAGTGCTCCCTGCCCAGGCTGCCTTTTTGATGCCCGCTGAGTCTTCGTCTTTTTTCCTAGCCTGGGTCTCCCCTGCCCCAGCCGCCCTCCACGTACCCACGTCGCCCCCGTGAGACCCTGCCTGGAGGGGAGAGGGCATGTCCTGCTTCTGCACTGGCCTGCCCTGCACGCCACCTTGTGTGCTCAGCGACAGCTCAGGCAGCCCAGTGGCGGTTGGGAGCCAGGCCTGCAGGCCTGCACCTCTTGGGGACCCTCCGCTCGACACTCTCCTGGCTCGGGACCTGAGACGTAGCGAAACACCCCGACCTGAAATTTAGTTCTGAAAATCCAGAAAGGTGACGCTGGGGTGTCAGCGAGGGCAGCGCTGCTGGTGTTCCCAAGACGTAGTCCGAGCGATCAGCGAGTAGGTGCTGGTGGAAGCCCCTGGCTTCTCGTAGACTCAGAGACGAGGGAGGTGACAGCAGACGACATCGGGCCATTGGTCCTGTCGAAATGCTGAAGCGTGTGAACAGACTCGGCGTCCATGTCACATTCTGGCTTGTCAGTAACACCTGTGGACTCGTAAGGTGGTATGTGGGAAACAAGGGACCAACTACACTGCTAATCCGTGAGGCGTGCGCTGGCCTGTGTCCCCCGAACAGCAGTGTCCGATCACTCAGTGCTCGGGGAGCCCTTCCTGGCCGTGGGGACATGGGTGGCCAGCCTGCTGTATGCTCTGGCTGCCGAGTCCGGGTCTGCTCCTGGTGGGGTTGGGGGGCACAGGGGCCACCAGAGGGAGAGGGGGGGGCAGCGCCTGGCGGGGACAGCGTGGACTTCGTGTCCCTGTGTTCCAGTGACTGCTGGGGCGGGCAGAAGCTGGGTTGGGCTGTGTTGCATGCTGGGCAGTGGCCATGGTCTGGGACTTCTAGGGGTGGCGTGGAGAGCAGGTCCTGCATGGGTGGCCCTACTGGGTCTGCAGGCGGTAAGACCTGTAGGGTGGGGGTCGGAGAGCACCTGGCAGAGCCGACAGAACAGGGCGGGGCTGGTGGGCCAGGTGGGTGCCCCGCACGCATCAGGAGTGGGGCTGGGCTCACGCCGCTGGGTTCACAGTCCCTCAGGCAGAGGAGGCCGGGTGGGGGACCTGGGGTCTGCTGGTTGGGCTGGCTGGTGCCGCCCAGTGGGGAGGGGCAGCCAGCACTGGTCTTGAACTTGTGGAGTTGGTAGCACACTCTGTCACCCTTCTCACCGACCCCACGGCAGGCGCGGGGAGAAGCACTGGCCTGGCCCTGATTCACCATTCTTCCTTCTCTGGTTCTGTCTGCACATAAGTAACTTCAGCGACTTAGAGGAAAAGGACTGAGACCTTAAAAATAAAAGTCAGTCATTTTACCAGCAGTTACAGGTGTGTGAAGAAAAATCCTTGAAGGTAAACTGCTGAGCAGTAACCAGGATTCCTTCTGGGCTTACTTGTGGTTTTTATGTTCGTTTGTGCTTTTCTGAGTTTTCTGAGTTTTCCCATACGGAGGACATGTTACCTGTATAGTAAAGCCTGTCTGAGGTGGTTTAAGAAAAACAACTGCTGGCCCCCGCCCCTCTCCCCGCCATGCCCACCGGTTCAGACACAGAGCCGGGTCTTCAGTCGTAAGCGACCCCGGCCGCCTGTGTCTGAGGGACGTGAGGTGGCGTTCGGCCGCTATTCTGACGCTATTCTGACGTAAGTACCACGTGAATCTCCGAGGCACTCCTGCTCTGACCTTAAACTTTCATGATTTTAAGAAGTCCTCTCAGTCATCTTACAGGGTCGTGACTGTTCAGAGACTACCCAGACCACACTGACTTCATTTGACAGTCACACCCTGCCACACAGGTCTCTTAAAGATATAGCAGCCACCAACTCCCAGTGGCGGTGGCAGCGGCAGTAAAGAGCCCGCCGGCCTTCAGCCACGCCCCGGTCCGCGTTCTAGCGTGAAATGATGCAACATAGAGCCAGGCTGTGGGCAGCAGTGGTGCTCGACACATGGGCTGAAGATAAACCCCCCTGAGACGTGTAGGCTGGGGATGCCCCTGAGGGTGAACCCTCCCTGTAAAGGCCCCAGCCTGCAACGCGGCCTTGGGCCCTGTCCCAGGTCCCTGTGTGTCTCTCCCTCCCGCGCAGTTCGAGTTCATGATCGAGTCCATCCTGTACGCCCGGGACGCGTGGCTGAAGGAGGACGGGGTCATCTGGCCGACCACGGCCGCTCTGCACCTCGTGCCCTGCAGTGCTGACAAGGACTACCGCAGCAAAGTCCTCTTCTGGGACAACGCCTACGAGTTCAACCTCAGCGCGCTCAAGTGAGTGTGGTGGCTCGCCCGGCAACTGCCGGGCCCCCGGCGGGCGTGCGGCGTCCCCGAGGCAGACACTGCTGCTCTGGCGGCACCTGCCGCAGAGCTGAGCTGACGTGGGCGCCAAGGAGCGTTGCAGCCCCCCTGACGCCTTTAAACGGATAGCGGATGTGAGGAGAATTGAGACATCCTTTGTGATGTATGTTCCCAAATACAGTGGGGTAGATGAGGTCAAGTTTAAAGATGAAGCCTGTGTAAACGTGACGGATACGTTCCCACCAAGCTGCAGATTTTCAGTAAGGGTCAGAGGGTGCATCAGTGAAGTCATTTCTGACGTTTTGCAGAGAAAGCAATGCCCCAAACCAGGGGTTCTGGGTCTTTAACCTGACACACTGCACAGCTGAGCCTCAGGTTCCGGTATAAAGCCACGTCCTGGTCAGGACTTCACGGTTTTGTGTCGCCTCTGCTGAGGGCGGTGGCGTGAGTAGGCTGCTTCCGCATCTTAGTGCAGGGCGAAGGCCAGCGTCCCCCTGGAGGTGAGGGCAGGGCCCCCAGTTGTCAGAAGCTGGAAGAAACTTGCGTCTGCAGCAAGGACCAGGTGAGCCTGGGAACCTGCGAGACGTCCAGGTGGGGAGTCCACAGTGAGACCGAGGCCTGTGTGCCCTTTTGTTTTTAATTAAAACATTAAAAAAGAAAGAAAAATAGTGTCAACTGAGTTTGCTGCCGCCGATTGCTCACCACAGGGGTCCACAGTTTGGGGTGTGGCACGGCAGACTTGGCTCAGCAAGGCCAGGCGGCTGGTCTGTGAGCCGACTCCCACAGGGAGGGGATCCGCCCCCAGACCCTGACTGGTCCAGCCATGCAAATGAAGAGCACACATTCGTACAGTTTGATTAGTCCAAGTAGTACTGTCCTGATTGGTCAGTGGAGATGCAGATGAGGATATTGCTCAGCTTCTGCTGGGGGATGGGGGTGGGGGCCCTCAGTCCACTGGTGGAATCCTGACCCTAGGCGCTATTTTGTAAGGGGTGTGTCAACCGCAGGCACACAGTGCAGGAGGCTGGCGGATCAGCCTGTCTTTCCCTGGTGTGCAGCTGAGGGGCCCGTGCAGACAGTGGCTGCTGGACTCTGGTTATGAATTTGAGCCCAGTTAACCGTGAGGAGTCCTTCTCAGCAGGGGTATTCTTCTCGGGGTCAGCAAGATTAATGGTAAAGGTACAAGGTCTTCGCCATTGAACAGACTGAGTCCTCGCACCCTCGGCCCAGGTCGCAAAGGGAGTGGGGTGCGACGGCGCCTGGCAGTTGCTCTGCCGTTCAGCTGGGAGAGCGGGTGGGAGGGGCTGGGAGCCCATGAGGAGAGCAGTGAGGGGCGTCCCGCACTGCCAGGTGTTAACGTCTCCGGTAGGGACGCATTGTGGTTCTGCACCAAGGATGGCAGGTGAGGACAGCAAGCTCAAGTAGGCTGTGTGTGACACGCGGGGTCATCCTGGGACAGTTGATTAGCCCCTCGGAGAGAGTCTTGTCTTCTCTCACACTGTATGGTGAGAGTTCTGTGTTCAGCACCCGCCTCAGCGGCAGCAGCCCTGGCCACGTGGCGGACCCTGCGCAGGAAGGAAGAGGCCCTGGGCTTCAGTGGGTGCGAGTTGGCAGCATCTACGTGTTGGGACTCAGCACAAGTGCGATGTGAAAAGGCAGCGACTCCTTAGAGAAAGTCACCGCCAGAAGGTCTTAGAGTCATTTAGGAAAAGGTGGCTGTCTCAGTGAGCCAGTAAACCAGGGCCCAGGAACAGGCAAGTAGCACACACGGATATTACCAGTAAACGTTTTTGTTAAAAAGTGCAACGTCATCAGTAATTAAAACGCAAATCAAAAGGAATGCCATCTTTGCCCACACGATGAGCACAGACCAAGGTGGCGGCCCATGCCGCGTGCTACAGGCGTGACAGCAGAGGCACACGCCCTCCACGCCCAGAGCTGTGCGTGTGGGGACCCTGCGGGCCAGTGCCCAGGCGTGCACCCCCATTCCCGTCAGAGCTCCCGCTCCAGAGTTGCTCGTGTGTGTGCAGGACGCTGGGACCAGGGGCTCTCCACAGCAAGGAGGCTGCGTTGCCCTGTGTGCATCTGGGGGAGTGTCGCAGCTGTCTGAAAAGCCGGGTGTTCTTAGGACCAGCTAGTGGTCCTAGAGTTAAGAGGTGGTTAAACTGGTGGTCACAAGCCATCCGCACACGGTGGTTCCTGTTTTGCACACGTGTACATCAACGTGTCTGTAGGGGAGAAAAATGACTATCTCAAAATGCTGAGGCAGGAGTATGGGGGATATAGACGTTTCCTCAGATTTTTCTGTTTTAAAAATCCCTTATAAGGGCATAATTATTTTTATCGTTAGGAAAAATTAAAATACGCATATACAGTAGACTCCTGAAACATTTACTTTTATTTGCCATTTCAGAAGTTATTGCTGTGCTTAATTTTTGAAACATTTCTGTGGTAAATGATCATTTCTTGGCAAGTGCAGGGTTCAGCCTGTGAAATGGACGTTGGACGGCGTGCCGGGCAGGGGGGCGTGCGTGGGGGCCGGGGTGGGGCGGGGACGTGGAGTGCGTGCGGTGTGGGGGGAACGGCGTGCGTGGGGGGGCGTGACGTGCGTGTGGGGGGGGCACGGCGTGCGTGCGGTGGGGAGGACGGCGTGCGCGGGGGGCGTGGCGTGCGTGCGGGGGGGGACGGCGTGCATGGGGGCGTGGCGTGCGTGCGGTGGGGGGCACGGCGTGCGTGCGGGGGGCGGGACGGCGTTGGGGGGGCGGGGCAGGGGGGACGGGGGTGGGCGAGGGGGTCCAGGGGTCTGGCACGCAGAGGGCCCGGCGGGAAGCGGCTGTGGCTCTGAGTCCCCGCACGCCGCCCTCCGTCCTGGAGCCGGAGGGTCGTTGTTCTCGCTGTGCGGCGGGAGATGCTGCTCGTGTCGCATAGGTGACCGGCGACCGTTGGTTTCCGAGGGTCCGGACGCCGAGTGGCGGGCGGAAGGGCGGGCCTGGTTCCTCGGGCCGGGCTGCCCGTCGCCCCGCTGACGCGCACAGGGAGGGCGGGCGCCGGTGCGGGGCCCTGGGCCGCCCCGGCCTCTGGACGTCCTGGCCGGGGTTGGGGGGGGTGACGCACGTGCTGTTGTCACCCGGGAGTCAGAGCCCCAGGTGTCGGTGACGACGCTGAGCACCGACTTCGACCTTTTCCCCAGATCTCTAGCGATCAAGGAGTTTTTCTCGAAGCCCAAGTACAACCACATTTTGAAGCCGGAAGACTGTCTCTCCGAGCCGTGCACGATATTGCAGCTGGACATGAGGACCGTGCAGATCGCGGACCTGGAGGTGAGGGGAGCGCGCGCCCTCTCAGGCCGCGGCAGCGGCGTGCGCGGGGCAGTGAGCGGTCAGCGGGGTGGCGACCCTTTGGCTACTGATTTTCCCAGGCTTTCCTTGTGCTCTGCTCTGATTTTGTCTTTCATATTTTGCATTATTTTCTTTAGAGTTAACTCTTTCACATTTTCAGTTTTTTGTTTATGTTCCATATTAGCATTTTCCGATTCAAACAAATTATATCTCATTTCGTCATGGAATTGGAGCTTTTTCTAATTAAAATTTTTCCTAAGTTTTTTAGCTACTGTTGAAAGTTTAGTTCTTTCTGCTACTTCCGTCTCTTGTCACGAGGTGGCACCGTGGGTTCGGACGGTCCCAGGGAGGGCCAGCTGAATGTGTTGAGGCCTTAGTCTCTGGGTTGTAGAGAGCCAGCCCTGGGCTTCTATTTATGCAAGAACGGAGAAGAGAAAGTGTTCTGCAGGAATTTGGAGTCAGGAATTAGGCAAACAGGCTTTCGCGATCGTGCGCTGCGCGTGAACGCAGGCCCCGGCAGCTCTGTCCCTGGGACGGCGTGTGCGGGGCGTTCCGGACGTGGGCGCCGGCCAGGCCTCGCTGCTGCCGGGGCCCCGGGCGGCCTGGTGTCATGTGCTTGACCCCTGTCCCTTCTCTCGGCCGTCTGGTCGTGCCCAGATGATGAGAGGAGAGCTGTGCTTCGACATCAAGAAAGCCGGCAGCCTGCACGGGTTCACGGCCTGGTTCAGCGTCGGCTTCCACAGCCTGGAGGAGGACGGGCCACCGCTGGTGCTGAGCACGGGGCCGTTCCACCCGTGAGTGTGTCTGCCCGGGCGCCCGGTGCCGCGTCGGGGGTGGGGCGTTGTCCTTCAAGGCGTTGGCGCGGCCCGAGGCATGACAGCCAGCAGTTTCCAGACCTAGGCATGTGGGGTTGGCCCAGGGCCCTCCGGCCGGGGTGTCTAGCGGGGTTGGGCAGTGGGGCAGTCAGTCCCCGGCTCTGCGCGCCCCTCGTCTGTGCCCTCCGTCCAGGCCGCCCCGGGCGGGGACGAGCACAGAGCCTGTGGGAGGGGGGCTTGGTCTCAGCTGCTGCTGCATTCCTGTCACAGAAGTCAGGTCTCCCCTCAGACTTCCCGGGGGAGGCAGATGTCCCCTGAGACGCACGTGTTGTGGCTCAGGCCTTCCAGGTAGCCAACACTGCTGCTTTTGGGGCTTTCCCGGCCCTCCATGGACTGCCCATAAGTCTCCCCTAATGTGGACATCAGGCGTAAGTGTGGGAGGCCCTGGGGGATGGGGGAGCTGGTGGCAGTTGGTCCCGAAGGACCCGGTCCATCATTCGGCAACAGGAGAGAGAGGCTGAGGAGCTGTTTGCCCAGGGTATCCTTGTGGGTGGCAAGGTCGGGCCAGCGGTCAGTCCTCCCTCTGGGCAGTGGGCAGAGTGCTCCCCTTGGGGACCAGGGTGGTTCCCACCTGAGGCCCAAGGGGTCTGGGTGGCTCACTGGGAAAGAGACCCCCATGGTGGCTGAGGGGCTGGCCTGGAGTCGGGTGCAGACCAGCGTGACTGTGTCATGGGGTGCCGGGGGGCCTGTCGGCGGCCAGAGCCCGAGTGTTACTGTTGTCCCCCGAAAGGTGCGGTCTCATTCACATGCACCCCCCTTTTCCTGGACGTAACCATGGTTTAGGATGCAGTTTCATCGGTGTATGTCCCTCCCGTTAGCTGCAGCGTCCAGGCCACAGGCGTCAGAGGCTCACGGGGCGGGGTGCCTTGGGGTGGACGTGCTGTGTTAGGACGTGCGAGCCAGGTTGACCCTTTGAGGGGTGGGGGAATGGACACCATATGGGAGCCCTGTGTCTGGTCATGCGCCCTTGGGACAGGGAGAGGTGCCCTTACCCCTTCTGGAACCTGAGCGTGTCCTGGAGCCGTCCTCGCCGGGCTGTGTGCTCCTTGTGGCTGGGCAGCCGGTGCAGGGGGGGGGCAGGGGCTGTAACACCACGCGTGTCTTGCAGCACCACCCACTGGAAGCAGGTGCTGTTCATGATGGACGAGCCCGTCCCCGTGCACGTGGGGGACGTGGTCACGGGCTCGGTCGTGCTGCAGAGGAACCCTGTGTGGAGGAGGCACATGTCCGTCACGCTGAGTTGGTCCGTCACTTCCGGGCAAGACCCCACGTGCAGAAAGTAAGACATTCTACTGGACAGTCACGTGCTATGGTGTGGGTCCGGGCGGTCAGCAGTGGCCGCAGTGGCGGAAGCCTTGTCTGCGTTTTTCTGTTGCTCGCGCTGGGCGGTGGGCGGTGGGCACCAGTGTTCACAGAACAGGAGACGGGGCTGGGGGAAGGCCGGCCGTTGGCTCCGTGACACGAGCCAGTGAGGGGAGACCCAGACCAGCCTGGGGGCCACCCCGTCTGTGCACCCAGGGGCCCCGGCCGACCCCTTGCGCAGCCTCACACTGTGGAGCCTGCAGGTGGCGGGCATGTGACGTGCAAGTGAGGTGTGGGGCGTGTGCCCCGACCGGGCAGCGGCGGGGAGGGCCGGTGCCCCGCGGCGCGTGTCCGGCTGGCAGGGGCCGTGGGCTTCGTGCCCACGGGGCCACCGACAGTGGGTCTCTGCTCCAGACTTGGGGTTAATGCGGGATGGGACAGAAAATCACCCCAGGGTTTCTCTTCCTTTTGTAATACCCGTTTTGTGCGTTGCCTTCTGCCAATGTTACCTTACAAGTCTGTCGTCTAAGAAGCTTCCACAGCGAACGCCACCGTGAGCCCGAGGGGAAGGGTGTGTCCCTGACAGATCTGCTTCTTTTGCGTCTTCAGGTTGGAGAGAAAGTCTTTCCGATCTGGAGATGACAGTGGCCGTTCTGCTCAGAGGCAACATGGGCGCGTCGGAGCCGCGGACGTGAGTGAGCCCTGCCGCACCCCGCGCACGCACGCTGCCCGGCGGGGCGCAGCACGCGCTCTGCGGGCTCCGCAGACCGACACGCTTGGGCCGCCCTCGCCACTGTCACCGCCATGTCTGTCCTTAGAAGTAGGCCGTGTCTCCAGGTGTCCACCAGCGGCGCCCACAGTGCGGACCTGTGGGGCGGCTGGGGGCACAGTGTCCCTAAGCTAGGTCTAGTTCTGCACTCGTAGGGCGCACACGTCACCCTGTACTCCCGTGAAAGTGACTGTCCGTGCATCATGTGCCCCTCCCGCCCTCGGTCCATCCCCGCAACACGCAGGACCCGAGGTGGCGGTGCATGCGCTGGGCTCTGCATGACGTAGAACAGCCGTAGAGACGTCTTCCAAGTGGACTGCGTGTCGGCACATAGGGCATCGCAGTAAATATTTTCAAACAGACACGTGCATTGCCTTGCAGCCTCTCTCATCTCACGCCAGGGGAAACGTCCACATTTCTGTGTGTGTGTGTGGTTTTGACTTTTAGGTAACTTTTTATTGGAATATGCACATCCCAAAGTGTGCAAGTCCTGAGTGTACAGGTAGCTGAGATTTCCCACAGTGGACACACGTGTAGCCAGTGTCCGGGTCCAGACACTTCGACACCCCTGAGGCCCCATGGGTCACGCCTGACTTTGACTGGTTGCCTTTGCCTGGCTCTGAACGTTGCTGGAATGGAATTACGCAATGTGTGTTTGCTGTAAATCTAATGTTTGTGTCTTAAAGTCCGTGGTTGAACCCTAACCCACAGTGTGCTATTGCTGGGAGGTGGGGCCTTTGGGAGGTGACTGGGTCACGAGGCAGGCGCCTCAAGGCAAAGCCAGACAGCCTCCGAGACCCGTCTTAGGTCCTTCAGAGTCTGAATGAATAGCCTGTGAGCACCCGGCTCTGGAGCCCCACTGGGTCCCTGAGCCCTGGCCACCGACTCCCAGCTCTGGCGCGGGGCACAGGTGCAGCCAGCAGCCTGTGTTTAGCCCAGCGACATGCTCATAATGAGAGGCTCCGGGACTTCTGTGTGTGGCCTGCTGGGGACCCACTGGGACCCCTAAAGTCTCCACACCCCACGGGCATGCTCACTGATTCCTCAGCAGACGGGCGCCCTGTCGAAGGAGCCGGGCCACCTGGAGCTTTCTCTGGGTACGAGGGGTGGCGGGCGGCCTGTCTGGCTGCCACACCGGGAACCGAAGGCCCTGCCACACGGCGGTGACACCCTCTCCTCACAGGAACCAGGAGACATGCTCTTCACCTTTACTCCTAAATGGTGGGCAAGGCTTGCCAAACACACAAACTACCAAAACAAAGACCAGGACGAGCAGACGCCATTAAACAAAGAATCCTGGAAGGACTGAGCGGCCTCAGACACTGAGGTGGCCGCACACACGGAATAAAATCAATCCGAGGACAGGAAAGCTCTTCAACGTGTTAGAAAGTTGTGAAATGCAATATATTCGCAGATAAAGAGTATAAGATGGATATGCCATTCTTGCGAAATGAACCCCGTGAACCAGCAACCAGGCCAGAAAAAGCCTGTGGGCCTCACGGCCCTGGTGCCTGTGCCCAGGCCTGGCCCCAAAATGAAGGAGGCGGCCGGAGAAAGGGAGCCGGGTTCTGGCAGAGCAGCGGGTGGGGAGGGCCCGAGGAGGCCTGGCGTCTGCCACTGGGGCCATCGGGAGAGGGAGGGGCCGGAAGGAGACCAGTCAGCTCTGAGGAGCCAACCCTCGCGGTGAGCTGGGGCTCTGGCTGACGGGGCTGCCCCAGCCTGAGGGGGCGAATGGGGGGAGACCCACGTGCAAGCGTGTTTCGCTCCTGGGTGACGTTTGGGGGGAACTGCTGGCTCACACGGTGGCTCCGTGTGTAGCTTTGGGGGACTAGACGCCAGTCTCTCAGAGGCGGGGCCGTTTCACGCTCCCACCAGAGACGTGGGAGGGTTCCGGTCTCTCCACGTCCTCCCCAGCACTGCTTCTGTCTTAAAAAACAAAACCGGTTCCAGCCGTCCGGCTGGCTCCGGGTGGCATCTCGCTGTGGCTTTGCGTGTCTCCCTGGTGCCCGGTGATGCCGAGCACCTTGCCACGGCTCGCTGGCCGTTCGCGCTTGTCTCTGGAGGGTCGTCTGTTCCGATCCTTCTCCCATTTGTGTATCTTCCTGTTATTACGTTGTAAGTTCTTCACATGTTCTGGATAAAAGTCCCTATCAGATAAGTGATTTCCCAATATTTTCCCCAATCTGTGTGGTTACTTATTGTGCAGCAGAAATGATTTTAATTTCCATGATCCCCAATTTATCTTTTTTTTGTCACTTGTGCTTTTGGTGTTGTGTGTCTAAGGAACCATTGCTTCACCCAAGATCATGAAGATTTACTCCTATGTTTTCATCTGAGTTTGTAGTTTTAGTTCTTCATTGAGGTTTTGGCTCCATTTTGAGGTGTCTCTTGTGTATTGCCTGAGGAAGGTGCACGGGAACGTGTCGTCCTGGCCTGGGTGTGGGAGGCGCCCCTGCGGGGCACCCTCACACCTGCCGTGGTGTCCTCTTTCCTGCCCCCTGAGCTCCGCACAGCCAGCGAGCCCCCGGCAACAAATCTTCAGCGTCACTCTGCACAGGACCGCGTTCATGGTTAATTTTTTAAATTCTCTTCCCATGGGCGTCTTACAAATCCAACGTGCAAGGACTGGCTCAGACAACAACCCGAGTGGGAAGAGCCGCTGCTCGCCGGTGCTCAGCGGGATGGAGCTGTTCGCCCGGCCCGGTCAGCGTGGGCTGAGTCAGCTTTCAGCCTCTGGTCTCGCTGTGTGGCTTCTGTCCTTTACGTCCTCGAGCTGACAGCTGTGAGCCTCTGACCCTGAGGCCACAGACAGCGTCAGTCCCGTGACAGGAAGGCCTCGTCCCAGATGCGCCCGGCTGGTTCTTCGCAGACACGCTGTCACCCAAGCGGCCCCCCAGGAGGGCCCGGCCTCTCACTGTGGAGCCGGGCAGGGGCCGGGCCAGGCCTCCCGCAGGGCGGAGGTCGCCGATTGCCGGCAGCCAGGTGGACTCAGCTGAACCCACGGGCGACGGCGGGACACACGGCCTGCACGACGTCTCCGCTGAGCCACGAGGGCGGTGGGCGCCAGGTTCTCGGCTGCACCCCGTCTCAGGCGGACTGGGCCGGGGCGTCTGAAGGTCTGTCGCTGGCCCAGGGGCCCCTCCTCCGGGTTTTGCCTTCAACCTGGTTGGTTTGCTCAGGGAGTCCTCTGAGTGTGGACAGACGGGCTCAGCCTGGGGACACGTGGCCCCACCGTGGGGTCCTGAACCACAACGTGAGAGGGCCGGGAGGTCGAGTTCCCAGCCCCGTGGGGCACTGCGCACAGGGACTGCCCCACCACCCGGGCGCCGAGCAGGGGCGGAGCGACCCCGGCTGCTGTTAGGACCACGAGGCTTTGTGCACCAGCAGAGAGACGGGGCAGGTAGACAATGTCACGGTCACACAGTGCTGCCCTCTTGAGGCCATGCAAGTGTTTGGTTTTCCTCACAGGGCAGCTCCTGGGGGCCCCTTTGGCAAACCGGAGCCGGAGTGGGACTTGGAGGTCGCCTGGGTCAGGCTCCAGCCGTGGCCGTCTGCCTCTCTCCACAGCTCCCTGATCACCAGTGTGCCCGGTGCCTCGCCCCCCAGTGTTCCCTGGGTCGGCGACTGCTGTGCTCCGTGGCCGACAGGGCTGTTTTCCATGTTCCCTCGGTTCTGCCCACTGCCCCGAAGACAGGGCTGCAGGTGACCTGGTGACAGACCCCCACACGGACAAACACGCGTCCCTCCTGTCCTCCCCCCCATCCTGCACGGGGACCCCACACAGTCCCCGCCTCACAGCCTCCTCTCACGGGCGTCTCATCAGGAAGGAGCACCCACAGCCTCCAACCCCGGGCGCTCCTGTGGGGGTGGGATGGGGGCCTGTGGCTGAGGGGCTTGGCCCTGTCTGGGGGGCCCAGAGGGCTGCCTCAGCTCCCCATCAGGCCCGGCTTCTAAGTGTCCCTTGGTGCTGTGGTGGGGCCTGGGCTCGTCGCCTGGGCCCACAGAGGAGGGTTCCGCTCCTGCCCACACAGCAAGCAGGGTCTGATGGGCTCTGGGCCCTGCACTTCGAGGCTGACGCTCAGGCAGTAGCCAGTGGCTGGTGAGAGGGCAGGAGGGACGGTGCGGGCTCTGGGTCCTCAGCAGCGGGTCAGGCCCCCAGCAAACACGTGGTCCCTGCATTCTGCCAGCTTATGAGAAAATGGGCGCGAAGCTGTGGGGCCACCCACGGGAGAGGGACATGGCAAGTTGCCTCCGACCTCCTGCTCCTGTGGCCCGAAACCAAAGCTGAGGACCGGGGAGCCCCTGCCTCTGCCCCTCAGTGTCTGCCTCCAGAGCAGGGGCAGGGAGAGTGTGGTGGCGTCTGGTGTGCAAGTGACCGGCGTCCTGCCCCATCACCCAGGGCCAGGCCAGAGGAGCTCAGCAGCCCTGCCAGCCCTGGGTGACTGCCAGCCCTCTGTCCCCAGCACTGTGCCCCAACAAGGAGGGGTGAGGTCCTTGGTTAGAGCCATGAGTGGGTGGAGCATGGCCTGTGGAGGGGGACCTGTGTCCACCCCCTGCTTTGGGCGAAGAGCAAGCTGGCTGCGTGTGAAGGCGGAGGTGGGGGTGGCACCTCCCTCCCCAGGAGTGAGGGGCCAGGTGTGAGGACAGGTGTGGGGAAGGAAGTCAGGGTGACATCAGGGCTCTGCCTGGCGGGGGGTTAGGGCGGTGGGGGGGCAGTGTTAGTTGTTGCCCTTCCCCCACCCCACGTCTGCGGGTCTCTCCTGGGAAAAGGTGCCATGATCCAGTGTCTGTGATGACCCCAGGTGTTGGTGAAAGCTCAGGTGAGCTTGAAGCCGTGCCCCAACATCCAGCCACTTGCCCAGCGCTGAGTGAGGGTTCGTGCTCATGACCCTCAGGGGCCAAGAAGAGCCGCACCCACCTCACAGGAAGTGTGGGAAGCATACAGGAGGCCCCGGGCGAATGCCAGCGGCCCCCCTGCTGGACCTGGGGGGGGGGCCAGCTGCCAGCCGAGTGGTGACTGTGAGGCTTGTCGCTGCTCAATGTACACATTCGCACTGAGTTAATATTGAGGTCATATTAGTATACATTTTAATTACATGATAAAAGTAATTTAGGTTGACATTAGTGACGTAGAAGTTTTTTCTTTAAAAATTGTCCATTCGTCATTCATGGGAGAAACCACCCCAACACACTCCTGCAAGGCGGGGGATTGTCAGGACACACGGAGCTTCGGTTCCCGCCCCATGCCCACCTGGATCTCAGGCAATTTATTGTCGAGAGGACTTGACCTCTGTGCCTGCATCAGAAGGATGTGGTGAGGATCAAGTGTATGGAAATGGTTTGCAATCTGCAAGCTGAGAGACATGTTCCATCCGTCTGTCGGTCCGTCCGGCTCTGTCCATCCATTTGCCAGCTCTTCTGAGCTCTTAAACCCTTCGCCAGAGCCTGCTCCACTCGCACTTACAGACGTGATGCCCACAGAGCCGTGGAGGCCACATCATCCCTCGTTGACAGCAGTACACGGAGCTCGCATTGCTTACGAGGGTTCCCCGAGGCCACTCAGCTGCCAGGCAGGCACGGGACCACCCCTGTGTGGTGACAGGCAGTGGAAGGATGCGTGGTGGGCTCGTGTGGCATGAGGTCCTCCATGGTTGGGGAGGGGGTGGGGCTGGGCTGGCCTCTCCAGGGCTCTGCAGCCCTGGCTGTCTCCTCGCTGTGAGTGTTGTCTGAGCTGTTCTGCTCCGCTGTGCACAGCCCAGGGCTGTGAGTGACGCCGAGGAGCTGTGGCCTCTGGGGACAGGTAGGGATCAGCTGTTAGGGAAGACTGTAAGTGTGGCTGGGAAATGAGTCCCAGTGAAAAACTAACGTGAACTTGTAGTTATATGTGGAAATCCTGCCCCCTGGTGCGGCGGTGTCAGGAGGTGGGGCCGTTGGGAGGTGATCAGGAGGTGATTGAGAGAGTGGCCTCACGAAAGAGAAAGAGGCCCAGGGGCTCCCTCGGCCTTTCTGCCGGGAGGACACAGCGAGGAGGTGGTGTCTGTGAGCCGGGGCGTGGGCGCTCCCCGAAGAGCCCCTTGGAATGCCCGTTATGCTGGTTCCCTCTCCCGATGGTATCAACTAGTTCTTGTATTTCTCTTGCATTATTTTTCATTCTTCAGTTTCTCTCTTCTTCCTTCTGATTTATTTCTGGATTTCTGCCTTCATATCACTGATGATTTCCTCCATTTGATCGACTCTATTTCCCAAGCTTGCTATTTTGTTTTTCATCTCTTTCAGTGCGTTCTTCGTCTTCAGAATTTCTATTGGTTTCTTTTTGAGGGTTTCAGGCTCCTTGCTAAAAACTCATTCTGCTTATCTAGTTTGTTTTTCAACTCCTGGAATCGTTTATATGAATTACTTTGGACATCATTGATTTCTTTTTCAGAAGTACCATCCTGAATTCTCTATCATTTCAGCTGCATATTTCTACATCTTTAAGCTTATATTCTGGAGACTTTTCTTTCTTTCTGAGCTCCTGCTACCTTGATGGTACATGGTGTTCAATGGGCTACTTTGCCACCTGGGAATTAATGGAAGTGTATTCTGCTTTTTTTCTCCAGAAAGAAGATTTATCGTATAAAGACCTCTCTTCAGCCTGTTGCTAAGATGGCATTTTTCTTTCGATTTCCAGTAGGTGGCATCTGTTTCAGTAGCACGTGCTCAGATTCCCCTGGGGCTTCGTGGTGTTCAGCCTCCAACGATATGGGGGAGGGGCCCGCCGGGTGGGGAGATGGGGGCTGTGGCTCAGCCTCGCATTTTGCAACCGCAGCTGGTAAAAATCAGCTGTTGCTTCTCTGCCATCCACACTTTCTGCCTTGACCCCTGGGCACGGCCGCTGGGTGGAGCTCACAGCTCTCTCAGACAGGGCCGTTCAGAGATCAGAGAACTCACGGCACAGTCTCCCCACCCCCCACCTCCTGCAGGGAGCCCCGGCTGGCTGCGGGAGGCAGCTTCTTCCTTTCTCCCAGTCCACCTCCCGACTGCCAGAGTTCTGCCCTGTGGTAGCTCTTATGCGCAGATGCCACACTCAGACATGCTTGTGAGCAGGTTGCGTGTTTTTTGTGGATTTTTAATGTTCATTTTATTGTTGTTTCAAGGGGATCGACCTGGGACGTCTCTCACTCTGCCATGTGTCTGACGTCATTTTATTTCTACTATTTAGAAATTATTTTATTTTAGTTCCATAAATGTGTCCATTCCTTGCAATGGAAAGAGTCCTAGCTGACAAAGCAGAATCAATAATCCCTGAGCCCTCAGCATGGTGTCCTCACTGGGTGGGGCGCTGAGGAGATGAGGACACTGGGCCGGCCCGGTCTTAGGGGAGCTGCTCTGTCCCTGCTCCTTTCCTGTCCTGGGAGAAGGATATCCCAGCACACCCAGAGGAGAGCTGGCAGGGGGAGGAGATCCCTGGGTGGCTAATTGGCCTGTTTCTATTTTCCTTATTTTAGAGTCCATTTTATTACTGTGTAGCTTTACTAGGAAATCACTCATTTCCTCTATGTTTCCAGTTTGATGCAATAGGATTGTTTTGTTTTTTTTTTTTTCTTTTAATTTATTTTCTCTTCCTACTTTTTATATAATTGTTACAATTAATGAACAGATATTGATTTATTATTACTTACTAAAGTCTATTTTGTTAAGGTGACTGGATTCAGGCTCAGTCTTAGTGCTGGTGCCTCTATCTCTTAAAGCCCCCACCAGCCATCCAAGCAGAGACGTGAGTGCTGACAGCTGGGGGTGGAGATGATCAGGGGTAAGAAGACCAGACAGGGGCTGTGGCTAGTGCCACCTGTGGACAAGGGTGGCACAGATGCCAGTCGGCACTTAGGGAAGCTTTGGCTATTTGGACACCAGCAGGAGAGCTCATTCTGCTACAAGGACACTATTTGCTAAATTTTGATTTATGTGGCCCACAGAAGGTGGAGAAACGACTAAAGGGAAGAGAGAGAGGGAGTGCTAATCACATACTGGGCAGGAGCTGACGTCACCACCTCACTGAGTCCCTCTCAGCCCCCTGAGAGGGGCTACTTCCATCTTCCAGCTGAGGAGACCGAGTTTCCATTTCTTTGCCTGAAGTCACTCAGAGCTAGTGGATAATGAAGCCAGAGTCAGCTCGGCGCCTGTCTGGGGCTCAGATACTCCCCCACAGGGAACGTGCCACCCTTAACTCTATTCTGAGCACCCAAGAAGCTCTTGGAATAACAGGAGTGGAAGTTAAAAAAAAAAAAAAAAAAAAAAAATCGCTGCTGCCATCTCGTGGGCATCTTGAAAATAACACCCTAGTGTATGTCATTAGAAAATTTATTTTCTGCATCTTCTGGTGGACATTTTAGGAATACATTGGAGTGTTGGGCATCGTGAGAATTCATTTTCTGCCACCATGTAGTGTGCATCTTGGGAGTAAAATGCCATATAGTGGGCATTTTATGAATAGCATACAAGTGTATATCTTAAGAAAGTTATTCTGTGCTGTCATCGTGGGAACCACTTAAGTAACACACTAATGTATGTTATCATGAAAAGTTATTATTTGTTGCATCTAGTGTGTATCCTGGGAATAACTGATGAGTGTATGTCATCATGAGAAGTTATTTTTTGCTGGTCAGTCCCGGGATGCGAGAGCGTCCACCCAGACCTCAAGCAGGGCCTGGAACCAGCCAAGGCACGCGGTGCCTTAGCGTGGCTGGCGCAACCCCCACAACACCCCTCCCCTGCCCCAGTAGGTGTGATGCAGGCGCGGGTGTCTCCGGCGCCCAGGAGGGCAGGCTCAGACTCTTAGGGCGGCAGGCTACACATTCTCACGTCTACGGCCACACCACCCTGAACGCGCCCGATCTCGTCTGATCTCGGAAGCTAAGCAGGGTCGGGCCTGGTCAGTACTTGGATGGGAGACCGCCTGGGAATACCGGGTGCTGTAGGCTTTTGCCCCGCCCTCCATCAAGGGTGCCTCTGGACGTCCCCGGTCCCTGCTGGCTCGCTCTTTTGGGGGTCCCGGGCAGCCGCCTGAGCCCAAGGGCTACCAGCTCGGCCGCGCTTTTCGCGCCCTCTTCCGCCCGCCCTGCTCTCCTGCAGTGGGCCCTGGGCTGTTTTCTCTCTCCGCTCCGGCCCATCCCTTCCTGGGCTCCGCGGGGCGGAGCCCCAAGGGCAGAGGGCGAGGTCTTGGTCAGAAGCGTTGCCTGGTGGAGTCACCGGTGGCTCCGTGTGGTGTTGGGCATGTCGGGCTCGGCCACGGCGGGAGCGCAGGGGAGGGGTGCGTCTGGGTCATGGCTGGCATGGGACTTTGCAGGGCCGCACCTACCTAGGTGAGCAGGTGGCCGAGAGGTTGGAGGCCCACGCCCGAGCCGGGTTCCTGCCGAGCAGCCAAGACAGGGGAAGCGGGCTGCCCGGGGCCTGGGCAGTCCCGGGGTGCAGGAGCCGCCACCCAGACCTCCAGCACTGCCGGGAACCGGCCAAGGCCCGCGCGCCATAGCTCGGCTGGCGCTGGCTGGCCGTCCCCTCGCTGGCGGAACCCTCCGGCAACTTCCCCCCACCCGCCCCCAGTAGCTGCACTGCAGGTACAGGCATCGCGGCGCCCGGGAGGCCAGGTTCGAGCTCTTGGGGCGGCACACAACACCATCTCCCATCTACGGCCATACCTCCTTGAACGTGCCTGATCTCGGAAGCTAAGCAGGGTCGGGCCTGGTTAGTACTTGGATGGGATTCCGCCCCGGAATACCGGGTGCTGCAGTCTTTTGCCACCTCCTCCCTTGGCCGCCCTCCAGCCAGGGTGCCCCTGGATGCCCCCAGGGCCTCCTCTCTTGCTGTCTCGGCGTCCTGGGCAGGAGCCTGAACCCAAGGGCTGCACAAACGTCCATATGCCCCTCGCCACCGCCCGCCTCCACGTGCTCCCTTGCAGCCAGCCCTGGGCTGTTTTCTCTCTCCAATCCCGGCGTTTCCCTTCCTGGGCTCCGCTGAGCCAAGCCCCGAGGGTGGAGGGAGCTGGGCGGAGGGCGAGATCTCGGGCTGAAGCGTTGCCTGGTGGTGTCACCTGTGTCTCCGTGTGGTGTTGGGCAGGTCGTGCTCGGCCACAGCAGGGAGCGCAGGGGAGGGGTGGGTCTGGGTCTTGGCTGGGATGGGACTTGGCAGGGCCGCACCTACCTAGGTGCCCAGGTGGCCGAGAGGTTGGCGGCCCACGCCCGGGCCGGGGAGCAGCCAAGACTGGGGCAGCGGGCTGCCCGGGGCCTGGACAGTCCCGGGGTGCAGCAGCCGCCACCCAGACCTCCGGCACTGCCGGGAACCCGCCAAGGCCCGCGGTGCCATAGCTCGGCTGGCGCTGGCTGGCTGTCGCGTCCCGGTAGGACCCTTTCCCCCAACCTCCCCACACCCGCTCCCAGTAGCTGCATTGCAAGCGTGGGCTTCTCTGGCGCCCGGGAGGCCATCCTTGAGCTCTTAGGGCCGCAGGCGACAAGTTCTACCGTCTACGGCCATACCACCCTGAACGCGCCCGATCTCGTCTGATCTCGGAAGCTAAGCAGGGTCGGGCCTGGTCAGTACTTGGATGGGAGACCGCCTGGGAATACCGGGTGCTGTAGGCTTTTGCCGCCCCCTCCTTTTGCCGCCCTCCCGCCAGGGTTCCCCTGGTGGCCCCCGGGCCCTGCTCGCTCGCTGTCTCGGGGGTCCCCGGCGGGCGACCGAGCCCAAGGGTGTCTCCAACCGCCTCGCGCCCGCGCCCTCCCCCACCCTCGCCTGCTCTCCTGCAGCCAGTCCTGGGATGTTTCCTCTCACCGCTCTGGGCCCTTCCCTCCTTGGGCTCTGTGGGACCGAGCCCCGAGGACCGCCGTCTCTGACACACGCGGGGAGTGCGCTCGCATCCCCGGGACGCGGGACCGGCCACCCCCACCTGCCGCGCTGCGCCTAGCCCGGCCTCTGCAGAGGCCGCAAGTCTCCTCCGACACGCTTCTCCCCGCCCTTCTCACCCGACAGACAGGTGCCCTCGGACCAGGTGCGAGGCCGCCCCGCACACCCGGGACGGGAAGCGGGAACGACCAGCCGCGTCAGAGAGGCCGAGACACACGAGAGCGCGCGCGCGTGTGCGGCAAGAGCCCTCTCGCTCGCGGCAGGCCGCAGCGAACAGCCACACACACGCACACGCACGCGCGCGCGCGCACACACACACACACACACACACACACACACACACACACACACGGAGCCTGTGCGTCTTGCCTGTCTGCGGCGGGACCCCCGGCAGGACTCAGGAAACAACGAGACTCCCTGAGCCCCGACCTGCACCCGGGCACTGGGTACGCGGCACGAACCGCCTCCCTGCCCGATCGTAGCCCCGGCACCACCACCCTCTGCTGTGGAAGCGGCCTCTTCAGGGCGGCCGCAGGGTCTCGGGGTCACAGCCAGGTTCCGGCTCTGTGCGTCGGGGCGCTCGTCTGCGAGTCCTGTCCTGCTCTCGGCGCGGGCAGGCACGGGCTCGCGCTTCTTCTCGCGCGGGGTCTCCTCTCTCGTCTCTCTGTCTCTGTCCCTTCCATCCTCACTGTCTCTCTCTGTGTCTGACCGCAGCCTGCTCCCGCGGTCCTCCCCTTCCCCGGCCGCCCCGTCCCCTCCTTCGTGGCTCTCACTGGGCCTCCCCGCCTGGCGACCTGTCTCCTTTCTCCTTCTCTCCCGGTCATTCGCTCTGTCTCTGGGTTTCTTTGTTTCTCTGTCTCAGCTCTCCCTCTCTCCGTCTGTCTCTCTTGATGGAGAGCGTCGATGTGAAGGCAAGGGGCAGCGGACTGGGCGGGTCCCTGGTCCCAGTGGAGGGCGAGGGCTGCGTCAGTCCAAGCGGTGCCTCAGGGTGTGGACGGAGGCTCCGTGTGTGTTTGGGCAGGTCGGGTACAGCAGGACGGGGAGGGCAGGGGAGGATCACCTCCATCACCACGAACCTTCCACTCAGGGCTCTTCACGCTGACTCGTGCTGTGGGCTATTACATGGCTTAGTCTCAGCACGTAGAACAACCCTGGAGTTTCTGGTGTAGAGAGAATTGCGCATGGTGCACAATCTTGCTAATGTGCTGTTGGTTTCCTATTGCTGCTATTTGTTGGAGGGTTCTTACATATGTGTTTCTAAGGAATACAAGTCTTATTCTGTTTTCGTAATGTATTTGTATTTGTATGATTTGATTGGATAGGGGTTACTGTTAGTGGTTTAGAGGGCCATGCCCAGATTTGGGCTGGATTAGAGGTTCAGGTTATGGCTTATGGTTTGCTTATGGTTTATGTTTTTTGTTTATGGCTGTATATATAGTTTATTGTTAATGGTGATAGATTATTGATTATGGCTAAAGTTTATGGTTTTGGTTACGGGTTATGGTTATGGTCTATAGTTTGTGGTTATGGCTTATGGATTATAGTGTATGGTTATAGTGTAGTATTATGGTTAGGGTTTCGGTTATGGTTTGTAGTGATGGTTTTAGGTTATGGTTGTAGGGTTTCATGTTTTAGGTTTTATAGTTAGGGTTTACAGTTTAGGTTAAGGTTTAGATTTAGGATAAAGGTTGAGCTTTAGGCTTTGGGTTAAGGGTTTTAGGTTTGTGGTTTAGGGTTCAGTGATGTGGAATCTGCTGCTTTCCTGAACTGGCACCTACTCTTACGCCCAAGGCCAGCACCTCAGCTTTCCTTTGGGGACTAATCTCACCTTCTTCCAGTGCAAACAGTTCCAGAGGGCTGACACTACATCTAGCCATCCCATGTTCCCTCCTCTGGGTGCTCTGATGGGTTCAAGGATGACAATGGTACCCAAGCCAGGCCAAAGGCATTTAAATCCATGACTTTTCACAGAACCCAGGGGAAGGAGAAATCCTCCCCGGTAGAATGGAGTGAGTGGGCATCAGCCTGGAGTGGCTGGAGGCCCCCATACAGTTAGAGAGACTGTGCCTGTGAGGGGGGCCACCTGTAGGCACTTAGGAGGACAGAGGGCTAGAGAGGGACCAGGTGACAGTGCTAGAGTGTGAGGATCTGAACTTTCCAGGCCCAAACCTACTCTTAAACTTGCCTCTTGTAAGTAGTAGTTTATTTCTACCACTTAAAATAATTATTAACTTGTTTTACTTCAGTAAGTATGTCCAGTTGCTTGCAGTCAGAAGTCCTAGCTGACACGGCAGAGTCAGTAATCCCCGGGACTCCCTCTGCAAGGTGTCCTTACTGAGCAGGGCCCGGCTGGGGAAGCTGAGGATACTGGGTAGAGCTGGGTCTTAGGGGAACTGCTGAACAGCCCCATCCCTCTTCTTTTCTTGTCCTGGGAGAAGGAAACCTGAGAACAATGTGAGGAGAACCTGCAGGGGGAAGAGGTCCCTGGATGACTAATTGGTTTGTTTGTATTTTTATTAAGGTTCATTTTATTAATATGTATTTTTACCAGGAGATCACCCATTTCAATGTGATAGGTTTGTCTTATTTTACTTTTAATTTATCTTTCCAAAATTTTTACAATGAATGAGCGCATATTGATTCATCAGTATTCCCCCGAAGTCTGTATTTTGTTCAGGTTCCTGTATTCTGGCTCAGCCTCAGTGCTGGGTGCTCAGTGCCTTGATCTGTTAAAGCTCTTACCCACCAACCAGAGAGGTGAGTGCTGACAGCTGGGGTACACATTGACTGAATTGGGGTATTATGATAGAGAATGAGACCAGGAGAGAAATGGACCTGATAGAGACTATCCTCTAGGCTGCAGGAACCCGTAGGTAGTTCTATGCATGGGAAGTGGCAGGATTAGACCCCTGATTTAGAAAGATCAAGCTGGTTCAGTGTGGAGGTTGGACTGGACGAGAGAGGGGCAGGGAGCAGGAAGACCGGTGAGAAGGCTGGGAGAGGTGGTGCTGGCCCGAGTGGAGGCAGGGACCGTGAGTGAGGAGAGGGCCAGAAGTATGAAGACCAGAGAGGGGTGTGGTTAGTGCTGTCCTGAGGGCAAAGCTGGCACAGATGCCAGTTGGCACTTAGGGGGACTTTGGCTACTTGGACACCAACAGGAGAGGTGATTCTGCAAAAAGGACTATATTTGCTAAATTCTTGATGTATTTGTTCTTGGAAGGCAGATGGAGGACTAAGAAGGGAAGGGGAAGGGGAAGTGAGTACCAGTCATGTCTTGGGCAGGAGCTACCAAGCACCACCTCACTGAACCCTCATGGCCCCCTGATAGGGAGCGGTTATCCCCATCGGACAGATGAGAGAACTGAGTTTCCATTTCTTACCTGAAGCCACACATCTGGAAGGTGGTGGGGCCAGACATTCCCCCACAAGGGGCTCAGGCACTCCCTGAATGTCATGAAAACCTATCTTCTGCTGCCACCCACTGCCATTTTGAAAATTACAAACTAGTGTATGTCATCATAAAAATTAATTTTATGCTGCCATCCTGTGGCATTTTTTGGAATACCAGCCCAGTGTATGCCATCATGATAATATATTTTCTGCTTTCATCTACTTTGCATCTTGGAATAACTTCAGAGTGGAAGTAAAGAAACAAACAAAACAAAACAAAACAAAAAACCTCTCTGCTGCCTTCTGGTGGGCATTTTCAGAAGAACACCAAGTGTAGGTCACCATGAATATTCTTTCTCTGCTGCTATCTGGTCTGCATTTTGGGAGTAACACCACAGTGCACGTC
This sequence comes from Eonycteris spelaea, assembly GCA_003508835.1. Classification (NCBI taxonomy): domain Eukaryota; kingdom Metazoa; phylum Chordata; class Mammalia; order Chiroptera; family Pteropodidae; genus Eonycteris; species Eonycteris spelaea. The sequence continues at coordinate 328,606 of PUFA01000462.1, forward strand.
ATGAAAACTTATTTCTGCCGCTGTCTCGTGTGCATATAAAATATAACACTGAAGGGCATGTCGTTTATAATTTTTTATCTTCTCCCATTTTGTGTGAATATTGGGAATAACGCAGGACTGCATTTCTTGAACAATTATTCCCTGCTGCTATATCCTGGACATTTTGAAAATAACACCCTGGTGTATGTCATTAGAAAAATTTATTTTCTGCCGCCATCTGGTGGGAATTTTAGGAATAGCATCGGAGTGTTGTGCATCATGAAAATTCATTTTCGGCCAACATGTAGTAAGCATCTTGGAAACAACATTAGAGTACAATTAAGAAAAAGGAATTTTCTGCTGCTATCTGGTGGACATTTTGAGTATAGCATCCAAGTGTATTTCTTCAGCCAAAGTTATTCTGTGCTGTCATCCTGGGCATCACTTAAGTAACACACGAATGTATGTTATCATGAAAAGTTATTATTTGTTGCCATCCAGTGTGTATCCTGGGAATAACTGATGAGTGTATGTCACCATGAGAAGTTATTTCTTTGCTGGCCAGTCCCGGGATGCGAGAGCGCCCACCCAGACCTCCTGCAGGGCTGCCAACCAGCCAAGGCCTCACCGGCGGAATTCCTGCACCCCCGCAGGAGCTGCGCTGCAGGTGCAGGCATCTCCGGTGCCTGGGAGGCCAGGCTTGAGCACTTGGGGCGGCAGGCGACATGTTCTCCTCCCTACGGCCATACCACCCTGAACACGACGATCTAGTCTGATCTCGGAAGCTAAGCAGTGTCGGGCCTGGTTAGTACTTGGATGGGAGACCACCTGGGAATACCGGGTGCCGTAGGCTTTTGCCGCCCCCTCCTTTTGCCGCCCTCCCGCCAGGGTGCCCCTGGTGCCCAGGGTGGCCCTGCTCGCTCGCTTTCTTGGGTGTCCCGGGCCGCCGCCGGAGGCCAAGGGCTGCACAAACGTCCGTGCGCCCCTCGCCACAGCCGGCCTCCACCTGCTCCCCTGCACCCAGCCCTGGGCTGTTTTCTCTCTCTGCTCTGGGTGCTTCCCTTCTTGGCCCCCGCGGGCCGAGCCCTAAGGGCCGAGGGCGCTGGGTGGAGGGCGAGATCTCAGCCGAAGCGTTACCTGGTGGAGTCACTGGTGACTCCATGTGGTTTGGGGCATGTCAGGCTTGGCCACGGTGGGGAGCGCAGGGGAGGGTGGGTCTGGGTCATGGCTGGGACGGGACTTGTCAGGGCCGCACGTACCTAGGTGCCCAGGTGTCTGAGAGATTGGCGGCCCACGCCCTGGCCAGGGTCCTGCCGAGCGGCCAAGGCTGGGGAAGCGGACTGCCCGGGGCCTGGCATTCCTGGGGTGCAGGAGCCGCCACTCAACCTCCGGCACTGCCGGAATCGGGCCAAGGCCCGCGGTTCCTTAGTGCGGCTGGCGCTGGCTGGCCGTCGCTTCACGGGCGGAACCCCTCCGCAACCTCCCCCCACTGCCCCCAGTAGCTGTGCTGCAGAGGCGGGCGTCTCCGGCTCCCGGGAGGCCAGGCTCGAGCTCTTGGGGTGGCAGGAGACACCTTCTCTCGTCTACGGCCATACCACCCTGAACACGCCCGATCTCGTCTGATCTCGGAAGCTAAGCAGGGTCGGGCCTGGTTAGTACTTGGATGGGAGACCGCCTGGGAATACCGGGTGCTGTAGGCTTTTGCCGCCCCCTCCTTTTGCGCCCTCCCGCCAGGGTGCCCCTGGACGCCCCTGAACCCTGCTGGCTTGCTGTCTTGGGGGTCCCGGGCAAGCGCCTGAGCCCAAGGGCTGCACGAATGTCCGTGCACCCCGAGCCGCAGCTCCCTGCAGCCAGCCCTGGGCTATTCTCTCTCTCCGCTCCTGGCCCTTCCCTTCCTGGGGTCCGTGGGGCCGAATCCCAAGGGCCGAGAGCTCTCCGTGGAGGGCGAGGTCGCGGGCCAAAGCGTTGCCTGGTGATGTGGCCGGTGTCGCTGCGCGGTTTGGGGCAGGTCGCGCACGACTCGGTGGGGAGGGCAGGAGAGGAGTGCGCCTGGGTCAGGGCCGGAGCCCGGACTTAGTTGGGCCGCAGGTGCCTATGCGCAGGTGGCCGAGAGCATGGCGGGCCACTCTCGGACCGGGGTCCTGCCAGGCGGCCAAGACAGGGGAGGCAGGCGGCCCGGCGCTTGGGCAGTCGCGGGATGCGAGAGCGCCCACCCAGACCTCCGCACTGCCGAACGCCAAGGCCCCCGGTGCCGAAGCACGCCTGGCCACCGCCTCGCGGGCGCAACCCCGCACCCTCGCAAGAGGTGCGCTGCAGGCGGAGGCGACTCCCGCGCCCGGGAGGCCAGGCTCGGACTCTTAGGGCGGCAGGCTACACGCTCTCGTGTCTACGGCCACACCACCCTGAACGCGCCCGATCTCGTCTGATCTCGGAAGCTAAGCAGGGTCGGGCCTGGTCAGTACTTGGATGGGAGACCGCCTGGGAATACCGGGTGCTGTAGGCTTTTGCCGCCCCCTCTTTTTGTCGCCCGCGAGCCAGGGTACCCCTGGATGCCCCGGGCCCTGCTCGCTCGCTGTCTCGGGGGTCCCCGGTAGGCGGCCGAGACCAAGGGCGTCTCCAACCGCCTCGCGCCCGCGCCCTACGCCGCCGTCACCTGCTCTCCTGCAGCTAGTCCTGGGCTGTTTCCTCTCACCGCTGCAGACCCTTTCCTTCCTGGGCTCCCTGGGACCGAGCCCCGAGGACCGCCGTCTCCAACACACGCGGGGAGTGCGCTCGCGTCCCCGGGACGAGGGACCAGCCACTCCCACCCGCCCCGCCACGCCCACCTGGCCCCGCCCCGGCAGAGGCCGCAAGACACGCTTCTCCCCGCCCTTCTCACCCGACAGCCAGGTGCCCTCGGACCAGGTGCGAGGCCGCCCCGCACACCCGGGACGGGAAGCGGGACCGACCAGCCGCGTCAGAGAGGCCGAGACACACGAGAGCGCGCGCGTGCGCGGCAAGAGCCCTCTCGCTCGCGACAGGCCGAAGCGAACAGCCACACACACACACACACACACACACACACACGCACGCACACACGCACGCACACACACATACTCCAGGGAGCCTGTGCGTCTTTCCTGTCTGCGGCGGGACCGCTGGACTCATAGAACAACGAGACTCCCTGAGCCCCGACCTGTACCGGGGCACTCGGCATGGTGCGCGAACCGCCTCCCTGCCCGATCGCAGCCCCGGCACGACCACCCTCTGCTGTGGAAGCGGCCCCTTCGGGGCGGCCGCAGGGTCTCGGGGTCACAGCCAGGTTCCGGCCCTGTGCGTCGGGGCGCTCTCTGCGAGTCCTGTCCCGTCCTCTGCGCCTGCAGGCAACAGCTCGCACTCTCTCGCGCGCGGGATCTCCTCTCTCGTCTCTCTGTCTCTGTCCCTTCCATCCTCACTGTCTCTCTCTGCGTCTGACCGCAGCCTGCTCCCGCGGTCCTCCCCTTCCCCGGCGACCCTATCCCCTCCTTCATGGCTCTCACTGGGCCTCCCCCGCTGGCAACCTGTGTCCTCCTTTCTCCTTCCCTCCCTGTCACTCGCCCTGTCTCTGGGTTTCTCTGTCTCTCTGTCTGTCAGCTCTCCCTCTCTCTGTCTGTCTCTCTTGTTGGAGAGAGTCGATGTGAAGGCAAGGGGCAGCGGATTGGGCGGGTCCCTGGTACCTGCGGAGGGCGAGGGCTGCGACCCTACAAGCGATGCCTCGGGGTGTGACCGGGGGCTCCGTGTGTGTTTTGGCAGGTCGGGCACGGCTCAGCGGGGAGGACAGTGGAGGTGTGCATCTGGGTCAGAGCCAGAGCCCAGACTTAGCCGGGTTGCAGGTACCTAGGTGCCCAGGTGGCCGAGAGCATGGCGTGCCACTCCCAGGCTGGGGTCCTGCCAAGCGGCCAAGACTGGAGAGGCAGCCCGGGCCTTGGGCAGTTGGGGGATGCGATAATGCCCACCCAGACCTCCGCACTGCCAGGAACCGGTCAAGGCCCGCAGTGACTTAGCGGAAACACACACCCCCACAGGAGGTGCACTGCAGGCGCCGGTGTCTCCGGTGCCTGGGGGGCCAGCCTCGAGCTCTTGGGGCGGCAGGCGATAGCTTCTTCTGCCTATGGCCATACCACCCTGAATGTGCCTGATTTTGAAAGCTAAGCAGGATCGGGTCTGGTTAGTATTTGGATTGGAGACCTCCTGGGGATACCGGGTGCTGTTGGCTTTTGCTACCCCCTCCTTTTGCTGCCCTCCAGTCCAGGTTACGGTGGAATCCCCCAGGCCCTGCTTGCTCGCTGTCTCGGGGGTCCCGGGCAGCCACCCAAGCCCAAGGGCTGCACCAACGTCCATGCGCCCTGCGCCACCGCCCACCTCCATGTGCTCTCCTGTGGCCAGCAGCCCTGGGCTGTTTTCTCTCTCCCCTCCAGGCCTTTCTCGTTCTGGGGTTGGCGGGGCAGAGCCCCAAGGGCCAGGAGCTCTGGATGGAGGGTGAGGTCGCAAGCCAAAGTGTTGCCTGGTGGAGTGGCTGGTGTGTCCGCGTGTTTTTTGGGAGGTCCGGCCTGCTTCGCGGGGAGCGCAGGGGAGGATGGGTCTGGGTCAGGGCCGCGGCCTGGACATGGCGTGCTGCACCTGCCTAGGTGCCAATGTGGTGGAGAGATTGGTGGGCCACGCCCGGGCCTGTGTCCTGCCCAGCGGCCAAGACTGGTGAGGAGGGTTGCCCAGGGCCTGGTCAGTCCTGGAATGCGAGAGAGCTGACTGAGACCTTTGGCATGACCTGGAACCAGCCAAAGCCTGGAATGAAGGGGCAAGGCGTGCGCGCTCTCCCCGGTCCCCCGAAGCCGTGCGCAGAACGCTAGAGGGCTCAGAGCGCGCGTAGCCTCTGCTCGGCGAGGGGTCTAAGCCGCATCACCTCTGGGGCAAGTGCGGCGGCACAATGGGGGTGACGCTGCCCGAGCGGGGCACGAGTCGCAGAGGAGAGCATTCGTCTACGCCAGCCGTGGCCATGGCTGCCGCTCCTGCGCCTGCTGCGGGTCTGGCCAGTCAAGCGGAGGCCGGCTACCGCTCAAGGCGGGGTGGGGACAGGGGAGGGGGCAGGGGCGGGGCGAGGAGGGACTGAGGGAGGGGTCAGGGAGCAGGGATAGGGGTAGAGGACACCGAGTTGTGGAGGTACAGGGGAAGTGTCAGGGGCGTGTCCCGGAGTGAGAAGGGATATGTAAAGGACAGGAGTTATTTCAAAGTGAGGTAAGTACCAAGTGTCTGGACTTTTATTTTAATGGTGAGCAGAGCCCTTAAGGCCAGGAAACGTTCTTGTCTACTTCCATCTCATGTCCTTTTTGGGAATAACAGCAGTGTTTAGGTCGTGAAATGTCATTCCTTATCCTCTGCTGCCATCTCGTGTGCTTTTTGGGAATAGCACCAGAATGTAGCTCATGAAATGTTATTCCTGATCCTATGCTGCCATCTCGTGTTCATTTTGGGAATAGCACCAGAGTTTAGCTCATGAAATGTGATTCCTGATCCTGTGCTGCCATCTCGTGTTCATTTTGGGAATAGCACCAGAGTTTAGCTCATGAAATGTGATTCCTGATCCTGTGCTGCCATCTCGTGTTCATTTTGGGAATAGCACCAGAGTTTAGCTCATGAAATGTGATTCCTGATCCTCTGCTGCCATCTCGTGTGCATTTTGGGAATAGCACCTGAATATAGGTCATCAAGTGTAGGTCATTATGACTATACATTCTCTGCTGCCATCTGGTGGGAAATGTGGGAATATCATGAGGGCTACTTTTTATTTCTGCTGCTTTTTCATGTTCATTTTGAAAATAACACCCAGGGCATATCATTATGAAATGTTTTTCTATCTCGTGGGTATTTTGAAAAATAACACCCACATGTATGTCATCATTAAAATTTATTTCGTGCTACCATCTGGAAATAGGCTCAGTTAGTACAATTCTTAAAGAGTAAAAAGAAAGACCTTTGGCTTAAAGCCCCCTCCCCCATCAGACTGTAAGGGCCCGGCCTGTCCTTACAGCATTTCTGCTTAACATAGTTTGATGACCCTTATCAATAGTCATAAGATCTGAGTCCCCAGGGCAATTGTCAAGATTTGAGAGAGAGGGCCTTTTTTTTTCTAAGGAAAGGGGAAGAAATTATAACTAGGTTTACTAAAAAATTAACTCTTAAAGATATGTCCTATTTCATTTCCTGCTAAAAGATCAAGGATTTTTAAAGTGGTGTCTTTCTCAAACCAGGTGTGTCTTCTGCAGGCTGACTTTGCTCTTTTTCAGTAAACACATTGGAGAAGGTTCTCAAGACTTTTGGAAGTACCATTGTGGGTAGGTATTCAGCATACCTTTGCAGCCCCCAGGTGGTGGGCGGTGGACTTCCATGGAGATGGTGAGGAGAAGCTTTGTGCGCAAGCGTTGCTGTGGAGTGTTGGGTAGCAGGTTGAACTTGCTCAATAGTGGAGAAGTCTTCCAGTACAAAGAGATTTGGAGATTTGGCGGGCTCTTTTTCAGATGCCGCCATTTTCCATGGCCCTCCTCCCTCGCTGATAAAAGATGCTTAGGCTCGAAGTTGTGCTTTAGTTGAACTTGTGAAAACTAGAGAGTCACCATTTTGCCATGGCTCCAGGAGAATTAATAGCTGGGATATCATCTCCTGGAAATGACTGTAGCTGAAAGATCTGGGACGTGTGTCGGCAGAGGTAAGCAGTATATTTGTTTACCCCGTAAGCCGTTTTGCTCGATTTCTGCAAGATTTGGGAGAATTTAGAAGAGCTGGCTGACTTTTTCCTGTCTAATACGTTAGAGGTGCATGAAAACTATTTTTAAAACTAAGCTATTTGGACTTGGTGACTCCCAGTTTTCTATACTGAAATTTTCCTCACAGAGTGTTCATGTTTTTCTGTGCTTTTGTCTTTCTTACTGTTATAAGATGGAAATACTATGGGGATAGAAATCCTCGGCTTCCTTGGCTAAGCTTTAAAATTTCTTCTTGGCCTATGTCATTGCTAAAATTATTGGGCTGAGGATTGATTGTTTGTATTCGAAAACCTTTTAATTTGGAAAATATGTATGGAAACTCCCAATAGGAATTGTTTCATTAATCTTGGTAGAAATACTACATTCTAAAGACAAATGGATAGGAGCCAAATGAATTATTAATGTTTGGAATTAAGGTCTTTAGCTTGTAAGGTATAATATATGGTAATATCAACATTAGGATAAAAAACGGTCAGGGAAAAATCAAGAAGTTTTCCAACAAGGTGGAACTTTAACAAATTGAAAAAGATGATATTGAGAATCGGTGTTGATCTCTCGGTTTGGGCAGAGTAAAGAAAGAATGGAATAAATCGTTGGGTTTACATCGTGTAGGGTATAGCTTAAATCTTTCTTTTCCTATCTTTCTCTACAGTAGTAGTGAACATTAATAGTATGGATAATGTTTGTTAGTCACATCTGTAGGAATTTTCTTTGGTTCTCTGTTTCTCCTTGTCTGGTCATAGGGGTGATCAGGCAGGTCTAGAAAGCTAGCAGTACCTTGCAGGTTCTAAAAGCAGTCTGGTTTAATATCTACCAATTTGTGCACTTCTCCTGCCTTAACCCTGTATCAGTTGTTGGAACAGATTTTAAAAGATGTAAAAACATCAGAAATCTGACCCAAATGGAGGCTGATTTTTCCAAGTCTGATCGTAATTACATGGAAGGTCTGAGCATCTTCCAGGGTCCTTCTGCTGAGTCTGTTAGAAATGCCAACACAGGCTATTACTGCTTGAGACAGTTTGAGCTAAACTAAGGAAAAATATTTGAAAGGGTCACTTTTAAAAACAGCAGGTCTCCTTTGTGTCTCCCTAATCCTCTTTTCCTGTCCCTCTTAAACATTGGGAAGAACTATTTAAAAACCTTTGCATTATCAGCTTTTCAGTAGATTGGAAAAGGCTCCACGCTATCAGCTTCTATAGATATGCTAATTGGAGAAGTTCTTCCCAAAGAGAGATTTGGAGAATCCCCGCTCTTTTTTAGATCCTGCCCCTTTCCATGCCCCTCCTTCCTCTCTTTGTGGTAAAAGATGCCTGTGTTTGACAATTCAGTCAAGTGGATTTGAGAAAACAAGAAAGCTGCCATCTTGTTATGGCACCAGGAGAATTCACGGTTGGGATACTGCTAGCTCCTGGAAAAAGCTGTAGCAGCGCGATGATGTTGGAGTGTTGGCAGAGGTAAAAAAGTATCTTTGTACTGTTGGCCTTTGTGTTCTGTATATGCACATGGTTTGGGAGAATGTCTAAGAGTGATGTCATTTTTTCCCCTCTAATTCATTTAGATGGGCACAAAAAATTAGTGAGGAGAGTACTTGGACTTAGTGACTCACGGTTTTCTTCTTTGAAAGTTTCCTGGTATTTTGATAAAGGCGAAATTTAAAACCACAGGTCTCCCTCGTCTATCCCTGTTCCTGTTTTCCCTGCCTCAAAAGCTGTGAAAAATAACTAAAAGCTCTTTGCATAATCACTTTAGCAATATATAGAAAGGCTCCAAGTAGGAGCCCAGTCACCAGCTTTGACCTGCCTCCCACAATGTGCCATTGCTTTCTGGGTTGCCTCAATAAAATTTACCTGTGGAGCTCTTCTCATTTTCATGCTTATGGAAATTCCAGGTGAACATATAATAAAGTTCGTAGTCCCAGTATGGAGTCTTAGGTCAAAGTTAGAAGTGTTGTGAGTTCATTGTCTTCTGTAAGTTTAGATTGGCAGTTTAAGGTATTTGGGAAGCCAGCTCATGATTAGATGGTGAAGAGTTTTCTGTAGGTTTGACATTGACTGGCTGTTTGCTTCTAGGAGGTATTGAGGTACAGCAGGGTAAGAGGCTGTGGTCAGCGATTAGGTGAGGTTTTGGGGTCTCAGGGACAAGACTACTGGGTAGGAGCTGGGAGTGTGGGTCTTGGTGGGATTTGCCAATCATGGGAAACCCAGGCATCAGGGCTCTGGTCTGCAGCCTAGGCTAAATCTTAGGTACACTCTACCTAACATCTATGTGACTGAGCACGGACGCATGTGACCAGGCATGAGTCTTGAGTCACATACTTGTGACCCACCGTGAACCCATATATTCCTTCTGCAGGCAGACTGTTCTCTGTCTTCTCAATAAGCACACTTGAGTTTTTTCAAGGCTTGCGGAAGCACCTTAGTGGGGAGGTAGTCAGTGTACGTTTGCAGCCCCCAGGTGGTGGGCGGTGGGACTGTCCTGACATAAATGGTGAGGAGAGGCTTTGCCTGAAAGCATGGCTGTGGGATGTTGGGTGGGGGATTAAAGTTCAGAGGACCCAGGAGAGAAATGGTTTGGTGTGGAAAACTCGGTTATGTTTTATTTTACTTGAGGTAGAAGAGAGGGAGGGTGACTAGTACTTAAGATGTATTTATCTATTTTTTGCTTCACAATATACCAAATCTAAGGATGTTTGTGTTCTTTAGTCTATATGTAAAGGGGAATTGCTTCTATCATAATTCCATCTTGCCTTTCCCTCAGGCTAAGTACTCCTTCAACAGATATGCTAAATAGTGAAGAAGTCTTGCAGAACAAAGATTTGGAGATTTTGGAGGGCTCTTTTAGGTCCCACTTTTTTCCATGCCCCTCTTCCCATAGTGATAGAAGATGGTTGGGCTTGAAGGTGACTGTAGTTGAATATGGGAAAACTAGAAAGTTGTCTTTTTTTTTTCTTTGTCCCCAGGAGAATTAATGGCTGGGATACTACTAACTCCTGGAAACTGCTTTGGCTGAGTGGTCTTGGACGTGTGTCGGCAGAGGTAAGCAGTACATATATTTGTTCATTCTGTCTGCCTTTTCGGTATATTCTGTGGGGTTTGGGATACATCAGAAGAGGTGGCAGACTTTTTTTCTCTAATATGTTTAGATGTGCATGAAAACTATTTGTGAAGCCAAAGTACTTGCACTCAGCGACTCCTCGTTTTCTTTATGGAAACTTTCCTTGCTGAGCTGGCCATGTTTTGCTGTGCTTTTGTCTTTCATGCTGTAATAAGAAGGAAATAATGAGAAGATTTGAAGCCTTAGTTTCCTTGGCTAAGGTGTAAAACGCCTTACTGATTTTCATCATTGCTAAAGTTATTGGTTTGATGATCGATTGTTTGTATTGAAAAACCTTTTAATTTGGAAAATATTTATGATAACTCACGAGAGCAATTTTTCATTAAAACTGGTAGATATACCACATTTTAAAAATAAATGGATAGAAGCAAAATGAACTATTTTAAAAGTTTTGAATTACTTCTTTAGCTTTTTGGGTATTATAGTACATGGCAATATCAACATTAGGTTTAGAAGGCAGAAGGAGAAAAATCAAGTTTCCCAACAAGGTGCCACTTGTAAAAATTATTGTTAATAGAGCATTTTGATCATTGGTTTTGATCTCTTGGTCTGTGCAGGGTAAGTAGAGAATGGAATAAATTGTGTTTTCATTGTGTAGGGTACATCTTACATTTTGTTTTCCCGTTTTCCTCCTATAGTAAACATTAACAGTATGGAAAATCAGTTCCTATTCTCTGCAGGAATCTTTGTTCTGTAGGTTTCTCCTTGTCCGGTCATAGGCATGATCAGGCATTTTCCAAAAGCTAGAGGTACCTTGCAGGGTCTGAAAACAGTCTGGTGTAATATTCACCACTTTATTTAGTTCTCCTGCTTTATCCCTGTATCAGAATGGTAACAGATTTCAAAAGATGTAAAAAGATAAGAAATCGGACTAAAATGGAGAAGGATTTTTCAAAGTGATCATAATTCCAAGGAAAGTTTCAGCATTTCCCAGGGCCTTCCTGCCGAGTCTACCAGAAATGCAAACACAAGCCACTACTGCCTGAGGCAGTTTGAGCTAAAGTGAGGGGGAAAAAATTGAAAGTGCCCATTGTAAAAACACTGGGTCGCCTTTGTGTGTCCCTAATCCTCTTTTCCCGTCCTTAGGAATTGGTAAGAACTACTAAAACACCTTAGCGTTATCACCTTATCTGTAGATAGGAAGAGGCCACAATCTAATAGCTTCCATAGATGTGCTCATTGGTGGAGAAGTTCTGCCTGAATAAAGAGATTTGGAGAATCTGGCTTTTTTAAAGATTCCGCGCCTTTCCACAGCCTTCCTCATCTGGTGATAAAAGATGCCTGTGCGTGAAAGTTCAGTTAAGTGGATTCACGGTTGGGATACTGCTAGTTCCTAGAAACAGCTGTAGCAGAAATGATGGAGAGTTGGGAGAAGTAAGCTATATCTTTCCTTATGTATCCTGTTTTCCTTTGTGTTCTATTTGTACATGGTTTGGGAGAATGTCGCCGTGCTGTCGGTGATTTTCCTCTAATACATCTATGTGGGCATGAAACGTTAGTAGAAGCGAGTACTTGGACTTAGTGACTCACACTATTCTTTATGGAAAGTTTCCTGCCCCTTTGAAAAGGGTCACTTTGAAAAACACAGGTCTCCACTGTCTATCCGTGTGCCCCTTTATCCGCCTCCTTAAAAGTTGTGAAAAATAACTAAAACGTCTTAGCATAATCACCTTAGCAATACACAGAAAGGCTCCAAGTAGGAGCCCAGGAACCAGCTTCGACCTCCCTCCCACTCTGTACCATTGCTTTCTGTGTCGCCCTACTACAACTTCCCTGTCGATCTCTTATTTTCATGCCTATGTAAATTCCATGTTAGCATAAAATGAAATTCCTAGTCCCAGTCTCAGTGTCAGGTCTAATTTAGAAGTGGTGTGAGTCCGTCGTCTCTTGGAAAATTAGATCGGCAGGTAAAAATATTGTGAAACTAGCTTGTCGTTCTTAGGTACTGATGGGTTTTCTATGGGTTTGACCGGCTGTTTGGTCTTAGGAGGTGTTGAGGTGCAGTGGGGTAGAGGGCGGGGTCAGGCATGAGGTGAGGTCTCAGGATCAAAGGGACAAGAGTTCCGGGAGTGAGAGTCCTGGGACAGTTTGCCAATCTGTGAACTCAGGCTCCAGGGATGTGGTCGGTTCCCGGGCTACACCCATCGTGATCCCTCCATGCTTTTCATTACCTACCTTTGAGTCACATTCACGTGACTGAGCATGGTCACACGTGACCCGTCATGACTCTCGATTCCCGTTCTTGCGACCCAGCACGAACCCACACATTTCTGCAGGTAGACTTTGCTCTGCCTTTTTATTAAGCACGGTAGAGAAATTTCACGAGGCTTTTGGCGGTTCCATCACGGTGAGGCAGTCAGTGTCCCTTTGGCTCCCCCAGGTGGTGTGTGTTGGGACTGCCATGAAAAGAAAGGGTTCACGAGAGGCTTTGTGTGTGCAAGGAATGCTGTGGGGTGTGGATAGAGGGTTGATCAGAGGAACTAGGAGAAGATCGCTTTGATTTGTAAACATTTGGATTTTGTTATTTGTGGTGTAAGATAGTGAGGGTGCCTATAGGGTAGCACTAAAATCGGTTTCGCTTTTTTGTGTGTCATATTATATAGCAACTGAAGATATCTGGGTCCATCAGTGTACAGATAATGGGGGACAGCATCTATCTCAACTCTAGCCCGCATTGTCCCTAGTCTAACGACTGCTTTCCTGGATATGCTGATTGATGGAGATATTTCATAGTGAATAGAGAAATTGGGGGGGTTTACGTATTGCCTCTTTTAACCCCTCCTTTTTTAAGAGTGAAAAATTCTCCAGTAAATTAGTCACTAGGGCAGGTCAGGGAGTGATATCTTTAAGCGCCAGCTCCCAAGGGGAAAAAAAAAAAAGCAAACAACATCATTGCCAGGATGCAGATAACAGAACTGTCTACCAGGCCCAATCTGCTATAAGATTTAAGAGTCCCCCAGAAACAACATTTTTGCATCAGACGATAACAGCCAACTTCTGCTTCTATAATCCGCTTCATGTATAACTAGGGTGTAGTTCTAGGAGATGTCCTGTGCACAGATACACTAATGGGTAACTTCTGCCTCAGTAAACCTGCTTGCTTGTTTGATGTGGTTTTAGGCTTTAGAAGCTACCTCCTCTGAAAGCTCGGGGCCGGTTCTCTGGTGGGGAGAGTCAGTCGCCGGCCAGCTAATAAAGGCTCATGATTCATCACAATTGGCTCCATGGGTCTCAGATTTGCACACACCACAACACTCCCTCCCTCGGTGATAAAAGTTGCTCGGTCTCGAAGGCGCACTGAGATTGGATTTGAGAACTAGAAAGCTGCCATCTTCACATGGCACCAGGAGACTTAATGCCTGGAATACTGCTATCTCCTGAAAACTACTGTAGCTGTGAGAGAACACAGGTGTGTTGGCAGAGGTAAGCAGTCTACTCATCCCATCAGCCTTTTTAGTCTATTTCTGCAGGGTTTGGATGAATTTAGTAGAGTCGCCAGTCATTTTTACTAACACTTGAAGACGGCCATGAAAAAATATTTGCGAAGCCGGCCACTTGGAGTTAGCCACCCCCGGCTTCCTTTGTTGAATTTATTTTTTGACGGATGGTCATTTTTTTTCTGTGACTGTGGCTTTTGTGTCCTTTTCATAAAAAGGAGATGCCATAGGAGGCGAGAAATGTAAACACAGGCCACAACTGCCTGAGTAGAGACTTCCTTGGAGGTGATCCCTCTATCCCTGCTCTAGGAAGCGAGGGGAAGTGTAAGGGGGCGCCTGGAATACACGACAGTAGAGATTTGGAAGCGATTCTTCCCGTCTTGCCAAAGCCCATTATGTGAAGGGCTACGGGGTGCTGGAAAACGTGGGAAGAGAGACCTCGAGGCAAATTCTTTCTTGTGGCATAAGCTTGGTATGTGAGGGATCTAGGAGGTCCTGGAAAAATGGTTGAGAAGAGACTTTGAGGGGTGTCCCGACCCGCGGGACCTAGTTATTTGTGGGGACGAGGAGGATCCGACCTGAAAGAAAATGGGGGCGAGAGAAGAGCGAAGGCAAGACAATACTCTGATCAAGCCTTCGAATTTTATTGTGAGACAGGGGTATATATACACTGGTGTTCAGGGGCGGAGTGTGCTATAGGATACATGTAGGCAGGGGATTGGCCGCGTAGCAGGGGTGGCAATAAGCTGCATTCTGATTGGTATAAGATAATGGGGAAGGAGGGGGAGAGAAAAGTATCTTTTGGCGCGCGCGGGCTTTCTTTGTTGGCGCGCGCGGGCTTGCAGCTAATCTCCAGGAAGTGAAGCAGGAACCTCATGAACCGTGGCCATCTTTTTGTCTTTGTGTGGCTCCCGACATCTCCCCCTTTTTTATTTATTAAAATGCCAAAGCTTTCCCAGCTATGGCGCAGATAGACTGTGCCTGTCTTAGGCGACCCTCCGCAGGTCTGGGCCTTACCCGTCATTGGCACATGAAAGTCTTGCAATCATGCCCTGTCTTAGGTTGGTCCCAGCCCTGAAGGATTCTTACCCGTCTCTGACTACCAGCCTCTGCAAATGGGAGATGTATATTAGTTGAAACCTGAGCCTGGAGCCTGAGACCATGCATTTGTGGAATAGAACGTAAGCCTTCAATACTATTGATCATGCTTTGTAGCACTGCGATCCCCTGTAATTCAGGAAGCTGTTTTTGAAAAGTGTCAGCAATATGTGTTTCCAAATCTGCAATTAAACCTGAAGCATTACCATACCCCAAAATATGCTGTCTTACTTTATCCCATTCAAACATACTTTCATGATACAATACAGGAGTTATACAAAAAGAAGTAGCAGTCCAATTACATTTAAGTTGCACACATTCCTGCAAACTAACAATTTGATCTCCTAACAATATAACCGTTTGCTGTAAATCTGCTACTTGACTTTGCAATACAGAGTCAATTTGTCTTTGAGAAGTCCATAACTGTTCAGCATCCCGATGCCAGGTTCTAACATGATCAGCGGTCCGTACAGATTGATGCAGAGCCACTCCAGCCGTGGTAGCAGCAGCAGTAACATCGATGATACCCACAACAGCAGCCATCAGCATGCCAAGGAATCTTTTAGCTCTTCTTTTAACATGGCCCATCAGTTGCTGCAAAATCATAGTGGCAGGAGAGTCCTGCCAGGGTCGAGACAATCTAACCGGCATCCACACTTCAGTTCTAGCTCTAAGGATATATAAGCTTTCATATGACTTGTTAAAAGGAATAGAAGAGTTAATAAAAGTGTAAAAAGCACAGTATTTACATGAAACATAACCTAGAGCTTCATTCCACCCCACCTTGCCCTTCATAACGATATAGGAGAGCCGAACACAGACTAGAGCAAAGTGAGTAACATTTTTAAATCCTTCCATACTTAACAAAAACAAGTGACCTACCCCAACAATTTGTTCAGAAGTCTGCAAAATTGTCAACCATGCTTGAGCACCTAGCTGTAAACAGTGTTCTCCAGCTCCCATGCAAATTGGCATCCCTTCCGTTCCCACGGTATAGTTCTTAATCACTCTCCCTGTTAGATCCTTGTAGTATACTGACTGCTGCAAAAGCTCACTGGTCTGTTTCACCCAATGCCGATGAGCTGCTGTGCTACCTTGTTCATCTAGATTTAAAAAATTTAATAAGTATATAAATGCTCTATTAAGCCTTTGTCTCAGGGTATACCATATTCCCCCTTTTTTATTTTATAAGCTTATCCTTCTTAGAAAATGTTGCAGGAGACACCCCAAGGATGTCTTCTGTGAACTCTGGTTTTTTCCCCTCTAACGCTTGCGCAGAAAACACAAAACAGAAAGCACAAAACAGACACTCAGACAAGGACAATTACTGAGGTGTAGGTGGGCCTAGAGAAATTTGCCACCTACCACTTAGACAAGACTAAAGACAATAAACAGACTTTGACAACAGGGCACAGGAGGCGGCGTCCCGCTGCCTGGCCATGGTCTGGGAGATATATGACTGCGTCCAGTCTCTCCACGGACCCCTGGTGACCGGTCAACAGAAACAGGAACATAAAGGTACCTTTAAAAGCACTGAAACTTGTAATTTAGTCATTACTTTTCTCATTTCCAATACAAAATCAAGTTATCTTCACTGTTGATTCCACGCTAAAATGTCCTAAGTTTTAGACTAATTTTAAAGTTTTTAAATTTCAAGTTAGAGAAAGGCCCTTTACCACACAATAATGAAACCTGAGCAATGCAAGTTTGTGACTACAAGAATATCTTTCAACAATACAGTATTTAAAATTCTTTTTCACCAGCGGTGTTAGTTTCCAAGGACTATCCAATGCAGTGGGCCCTTCTAAAATAGAGAACAAATTAGTTAAAGCACATGTGAGGATAAAGGGAAGGACAGAGCCAATTATATCTCTCAATAATTTTTGAAAATTATTAACAGTATTGAGAGCTTCTCGCCTAATTTCTATTTTTTGAGGAGTAATTTTGTTGCAAAATTTTATATCCTAAATATTGAACAGAATCTTGTATATTCTCAGGAGCTATCTCGAGCCTATATTTTTCCAGAGCAGTTTTTTAGGTTTTGCGGTTATAAGCGGTTTTTTAGAGGGACCCTTTTGCGAAGGTTGGGAAACAACCAATTTTTGGAGATGGCGGGTTATTCTTTGTTCTACTATCTGCGCTATGAGGTCTTCAGTACCGGTAGGGGGGCTAACAGGACCGGAAAAACCTTTTGTGTATCAACAAAGTCCGAATCTCGAGGGAGAGGCGGATAAATGCAACATTTGGGAGGGACATCATGGAGGGCATTGAGCAAAGATGGCGTCGGGCTGGGGGAGGGGGACTTAGCTGATTTTGGAGCAGGGGGATCGCCCGAAAGAGACGACCTTGAGGCTGCCCGAGATAGAGGGCGAAGGCAATATTCTGCTACTGACAAGAGTTGGCGTTTATCAGGGTCAGTAGTTTCAACAATATCTCTGATAAGACCCCAGTAAGAAAATACCGAAACAGGAACAGAATCGGGACCGTTT
Source organism: Eonycteris spelaea (assembly GCA_003508835.1). Lineage (NCBI taxonomy): Eukaryota > Metazoa > Chordata > Mammalia > Chiroptera > Pteropodidae > Eonycteris > Eonycteris spelaea. Next base: position 345,499 of record PUFA01000462.1, read on the forward strand.
TTGATAAGATAATCATTTAAATCTCTACCTACTTTCTGCCATTTTTTAGGGTGAATTTCGGGGCCATTAACAATAAACCACGGACAGACTTCATCAACAAAAATAAAAAACTTTACCAAGTCTTTCTTTTTAACTCGAACTCCTCTCTCCCTAAGTGAACTTTTTAGGTCTCTTATGAAGACCGCTTCTTTACTTAATCTAGTTCCCATTTTCTTGTAAGGCGGCCGATACTCACCAGGGACGACGACCTCCGTGAGCGGCGAAAGGCGTCTCCTGTTGCATCAAAAAAGGGGTCTGGCCAGACGATATCTTACTCGGGGGTCCGCCTGTGAAGGATCCGAGCCTCGAGCCCCACGTTGGGCGCCACTTGTCCCGACCCGCGGGACCTAGTTATTTGTGGGGACGAGGAGGATCCGACCTGAAAGAAAATGGGGGCGAGAGAAGAGCGAAGGCAAGACAATACTCTGATCAAGCCTTCGAATTTTATTGTGAGACAGGGGTATATATACACTGGTGTTCAGGGGCGGAGTGTGCTATAGGATACATGTAGGCAGGGGATTGGCCGCGTAGCAGGGGTGGCAATAAGCTGCATTCTGATTGGTATAAGATAATGGGGAAGGAGGGGGAGAGAAAAGTATCTTTTGGCGCGCGCGGGCTTTCTTTGTTGGCGCGCGCGGGCTTGCAGCTAATCTCCAGGAAGTGAAGCAGGAACCTCATGAACCGTGGCCATCTTTTTGTCTTTGTGTGGCTCCCGACAGAGGGGCACGCTCCATCCCGGCTTCTGCCAGATTGTGGGGGGCAGAGGAGCTCCTCGCGTAAGGGACTAGGGTAGTCTTGGGGTCGTTATGTCCTCTCCCCTCTCCCAAGCCTGTAACTGGCAGAGGGGGTCATCCTGTGGCCCAACTGAGATGAATCTTAGAGTCGACTTGTCTATTTCAGCTGTGCCCCCGTGTGAGCGGCAGAGGGCGTCACGTGAGCACCAACAATAGGGGTTACACTTCAAGCCTGAGGAGTTCTCAGGAACACTGTGTCCAGGCTGGTTTACGTCAATACTTTCTGACCAGTTTTCTGATTATTATTACCTCAGGCCCAAATAAAGGAAGCACTTCCCATGGGCGATGTTTCTGAAATACTGGTCCCAGAAGAAGGGGCATGTGGGCGGAGCTTGCGTGAGAGTCTGGGGCGCGTGGGTGGTCGTTGCACAAGAGACCAGGGCGCATGGACAGTGCTCCCGCGCGCACCCGGGGCATGTGGGCAGTCCCCCCCGCGAGCGCCAGGGCCGTGGGCTGTCCCGTGCGAGCCCCCGGGGCGCATGGGCGGTGCTCCCGCGAGTGCCCGGGCGCGTGGGCGGTCCTAGCGCGAGAACCAGGGGCGCCTGCACTGAGCTAGCTCAAGAGCCCGGGGCACGTGGGCGGTCCCCGCGCGAGTGCCCCGGGCACGTGGGCGGTGCTCCCGCCTGAGCCTGGGGCGGGTGCGCTGAGCTCATGCTAGAGCCCGGGGCGCGTGGGCGGTCCTCACGCGAGAGCCCGGGACGCGTGGAGGGTCCTCAGACGAGACCCCGGGGCGCGTGTGGGGTCCCCGGGCAAGAGCCCGGGGCCCAAGGGCGGTTCCCCCCCCCCCCCCCCCGCGAGAGGGGGGGCGGGTGGAAGGGCCTGTGGGCGGTCCTCCCGCGAGCCCCCGTGGTGCATGGGCGGTCCCCGCGCGAGCGCCTGGGGCACGGGGGCGGTCCTGGCGCGAGAACCAGGGACACCTGCGCTGAGCTCGCGCAAGAGCCCGGGGCGCGTGGGCGGTGTCCGCGCGAGAACTAGGGGCACCTGCGCTGAACTCGCGCAAGAGCCCGGGGCGCGTGGGCGGTCTTCGCGCGAGAGCCAGGGGCGCGTGGGCGGTGCTCCCGGGAGAGCAGCCATAAAGACTCTCAGTTCTGAGGCAACTTCAGTCAGTGCAGCATCGTTCCTGGAGGTGTCGCGTTGCTGGAACAAGGTACCGCCGCGTCCACACCTGGTTTTCCTCAGCATCTTCTTGGGAGTTTGAGCCGCAGGAGGAACAGGTAGGGAGAAGCTTCTTCGTGTGGGAATTCGTCCTGAGGAGGTGGCTTAGAAGTATCTGTCTTCTGAGGCCCTCGTAGAGCAAGGGCCGTTGTAGAAAATTTTTTTTCTGGTCGTCAGCTAGTGCTCAGTGTTGTTTTTTGTGCGGCTGCCCGCTACCCCCAGCGACAATGATGTGGTTTTAATTTGGGGCTCCATAATGCTCCATTTATCCTCGTGTTTGCTGTTATGCCAATGGCACCCTCTTTCGATGACTAGTTTTTGTTTTTGTTTTTTTTCTTTTTGGAGTCAGCGTGCTGTGGAATATCGTAATGGAAACATTCCACCGCAGGTAGCGCATCCCGGGGCGTTCATCCCCGACACTGGTACAGTGGGTGCCGATAGAGCGGCAGGTGTCTCCAATGAGTATGAGCAGCGCAGCAAGAGAGTAGCTTCTCTGCCTTGAGTGAACCGCGGCTGCGTACTGCTCTTTTATAATTCCTTTTCTGGTTTTCTGGCATGGTATTGGCATGGTCGTTTCTAACTAGTAAAAGTTTAGAGAGCGTTCCATAGCGGGGCCAAAATTTTTTTTGCCCTGGACTCAGACTCCGCAGCTGTCCTTGCTTTTCTAGATTTGCTATTTCATACACAGGAGTCCCGTTTGGTTTATTGGTTTACCCAAAACAGGTGTGCCACCCCAGGGTCTCCTGTGGTGATTCAATGATGACATCATTGGGGCTTTTACCTAATTCCCTGTTAAACTCCCAACACCTGTCCCAACGTGGAAAGTGGGTTTCTTTTCAATTCTGATCCGTGTTTATATTTCTGAAGTGGGTAATGAGACTTACTTCCCCAATGTTTATTGTTTTTTAATGACTGAGTGTTGTTTTCTGGCTAGCTCGTTTTACTTTGGATGTTTTTAGTGGTTTGCGAATTTTTTCTGAATTTTGTTCTTTACCTCCAAATAACTACATGAAAAAACACTTACCATTAAAAACGTTCAAATCACATGTTTATTGCATTTAATGCATTTTCAATGCGGTACGAAACTCAGCTGTATCCCTTCTCAGAAGGTTTTTTTCCCCTTCCAGGGTACCTGTATCCAAGAAAGAGTAATTGTTCGTTCCCTTATCTAGTCTCTGTGAACCACATTTCAGTTCAGATCTTACTTGATAGAAAGTCATCCTCCATCATGTCATGTTAATTGATCATAACTATTTGGTATTAATTATGGGCTCTTAATTTAGTTCTCTTGTACGTATTTTTTCATGTCATGGAATGATTCCGTTACTGACCGAATCATGTAAGCTCCATGAAATTATGAAAAAATCTAAAAACGTTTCATACTTCGGGGTGAGGGTGACAACCTTACATGTTAGTACAGTGCATCAGCCTCCCATTTGGTGGTGCAGGTGAAAACATACCTGTTATGCTGAGTCATAAAAGAAAGGTAAGTAAAACTTTAATGTCAATAAGCGGATGTTACTGTTAAAACACATGCGCTATTCTAACATTGTCTTTTTACAGCGTGCAGTCTAATAAAGTTCGTTTTAAAAATTGTATGAGGTAGGAGCCTCATACATTGTCTACTGTCGTTATTTCACTTTTTTTTTTTTTTTTTTTTTTTTTTTTTTTTTTTTTTTAGAGTATCAGTTACCGTGAAGAGGTTAGGGTCCACCGGTAGCTCGTTTGACTCCGGCTTCTCTGATGTCTGGCTTTGGACTTTGGGGTAGGGGCCCTATCACGCCGTCCGGTATCGGTTGTCCGCGGTCAGGGTCTGGGCCCGGCGTCCTGTGTCCAGCATCGGTCGTCCGCGGTCGGGGTCCGGCATCCGGGCCGGGTCGGGGTCCGGGCGCGGCGTACGGTGTCCGGCATCGGGCGTCCACGGTCGGGTCCGGCTTCTGGGCCGGCGTCGGGGTCCGGGCGCGGCGTCGGGTGTCCGGCATCGGGCGTCCGCGGTCGGGTCTGGCTTCCGGGCCAGGGTCGGGGTCCGGGCGCGGCGTGCGGTGTCCGGCATCGGGCGTCCGCGGTCGGGGTCCGGCTTCCGGGCCGGGGTCGGGCTCCGGGCGCGGCGTCCGGTGTCCGGCATCGGGCGTCCGCGGTCGGGGTCCGGCTTCCGGGCCGGGGTCAGGGTCCGGGCGCGGCGTCCGGTGTCCGGCATCGGGCGTCCGCGGTCGGGTCCGGCGTTTGGGCCGGGGTCGGGGTCCGGGCGCGGCGTGCGGTGTCCGGCATCGGGCGTCCGCGGTCGGGTCCGGCGTCTGGGCCGGGGTCGGGGTCCGGGCGCGGCGTGCGGTGTCCGGCATCGGGCGTCCGCGGTCGGGGTCCGGCTTCCGGGCCGGGGTCAGGGTCCATGCGCGGCAGCCGCTGTCCGGCATCGGGCGTCCGCGGTCGGGGTCCGGCGTCCGGGCCGGGGTCGGGGTCCGGGCGCGGCGTACGGTGTCCGGCATCGGGCGTCCGCGGTCGGGGTCCGGCTTCCGGGCCGGGGTCGGGGTCCGGGCGCGGCGTCGGGTGTCCGGCATCTGGCGTCCGCGGTCGGGGTCCGGCTTCCGGGCCGGGGTCGGGGTCCGGGCGCGGCGCGCGGTGTCCGGCATCGGGCGTCCGCGGTCAGGGTCCGGCTTCCGGGCCGGGGTCGGGGTCCGGGCGTGGCGGCCGGTGTCCGGCAGCCGGCGTCCGGGCGCGGCTTCCGGGCCGGCGTCGGGCGTCCGGCTACGGACGTTCTGTGGTCGGTGTCCCAGCTCCATTGTCCAGTGTCCAGCATCTTTTTAGCTTCCAAAGGATAGCTTAGTGTGGGGTTATAGATACCAGGGAAAGGTTCAAAGATCAGAGATTGGGGTTAGGTGGGTTAGAGTGGCAGGAGGGTGAGGATAGGGCCGAAGGTAGTTAGGGTGAGTGTGAGAGTATAGGGTGAGGGTTTGAGGGTGAAGTGTAGGATGGAGAGGAAGGAGTGTAAGCTAGAGGCTATGGGGCTGGAATAGCTGTTGGAGTGGGGTTAGGGTTAAGATAGTTAAGGTTTATTTTAAAGGTTATATTCTGGTTTATTTGTAGGGGTAGGGCTAGGCTGATGGGTAGACTGTGAGGGCTAGAGTGAGGGCTAGCCGGTGAGGGCTAACCTAGGGCTAGGCTGTCAGGAGTAGACTGTGAGGGCTAGGCTGTCAGCGCTAGGCTGTGAGGGTAGACTGTGAGGGCTAAGGTAGGATAGGCTGGCACGGTAAGGCTGAGAGGGCAAGATTGGTAGAACTAGACTGAGGGCTAGGCTGTCAGGGTAGACAGAGGGCTAGGCTGCCAGGGACAGACAGAGGGCTACTCTGGCAGGACTAAGGTTAGCGGTAGGCAGGCAGGGCTAGACTGTGAAGGCTAAGCGTTCAGGCGTCGAACGGTGAGGACTAGGCTGTCAGGGCAAGGATGCCAGGGTAAGGCTCATAGAAAAAGCCTCGCAGGGTTAGGATGGCAGCGCTATGCTGGCAGAGCTAGACTGTTAAAGATAAGGTTAGGGCAAGGCTGACAGGGCAAGATTTGCAGGGCTAGACTGAGGGCTAGTCTGCCAGGGCTAAGGTTAGGGCTATGCTGGCAGGGCAAGGCTGGCAGGGAAAGATTGACAGGGCTAGACTGAGGGCTAGTCTTTCAGGAGTAAGGTAGGGCTAGGGTGTCAGGTTACAGGTGAGGGATCAGCTGGCAGGGTAAGGCTGAGAGGGCAAGATTGGCAGAACTAGACTGAGGGCTAGGCTGGCAGGGCCAGACTGAGGGTAGGCTGGCAGGACTAAGGTTAGCGGTAGGCTGGCAGGGCTAGACTGTGAAGGCTAAGCGTTGAGGCATCGAAGGCTGAGGACTAGGCTGTCAGGGCAAGGATGCCAGGGCAAGGCTCATAGAAAAAGGCTCGAAGGGCTATGCTGGCAGGGTTAGACTGTTAAAGATAAGGTTAGGGCAAGGCTGGCAGGGCTAGGCTGGCAGAGCAAGGCTGTGAGGACTATGCTTACAGGGCAAGGCTGGCAGGGCTAGACTGTGAGCGGTAGTCTGTCAGGGCTAGGCGGTCAGGGCTAAGGTTAGGGCTAGGCTGCCAGGTCTCAGGGTAGGGCTAGGCTGGCAGGGGAAGGCTGGCAGGGCAAGGCTGACAGGGAAAGATTGGCAGGGGTAGACTGAGGGCTAGTCATTCAGGAGTAAGGTAGAGCTAGGGTGTCAGGTCCCAGGTGAGGGATCAGCTGGCAGGGAAAGGCTGAGAGGGCAAGATTGGCAGAACTAGACTGAGGGCTAGGCTGGCAGGGCTAGACTGTGAGCGGTAGTCTGTCAGGGCTAGGCGGTCAGGGCTCAGGGTAGGGCTAGGCAGGTAGGGGAAGGCTGGCAGGGCAAGGCTGACAGGTAAGATTGGCAGGGTTAGACTGAGGGTTTGTCAGACCTCAGGGTAGGGCTAGGCTGGCAGGGTAAGGCTGAGGGGGAAAGATTGGCAGATCTAGATTGAGGGCTAGGCTGGCAGGGTCAGAGTGAGGACTAGGCTCACAAGGCCAGACAGAGGGCTAGACTGAGGGCAGGCTGGCAGGGCTAGACTGAGGGTAGGCTTGCAGGGCTAGAGTACTAGGGCTAGGCTTGCAGGACTAAGGTTAGCGGTAGGCTGTCAGGGCTAGACTGTGAAGGCTAAGCTTTCAGGCGTAGAACAGTGAGGACTAGGCTGTCAGGGCAAGGCTGCCAGGGTAAGGCTCATAGGAAAAGGCTCGCAGGGCTAGGATGGCAGGGCTAGGATGGCAGGGCTATGCTGGCAGGGCTAGACTGAAAGATAAGGTTAGGGTAAGGCTGACAGGGCAAGATTGGCAGGGCTACACTGAGGGCTTCTCTGTCAGGGCTAAGGTTAGGGCTATGCTGGCAGGGCAAGGCTGGCAGGGCAAGGCTGGCAGGGCAAGGCTGGCAGGGCTAGGCTGGCAGGGGTAGTCTGTCAGGGCTAGGCTGGCAGAGCAAGGCTGTGAGGACTAAGCTGACAGGGCAAGGCTGGCAGGGCTAGACTGTGAGTGGTAGTCTGTCAGGGATAGTCAGTCAGGGCTAAGGTTAGGGCTAGGCTGCCAGGTCTCAGGGTAGGGCTAGGCTGGCAGGGGAAGGCTGGCAGGGCAAGGCTGACAGGGAAAGATTGGCAGGGCTAGGCTGAGGGCTGGTCGTTCAGGGGTAAGGTAGGGCTAGGGTTCAGGTCCAGGTGAGGGATCAGCTGGCAGGTAAGGCTGAGAGGGCAAGATTGGCAGAACTAGACTGAGGGCTAGGCTGGCAGGGCTAGACTGAGGGTAGGCTGGCAGGACTAAGGTTAGCGGTAGGCTGGCAGGGCTAGACTGTGAAGGCTAAGCGTTGAGGCATCGAATGGTGAGGACTAGGCTGTCAGGGCAAGGCTGGCAGGGCTAGACTGACCGGTAGTCTGTCAGGGCTAGGCGGTCAGGGCTAAGGTTAGGGCTAGGCTGCCACGTCTCAGGGTAGGGCTAGGCTGCCAGGGGAAGGCTGGCAGGGCAAGGCTGACAGGGAGAGATTGGCAGGGCTAGGCTGAGGGTTAGTCGTTCAGGGGTAAGGTAGGGCTTGGGTGTCAGGTCCCAGGTGAGGGATCAGCTGGCAGGGTAAGGCTGAGAGGCAAGATTAGCAGAACTAGACTGAGGGCTAGGATGGCAGGGCTAGATTGTGAGCGGTAGTCTGTCAGGGCTAGGCGGTTAGGGCTAAGGTTAGGGCTAAGGTTAGGGCTAGGCTGCCAGGTCTCAGGGTAGGCCTAGGCTGGCAGGGGAAGGCTGGCAGGGCAAGATTGGCAGGGCGAGACTGAGGGCTAGGTTGTCAGGGCTAGAGTGACGGCTAGTCTGTCAGTCCTTCAGGGTAGGGCTAGGCTTGCAGGGTAATGCTGACAGGGTAAGATTGGCAGGGCCAGACTGAGGGCTAGTTTCAGGCCTCAGGATAGGGCTAGGCTGGCAGGGTAAGGCTGAGAGGGCAAGATGGTAGTACTAGACTGAGGGCTACGCTGGCAGGGTCAGACTGAGGACTAGGCTCACAGCGCCAGACAGAGAGCTAGAATGAGGGCAGGCTGGCAGGGCTAGACGGAGGGTAGACTCGCAGGGCTAGAGTACGAGGGCTAGGCTTGCAGGACTAAGGTTAGCGGTAGGCTGTCAGGGCTAGACTGTGAAGGCTAAGTGTTCAGGCGTAGGACAGTGAGGACTAGGCTGCCAGGGAAAGGCTGCCAGGGCAACGCTCATAGGAAAAGGCTCGCAGGGCTAGGATGGCAGGGCTATGCTGGCAGGGCTAGACTGTGAAAGATAAGGTTAGGGTAGGCTGACAGGGCAAGATTGGCAGGGTAGACTGAGGGCTAGTCTGCCAGGGCTAAGGTTAGGGCTATGCTGGCAGGGCAAGGCTGTCAGAGCAAGGCTGTGAGGCCTAAGCTGACAGGGCAAGGCTGGCAGGGCTAGACTGTGAGCGGTACTCTGTCAGGGCTAGGCTGCCAGGTCTCAGGGTAGGGCTAGGCTGGCAGGGGAAGGCTGGCAGGGCAAGGCTGACAGGGTAAGATTGGCAGGGCCATACTGAGGGCTAGTCTGTCAGGTCTCAGGGTAGGGCTAGACTGGCAGGGTAAGGCTGAGAGGGCAAGATTGGCAGAACTAGACAAGGCAGGCTGGCAGGTCTAGACTCAGGGTAGGTTGGCAGGGCTAGAGTACGAGGGCTAGGCTTGCAGGACTAAGTTAGCGGTAGGTTGTCACGGCTAGACTGTGAAGGCGAAGTGTTCAGACATAGAACAGTGAGACTAGGCTGCCAGGGCAAGGCTGCCATGGCAAGGCTCATAGGAAAAGGCTCGCAGGGCCAGGATGGCAGGGCTAGGTTGGCAGGGGTATGCTGGCAGGGCTAGACTGTGAAAGATAAGGTTAGGGTAAGGCTGACAGGGCAAGATTGGCAGGGCTAGACTGAGGGCTTCTCTGTCAGGGCTAAAGGTTAGGGCTATGCTGGCAGGGCAAGGCTGGCAGGGGTAGTCTGTCAGGGCTAGGCTGGCAGAGCAAGGCTGTGAGGACTAAGCTGACAGGGCAAGGCTGGCAGGGCTAGACTGTGAGCGGTAGTCTGTCAGGGCTAGGCTGGCAGGGTAAGATTGGCAGGGCCAGAGTGAGGACTAGTCTGTCTGGCCTCAGGGTAGGGCTAGGCTGGCAAGGTAAGGCTGAGAGGGCAAGATTGGCAGAACTAGACAGGCCAGGCTGGCAGGGCTAGACTGAGGACTAGGCTGGCAGGGTCAGACTGAGACTAGGCTCACAGGACCAGACAGAGGGCTAGATTGAGGGCAGGCTGGCAGGGCTAGAGTACGAGTGCTAGGCTTGCAGGACTAAGGCTGGCAGGGAAGGCTGATAGGGAAAGATTGGCAGGGGTAGACTGAGGGCTAGTCTTTCAGGGGTCAGTTAGGGCTAGGGTGTCAGGTCCCAGGTAAGGGATCAGCTTGCAGCGTAAGGCTGAGAGGGCAAGATTGGCAGAACTAGACTGAGGGCTAGGCTGGCAGGGCCAGACTGTGAGCGGTAGTCTGTCAGGGCTAGTCGGTCAGGGCTAAGGTTAGGGCTAGACTGCCAGGTAACAAGGGTAGGGCTAGGCCGGCAGGGTAAGATTGGCAGGGCTAGACTTAGGGCTAGTCTGTCAGTCCCAGGGTAGGTCTAGGCTGGCAGGGTAAGGCTGAGAGGGCAAGATTGGCAGAACTAGACTGAGGGCTAGGCTGGCAGGGTCAACTGAGACTAGGCTCACACGGCCAGACAGAGGGCTAGACTGAGGGCAGGCTGGCAGGGCTAGACTGAGGCTAGGCTCGCAGGGCTAGAGTACGAGGGCTAGGCTGCAGGACTAAGGGTTAGCGGTAGGCTGTCAGGGCTAGACTGTGAAGGCTAAGCGTTCAGGCGTAGAAACAGTGAGGACTAGGCTGCCAGGGCAAGGCTGCCAGGGTAAGGCTCATAGGAAAAGGCTCGCAGGGCTGGGATGGCAGGGCTATGCCGGCAGGGCTAGACTGTGAAAGAGAAGTTAGGGTAAGGCTGAGAGGGCAAGATTGGCAGAACTAGACAGGGCAGGCTGGCAGGGCTAGACTGAGGACTAGGCTCAAAGGACCAGACAGAGGGCTAGACTGAGGGCAGGCTGGCAGGGCTAGAGTACGAGGGCTAGGGTTGCAGGACTAAGGTTAGCGGTAGGCTGTCAGGGCTAGACTGTGAAGGCTGAGCGTTCAGGCGTAGAATAGTGAGGACTAGGCTGCCAGGGCAAGGCTGGCAGGGCAAGGCTCATAGGAAAAGGCTCGCAGGGCTAGGATGGCAGGGCTAGACTGTGAAAGATAAGGTTAGGGTAAGGCTGACAGGGCAAGATTGGCAGGGCTAGACTGAGGGCTTCTCTGTCAGGGCTAAGGTTAGGGCTATGCTGGCAGGGCAAGGCTGGCAGGGGTAGTCTGTCAGGGTTAGGCTGGCAGAGCAAGGCTGTGAGGAATAAGCTGACAGGGCAAGACTGGCAGGGCTAGACTGTGAGCGGTAGTCTGTCAGGGCTAGTCGGTCAGGGCTAAGGTTAGGGCTAGGCTGCCAGGTCTCAGGGTAGGGCTAGGCTGGCAGGGGAAGGCTGGCAGGGTAAGGCTGATAGGGAAAGATTGGCAGGGGTAGACTGAGGGCTAGTCTTTCAGGGGTCAGTTAGGGCTAGCGTGTCAGGTCCCAGGTGAGGGATCAGCTGGCAGGGTAAGGCTGAGAGGGCAATATTGGCAGAACTAGACTGAGGGCTAGGCTGGCAGGGCAGATGAGGGCTCGGCTGGCAGGGCTAGACTGTGAGCAGTAGTCTGTCAGGGCTATGCGGTCAGGGCTAAGGTTAGGGCGAAGGTTAGGGCTAGGCTGCCAGGTCTCAGGGTAGGGCTAGTCTGGCAGGGGAAGTCTGGCAGGGGAAGTCTGGCAGGGCAAGGCTGACAGGGAAAGATTGGCAGGGCTAGAATGAGGGCTAGTCGTTCAGGGGTAAGGTAGGTCTAAGGTGTCAGGTCACAGGTGAGGGATCAGCTGGCAGGGTAAGGCTGAGAGGGCAAGATTGGCAGAACTAGACTGAGGGTAGGCTGTCAGGGCCAGACTGAAGGCTAGGCTGGCAGGGCTAGGCGGTCAGGGCTAAGGTTAGGGCTAGGCTGCCAGGTCTCAGGGTAGTCCTAGGCTGGCAGCGGAAGGCTTGCAGGGCAAGGCTGACAGGGTAAGATTGGCAGGGCCAGATTGAGGGCTAGTCTGTCAGGCCTCAGGGTAGGGCTAGGCTGGCAGGGTAAGACGGAGAGGGCAAGATTGGCAGAACTAGACTGAGGGCTAGGCTGCAGGGTCATCTGAGGACTAGGCTCACACAGCCAGACAGAGGGCTAGACTGAGGGTAGGCTCGCAGGGCTAGAGTACAAGGGCTAGGCTGGCAGGACTAAGGTTAGCGGTAGGCTGTCAGGGCTAGACTGTGAAGGCTATGCGTTCAGGCGTAGAACAGTGAGGACTAGGCTGCCAGGGCAAGGCTCATAGGAAAAGGCTCGCAGGGCTAGGATGGCAGGGCTAGACTGTGAAAGATAAGGTTAGGGTAAGGCTGACAGGGCAAGATGGGCAGGGCTAGACTGAGGGCTTCTCTGTCAGGGCTAAGGTTAGGGCTATGCTGGCAGGGCAAGGCTGTCAGGGGTAGTCTGTCAGGGCTAGGCTGGCAGAGCAAGGCTGTTGAGGACTAAGCTGACAGGGCAAGGCTGGCAGGGCTAGACTGTGAGCGGTAGTCTGTCAGGGCTAGGTGCCAGGTCTCAGGGTAGGGCTAGGCTGGCAGGGGAAGGCTGGCAGGGCAAGGGTGACAGGTAAGATTGGCAGGGCCAGACTGAGGGCTAGTCTGTCAGGCCTCAGGGTAGGGCTAGGCTGGCAGGATAAGGCTGAGAGGGCAAGATTGGCAGAACTAGACAGGGCAGGATGGCAGGGCTAGACTGAGGGTAGGTGGGCAGGGCTAGAGTACGAAGGGCTAGGCTTGCAGGACTAAGGTTACCAGTAGGCTGTCAGGGCTAGACTGTGAAGGCGAAGCGTTCAGGCTTAGAACAGTGAGGACTAGGCTGCCAGGGCAAGGCTGCCAGGGCAAGGCTCATAGGAAAAGGGTCGCAGGGCTAGGATGGCAGGGATAGAATGGCAGGGCTATGCTGGCGGGGCTTAGACTGTGAAAGATAAGATTAGGGTTAAGGCTGAGAGGGGAAGATTGGCAGGGCTAGACTGAGGGCTAGGCTGGCAGGGTCAGACTGAGGACTAGGCTCACAGACCAGACAGAGGGCTATACTGAGGGTAGGCTGGCAGGGCTAGAGTACGAGGGCTAGGCTTGCAGGACTAAGGTTAGCGGTAGCCTGTCAGGGCTAGATTGTGAAGGTAAGCGTTCAGGCTTAGAACAGTGAGGACTAGGCTGCCAGTGCAAGGCTGCCAGGGCAAGGCTCATAGGAAAAGGCTCACAGGGCTAGGATGGCAGGACTCAGTGTGAAAGATAAGGTTAGGGTAAGGCTGACAGGGCAAGATTGGCAGGGCTAGACTGAGGGCTTCTCTGTCAGGGCTATGCTGGCAGGGCTATGCTGGCAGGGCAAGGCGGGCAGGCAAGGCTGGCATGGCTAGGCTGTCAGGGCTAGTCGGTCAGGGCTAGGCTGGCAGAGCAAGGCTGTGAGGACTAAGGTGACAGGGCAAGGCTGGCAAGGCTAGACTGTGAGCAGTAGTCTCTCAGGGTAATCGGTCAGGGCTAAGGTAAGGCTAGGCTGCCAGGTCCTTAGGGTAGGGCTAGGCTGGCAGGGGAAGGCTGGCAGGGCAAGGCTGACAGGGAAAGATTGGCAGGGTTAGACTGAGGGTAGTCTTTCAGGGGTCTGTTAGGGGTAGGGTGTCAGGTCCCAGGTGAGGGATCAGCTGGCAGGGTAAGGCTGAGAGGGCAAATTTGGCAGAACTAGACTGAGGTCTAGGCTGGCAAGGCCAGACTGAGGGCTAGGCTGGCAGGGCTAGACTGTGAGCCGTAGTCTGTCAGGGCTAGTCGGTCAGGGCTAAGGTTAAGGCTAGGCTGCCAGGTCTCTGGGTAGGGCTAGACTGGCAGGGTAAGATTGGCAGGGATAGACTGAGGGCTAGTCTGTAAGTCCTCAGGTTAGGGCTAGGCTGGCAGGGTAAGGCTGACAGGGGAAGATTGGCAGAACTAGACTGAGGCTAGGCTGGCAGGGTCAACTGAGGACTAGGCTCACACGGCCAGACAGAGGGCTAGACTGAGGGGCAGGCTGGCAGGGCTAGACTGAGGGTAGGCTCGCAGGCTAAAGTACGAGGGCTAGGGTTGCAGGACTAAGGTTAGCAGTAGGCTGTCAGGGCTAGACTGTGAAGGCTAAGCGTTCAGGCGTAGAACAGTGAGGACTAGGCTGCCAGGGTAAGGATGCCAGGGCAAGGCTCATAGGAAAAGGCTCGCAGGGCTAGGATGGCAGGGGTAGTATCGCAGGGCTAGGATGGCACAGCTATGCCGGCAGGGCTAGACTGTGAAAGATAAGTTAGGGTAAGGCTGACAGGGCAAGATTGGCAGGGATAGACTGAGGGCTTGTCTTTCAGGGCTATGCTGGCAGGGCAAGGCTGGCAGGGCAAGGCTGGCAGGGCTAGGCTGTCATGGGTAGTCTGTCAGGGCTAGGCTGTCAGGTCTCAGGGTAGGGCTAGGCTGGCACGGGAAGGCTGGCAGGGCAAGGCTGACAGGGAAAGATTGGCAGGGCTAGACTGAGGGCTAGTCTTTCAGGGGTAAGGTAGGGCTAGGGTGTCAGTCCCAGGTGAGGGATCAGCTGGCAGGGTAAGGCTGAGAGGGGAAGATTAGCAGAACTAGACTGAGGGCTAGGCTGGCAGGGCTAGACTGTGAGGCTACGCGTTTGAGGGCATCGAAATGGTGAGGACTAGGCTGTCAGGGCAAGGATGCCAGGGTAAGGCTCATAGAAAAAGGCTCGCCGGGGTATGCTGGCAGTGTTAGACTGTTAAAGATAAGGTTAGGGCAAGGCTGGCAGGGCTAGGCTGGCAGAGCATGGCTGTGAGGACTAGGCTTGCAGGACAAGGCTTGCAGGGTAGACTGTAAGCGGTAGTCTGTCAGGGCTAGGTGGTCAGGGCTAAGGTTAGGGCTAGGCGTAGGTCTCAGGGTAGGGATAGGCTGGCAGGGCAAGGCTGACAGGGAAAGATTGGCAGGGTAGGCTTAGGGCTAGTAGTTCACAGGTAAGGTAGGGCTAGGGTGTCAGGTCCCAGGTGAGGGATCAGCTGACAGGGTAAGGCTGACAGGGAAAGATTGGCAGAACTAGACTGAGGGCTAGGCTGGCAGGGCCATACAGAAGGGCTAGGCTGGCAGGGCTAGACTGTGAGCGGTAGTCTGTCAGGGCTAGGCGGTCAGGGCTAAGGTTAGGGCTAGGCTGCCAGGTCTCAGGGTAGGGCTAGGCTGGCAGGGGAAGGCTGGAAGGGGAAGGCTGACAGGGTAAGATTGGCAGGGCCAGACTGAGGGCTAGGTTGTCAGGGCTAGACTGAGGGCTGCTCTGTCAGTCGTCAGGGTAGGGCTAGGCTGGCACGGTCAGACTGAGGACCAGGCTCACACGGCCAGACAGAGGGCTAGACTGAGGGCAGGCTGGCAGGGCAAGGCTGGTAGGGCAAGGCTGTCAGGGGTAGTCTGTCAGGCGTAGTCTGTCAGGGCTAGACTGGCAGAGCAAGGCTGTGAGGAGTAAGCTGTCAGGGAAAGGCTGGCAGGGCTAGACTGTGAGCGGTAGTCTGTCAGGGCTAGTCGGTCAGGGCTAAGGTTAGGGCTAGGCTGCCACGTCTCAGGGTAGGGCTAGGCTGGCAGGGGAAGGCTGGCAGGGCAAGGCTGACAGGGAAAGATTGGCAGGGTAGGCTGAGGTCTAGTCTTTCAGGGGTAAAGTAGGGCTAGGGTGTCAGGTCCCAGGTGAGGGATCAGCTGGCAGGGTAAGGGTGACAGGGCCAGATTGGCAGAACTAGACTGAGGGCTAGGATGGCAGGGACAGACTGAGGGCTAGGCTGGCAGGGCTAGACTGTGAGTGGTAGTCTGTCAGGGCTAGGCGGTCAGGGCTAAGGTTAGGGCTAGACTTCCAGGTCTCAGGGTAGAGCTAGGCTGGCAGGGGAAGGCTGGCGGGTAAGGCTGACAGGGTAAGATTGGCAGGGCCAGACTGAGGCCTAGTCTGTCAGTCCTCAGGGTAGGGCTAGGATGGCAGGGTAAGGCTGAGAGGCAAGATTGGCAGAACCAGACTGAGGGTAGGCTCGCAGGGCTAGAGTATGAGGGCTAGGCTTGCAGGACTAAGGTTAGCGGTAGGTTGTCAGGGCTAGACTGTGAAGGCTAAGCGTTCAGGCGTAGAACAGTGAGGACTAGGCTGCCAGGGCAAGGCTGCCAGGGCATGGCTCATAGGAAAAGGCTCGCAGGGCTAGGATGGCAGGGCTAGAATGGCAGGGCTATGCTGGCAGGGCTAGACTGAAAGATAAGGTTAGGGTAAGGCTGACAGGGCAAGATTGGTAGGGTAGACTGAGGGCTTCTCTGTCAGGG
The DNA here is from genome assembly GCA_003508835.1 of Eonycteris spelaea. Lineage (NCBI taxonomy): Eukaryota > Metazoa > Chordata > Mammalia > Chiroptera > Pteropodidae > Eonycteris > Eonycteris spelaea. Next base: position 361,005 of record PUFA01000462.1, read on the forward strand.
CTAAGGTTAGGGCTATGCTGGCAGGGAAAGGCTTGTAGGGCTAGGCTGTCAGGGCTAGGCTTGCAGAGCAAGGCAGTGAGGACTAAGCTGACAGGGCAAGGCTGGCAGGGCTAGACTGTTAGCGGTAGTCTGTCAGGGCTAGTCGGTCAGGGCTAAGGTTAGGGTAGGCTGCTAGGTCTCGGTAGGGCTAGGCTGGCAGGGCAAGGCTGACAGGGAAAGATTGGCAGGAGTAGACTGAGGGTAGGCTGGCAGGACTAAGGTTAGCAGTAGGCTGGCAGGGCTAGACTGTGAAGGCTAAGCGTTGAGGCATTGAATGGTGAGGACTAGGCTGTCATGGCAAGGATGCCAGGGCAAGGCTCATAGAAAAAGCCTTGCAGGGCTATGCTGGCAGTGTTAGACTGTTAAAGATAAGGTTAGGGCAAGGCTGGCAGGGCTATGCTGGCAGGGCTAGAGTGTGAAAGATAAGGTTAGGGTAAGGCTGACAGGGCAAGTTTGGCAGGGCTAGACTGAGGGCTTCTCTGTCAGGGCTAAGGTTAGGGCAAGGCTGGCAGGGCAAGGCTGGCAGGGGTAGTCTGTCAGGGCTAGGCCGGCAGAGGAAGGCATTGAGGACTAAGCTGACAGGGCAAGGCTGGCAGGACTAGACTGTGAGCGGTAGTCTGTCAGGGCTAGTCGGTCCGGGCTCAGGTTAGGGCTAGGCTGCCAGGTCTCAGGGTAGGGCTAGTCTGGCAGGGTCAGGCTGAGGACTAGGCTCACAGGGCCAGACAGAGGGCTAGACTGAGGGTACGCTGGCAGGGCTAGAGTACGAGGGCTAGGCTTGCAGGACTAAGGTTAGCGGTAGGCTGTCAGGGCTAGATTGTGAAGGCTAAGCATTCAGGCGTAGAACAGTGAGGAGAAGGCTGCCAGGGCAAGGCTCATAGGAAAAGGTTCGCAGGGCTAGGATGGCAGGGCTATGCTGGCAGGGCTAGACAGTGAAAGATAAGTTTAGGGTAAGGCTGAAAGGGCAAGTTTGGCAGGGCTAGACTGAGGGCTTCTCTGTCAGGGCTAGAATGAGGGCAGGCTGGCAGGGCTAGAGTATGAGGGCTAGGCTTGCAGGACTAAGGTTAGCGGTTGGCTGTCAGGGCTAGACTGTGAAGGCTAAGCGTTCAGGCGTAGAACAGTGAGGACTAGGCTGCCAGGGCAAGGCTCATAGGAAAAGGCTCGCAGGGCTAGGATTGCAGGGCTAGGATGGCAGGGCTATGCTGGCAGGGCTAGACTGTGAAAGATAAGGTTAGGGTAAGGCTGACAGGGCAAGATTGGCAGGGCTAGACTGAGGGCTTCTTTGTCAGGGCTAAGGTTAGGGCTATGTTTGGTAGGGTAAGGATGGCAGGGCAAGGCTGGCAGGGCTAGGCTGTCAGGGGTAGTTTGTCAGGGCTAGGCTGGCAGAGCAAGGCAGTGAGGACTAACCTGGCATGGCAAGGCTGGCAGGGCTAGACTGTGAGCGGTAGTCTGTCAGGGTAGTCGGTCAGGGTAAGGTTAGGGCTAGGCTGCCAGGTCTCAGGGTAGGGCTAGGCTGGCAGGGGAAGGCTGGCAGGGCAAGGCTGATAGGGAAAGATTGGCAGGGCTAGACTGAGGGCTAGTTTTTCAGGGGTAAGGTAGGGCTAGGGTGTCAGGCCCCGGTGAGCGATCAGCTGCAGGGTAAGGCTGAGAGGGCAAGATTGGTAGGGGCAGACTGAGGGCTAGGCTGGCAGGGCTAGACTGTGAGCAGTAGGCTTTCAGGGCTAGTCGGTCAGGGCCAAGGTTAGGGCTAGGCTGCCAGGTCTCAGGGTAGGGCTAGGCTGGCAGGGCAAGGCTGACAGGGTAAGATTGGCAGGGCCAGACTGAGGGCTAGTCTATCAGGCCTCAGGTAGGGCTAGGCCGGCAGGGTAAGGCTGAGAGGGTAAGATTGGCAGAACTAGACTGAGGGCTAGGCTCACAGGGCCAGAGAGAGGGCTAGACTGAGGGTAGGCTCGCAGGGCCAGAGTACGAGGGCTAGGCTTGCAGGATTAAGGTTAGCGGTAGGCTGTCAGGGCTAGACTGTGAAGGCTAAGCGTTCAGCGTAGAACAGTGAGGACTAGGCTGCCAGGGCAAGGCTTCCAGGGCAAGGCTCATAGGAAAAGTTTCACAGGGCTAGGATGGCAGGGCTAGGATGGCAGGGCTATGCAGGCAGGGCTAGTCTGTGAAAGATAAGGTTAGGGTAAGGCTGACAGGGCAAGATTGGCAGGGCTAGACTGACGGCTAGGCTGGCAGGGTCAGAATGAGGACTAGGCTCACAGGGCCAGACAGAGGGCTAGACTGAGGGCAGGCTGGCAGGGCTAGAGTATGAGGGCTAGGCTTGCAGGACTAAGGTTAGCGATAGGCTGTCAGGGCTAGATTGTGAAGGCTAAGCGTTCAGGCTTAGAAAAGTGAGGACTAGGCTGCCAGGGCAAGGCTCATAGGAAAAGGTCGCAGGGCTAGGATGGCAGGGCTATGCTGGCAGGGCTAGACAGTGAAAGATAAGTTTAGGGTAAGGCTGAAAGGGCAAGTTTGGCAGGGCTAGACTGAGGGCTTCTCTGTCAGGGCTAAGGTTAGTGTTATGCTGGCAGGGCTATGCTGGCAGGGCTATGCTGGCAGGGCTATGCTGGCAGGGCAAGGCTGGCAGGGGTTGTCTGTCAGGGGTAGTCTGTCTAGCTGGCAGGGCTAGGCTGGCAGGGCTAGGCTGGCAGGGCTAGGCTGGCAGAGCAAGGCTGTGAGGACTAAGCTGACAAGGCAAGGCTGGCAAAGCTATACTGTGAGCGGTAGTCTGTCTGGGCTAGTCGGTCAGGGCTAAGTTTAGGCTAGGCTGCCAGGTCTCAGGGTAGGGTTAGGCTGGCAGGGGAAGGCTGGCAGGGCAAGGCTGACAGGGAAAGATTGGCAGGGCTAGCCAGAGGGCTAGGCTTTCAGGGGTAAGGTAGCGCTAGGGTGTCAGGTCCCAGGTGAGGGATCAGCTGGCAGGGTCAGGCTGACAGGGCCAGATTGGCAGAACTAGACTGAGGGCTAGGCTGGCAGGGTCAGACTGAGGGCTAGGCTGGAAGGGCTAGACTGTGAGCCGTAGTCTGTCAGGGCTAGGCGGTCAGGGCTAAGGTTAGGGCTAGGCTGCCAGGTCTCAGATAGGGCTAGGCTGGCAGGGTAAGGCTGAGAGGGCAAGATTGGCAGAACTAGTCTGAGGGCTAGGCTGGCAGGGTCAGACTGAGGGCTAGGCTGGCAGGGTCAGACTGAGGACTAGGCTGGCAGGGCCAGAAATGAGGGCTAGGCTGGCAGGGCTAGACTGTGAAGGCTAAGTGTTGAGGCATCGAATGGTGAGGACTAGGCTGTCAGGGCAAGGATGCCAGGGCAAAGCTCATAGATAAAGTCTCGCAGGGCTATGCTGGCAGGGTTAGACTGTTAAAGATAAGGTTAGGGCAAGGCTGGCAAGGGCTAGGCTGGCAGAGGAAGGCTGTGAGGACTAGGCTGACACGGCAAGGCTGGCAGGGCTAGACTGTGAGCAGTAGTCTGTCAGGGCTAGTCGGTCAGGGCTAAGGTTAGGGCTAGGCTGCCAGGTCTCAGGGTAGGGCTAGGCTGGCAGGGGAGGCTGGCAGGGCAAGGCTGACAGGGTAAGATTGGCATGGCTAGACTGAGGGCTAGTCTGTCAGGCCTCAGGGTAGGGCTAGGCTGGCAGTGTAAGGCTGAGAGGGCAAGATTGGCAGAACTAGACTGAGTGCTAGGCTGGCAGGGTCAGACTGAGGACTAGGCTCATAGGGCCAGACAGAGGGCTAGACTGAGGGCAGGCTGGCAGGGCTAGACTGAGGGTAGGCTGGCAGGGCTAGAGTATGAGGGCTAGGCTTGCAGGACTAAGGTTAGCGGTAGGCTGTCAGGGCTAGACTGTGAAGGCGAAGCGTTCAGGTGTAGAACAGTGAGGACTAGGCTGTCAGGGTAAGGCTGCCAGGGTAAGGCTCATAGGAAAAGGCTCGCAGGGCTAGGATGTCAGGTGTAGGATGGCAGGGCTATGCTGGTAGGGCTAGACTGTGAAAGATAAGGTTAGGGTTAGGCTGAGAGGGCAAGATTGGCAGGGCTAGACTGAGGGCTAGGCTGGCAGGGTCTGACTGAGGACTATGCTCACAGGACCAGACAGAGGGCTAGACTGAGGGCAGGCTGGCAGGGCTAGACTGAAGGTAGGCTGGCAGGGCTAGAGTACAAGGGCTAGGCTTGCAAGGACTAAGGTTAGCGGTAGGCTGTCAGGGC